>JBBBDQ010000326.1:572500-587500 GCA_037127315.1 Ascarosepion bandense
TGCACCTACTATCACTGGCACAACTCTTGTTTTCAATTTCCACATTTTTTTCTATTTCAATTTCCAGGTCTTTATATTTTGACAGTTTTTCAAATTCCTTGATTGCTATGTTACAATTCGCTGGACAAGCCATATCAATTAATAGACAAGTTTTCTCCTTCTGGTTTTTAACAATAATGTCTGGCCTGTTTGCTTCAATTTTTCTGTCTGTGTAGATGGTGTAATCCCATAGAATGGTTACATCTTCTATTTCTGTAACCGGTGCTGGGTTATGTTCATACCAGTGTTTGTTTACAGATTATTATTATGTCATTTTTCATCATATTTCGATTTCTGCTTTGGTCTCACTACCAACCAAGTCTGCGAGGAGACCTAAGGCAGGTCGTGGCATGTTGTTATGACTCAATTTCATGTTTTTCTGTCTTCCCTATCATCCCTAGCATTACATAGATAAAGTTTTCCTTAATTATTATTATTATTATTATTATTGTTCCGGTTTCTGCTATGGTCACACTGCCTACCCAGTCTACGGGAAGATCTAAGACAGATAGTGGTGCGATGTAATAGTTACTTTTCATTTGTTTATCTAATTCCCATAAAATCACTAGCGTTACATGGACAAAGTTATTCTTAGTGCGTAGACTGTACTTATCAAGACAATTTTTGTATATCTCTTAAGATGGGATTTCCAGAGATTTTCTCAATGTGTTTTTGTGCTCTTTTTTATATCATTCCAAGTGCATCTACTATCACTGGTACTATTTTTGTTTTCAATTTCCACATTTTTTTCTATTTCAATTTCCAGGTCTTTAGATTTTGATAGTTTTTCAAATTCCTTAGTTGCTATATTACAGTCCGCTGAACAAGCCATATCATTTAGTTAGTAAGTTTTTTCTTTTCGGTTTTTGACAGTAATGTCCGGCCTATTTGCTTCAATTATTATTATTATTATTATTATTATTATTATTATTATTATTATTATTATTATATGTCATATCCCTTTAGGACGTGATCGATTGTTAGCTCGTATTAAATTTTGTTCTTTTGCTATCTGTCCTAAACCATGTTCTTCGAATCACTTACACAAGCTTCTTAATTAATTTGCTATTTTTCCCTATCCACACTTCCTCAATATGTTCTGTGAGTATCAAATTCTCCAAGCCATTTTTCCACATTATATACCCCCAAAATATCAATTCTCTCTTTCTGATTCTAAGTATAAGCGTCCTTTTTGTTCCAAGTTTCATTAAACTTAATACTTCTGCTACCGACCACGTTCTACTTCTGAGTGAACAGAAATCAGAGGAAACGAGTTCATGTCTCGAATAGAACGGCTGCATTGGATCCCGGGAATATAAATTATGGAAACCCTCACCTTCTCTTCCAAAACAAAACAATAATAATAATGATATTATGAAACGGATCACGCAATTTAGAGAAGAAGACCAAATTTAATCATTGTGTGGCAAGTAGAAAACATTGAGGAACTCAAGATGGAAGCTGTTTTCATTAATATTGGTACACTTGAAACTATCATCGAGAGCCTTTCAAAGAAACTAGAATCGGTGGAAATTCTTAAAAGAATCTAAACTACCTATGCGACAACATTAATAAAATGTACTATAAAGAAATTTGTCATTTCTACAATGAAATCCATCAATTACTATTCGTATGAAAATCCATTCAGTAGAAATAAATAAGGAAAAACCGAAACATGCAATAATAAATATTTTTCTTTCCAGAACTCAAAGCACTGTTTATAGGAGCACCTCCAAAATCATGATGACCAGACAGTTAATATCTCTTCAGGTTTATCTCTAACAGATTGATGTAGGAAAACTTGACTTGTAACTTTCAATACCACCAAAAACCAAGCTATTTACACTATCTGCATTGTTCTGGCTGGTGTCCTCATCTTTATTGAAATATTCACAACGATTTGGCCGTTGTACGTTACGGCCTTCTTCAGGTCATATACGTTGGAATTTCGAACGAAACCTGTTTTTGGTCGTATGGGGTAGATTGTTCTAATTCCATGACTTATTTGGGTATCTCAGTTTCAGTTAATTCTTTTTAGTAAATCAACTCTTCATTTTTTGATCCCTTTGTGGCCAAAAATATAACCACAACTCTTTGGGTCAAGTCACTTTTTAGATTACTTCAACCAACGCTCTTATTCACTTGGGGAATACGGTGACAAAGATAAGGACAAGAGTTAACACAATGTAAATAGTGTAAATAGTTATAATACCTTATCTGAGAAATATAAATAAAAACAAAGCTAATAACTATTAATGATCACTGATCCAGTCAGGATAAACAGTTGTGCTTTCGATTATGGTCTTTCCTTTGAACGTTTATTGAGCCTCAAGTTCATCTCGAACTTCAAGTGTAACTCATATATAAGTGAAGTATAAAAATTAATCAAATATCAAATTTCCATTTCGCGAGCCTACGCGAATTTTATTTACCAGTCAATGGGAAGCCCAGAATCAAATACAAGTGTGAAATGTAGTAGCCGCTCGACTTAAGTCAAGGAAATATTAATTACATTCTTCTCCTTGGTCTCTGCGTCAGTCTGTCTGTTGGGTGCTTTTTGTCTCGGCTTTTTATATCTACTTTTTGGATCAAAACAGCTCATTTTGAATTTCACACTTGTATTTGTTTCTGAGCTTCCCATTGGCTGGTAAATAAAATTCGTGTAGGCTCGCGAAATGTAAATTTGATATTTGATTAATTTTTATTTTTCAACCGGAACATCTGCGCGAATCGACCTGCGCAGATACGATTTTTGTTCATTTGCTTTTTAGTCGGTATAGAGCAAACATCCGGTCCCTCGCCTTTGCTCGGTATCATCACAGTGTAACGGTTAGTAAGATTGTCTGGCTAGATCTACTAGGACTGAGTAGTAACTTCTCTTCATACTGGGTGCCCCAACATTTCTGCCTTGTACCGCATTTAAGCTGCGCTTTGAAAATATTATTTATGGGCACTTCAACATGGTGTAATTGTTAGCGTGCTTGTTTTTTTTTTTAGATCAATTACAATAGAATAGTAAGTTTGAACCTCAGTAGGTTTTCTACTTTTTTCCAGTCTTGTGTCACATCTCCGCTACGGTTAGAAAATAAAGACATCTCAACATCGGTTAATAGTTAGCAAGTTTGACTCGTTAGAGCAATTACGACTTAGTAGTGAGTTCGATCCTTAGTCGGTACTCCATACTTTTGGCCTTGTGCTACGCTAAAAAAGTCATCAATCATCACGAGTTTAAAGCCTCACGTAACAGTTCAGCTATTCATGATACCTATTTTTCTCTTTTGCCACCAGCTTTCCTCGAGATAATCTTATTAGCCCCCCTTTTTTTTTCTATACCCACGTTTAATTCCTCTTCTTGTGTCCGTTTAGATGACCAGAAATTTCAGTTCTCTGGAGGATGCGGGACGCTTTTTGTATTTTGAGTGTGCTTATCGTATTTGTTGATGTGTTTGAATGAGTGTGTATTTGAGTGAGTGTTTGTAGGAATTAATGTTTTAAATTTTTTAAATCCCGCATTAATTTCATCCAGCTAACTAATGTTTCTGTCCCAATAAAGAATTGTGGCGGGTCGGGGGAGTATGAGTAACAGCCTTTCGTTTAATTTCTTGGAAACAGGTTTATTACATATTGTAAATTCACATTGAGTTTAGATTTTTAAATTGTTGTTTTTATGCCACCTCCACAGACAAAAATATCTTACTTATGGAGTCTACTTAGGTATTATGGTGGAGGTTGTAAGAATGATATTTAAGTATGGTTTTGGTGTAAGGAATATTGTGGTAGGTTTTGGCCAGTGATTGTGGCTAGCTAAGTTTTATTATAAAACAGAAGAAGACTTGCCTTTTCCCATCCCCACTTTTTGGCCTTATGTCACGTTTCTGTATTTTACACCGAATAAATATCACTTTGCTCGACGTGCAGTCCGACACCTGGACAATGAACGTACGTCTCCTTTCCACCAAACGCGAAGAGCAAGATAACAACAAACAACAAAGCTAATCGTAGTGGAATATGTCATTTAAACAAAAGTAGTTCTAACCACTACGTGTTCTTTAATATACGAGAATTAAAATCGCAATCATTTTAAGATCCAAATGCTTAATCTTTTACTAATTTTCATCCCATAAGAGGTCAAAGAGTCACTCTAACGAGAGGGTGATTGAATAAGGTGCGTAATATGGATGTAAGAGGTAGTAAGACGTGAACATAGATAATGACTGACCGTAGACTTGAAAAGGTTAAAATTGTAGTGCTCGAGGGAAGTATCGACGTGAGAGTCTGTTCTACAAAGTTCTTGGGAAGTGGCTAGGTGAAATTCCTCCTTGCAAATGGAATACGAAGATAATGAGGGTGGCTTGACCTTGCTGGCGTAGCATGGCAAATCTCATAAGTAAAGGTCTGAACTGGTAGAACTAAAGAATGTAGCTCTTTAGAACATTTGCTCTGAAATTGACAGAGTAAGGATAAGCTTGCCACGTTTCGTCTACAGGAAAGATGTAGAGTGGAAAAGATGTCATCTTCCAAAAGGACGTCGATAGTTTTGAACGTTGCCAAAGCCGGAAAGTGAGGACTGGGCAGCTCTAGCCCAGATAAGTCAGAATTATTTTATTTTGAAAAGCTGAGTTCGAATTCCACTTAAATTCATTGCATTCACTTTCGCGCAAACACCTTCGGGAAAGATTTTAATTCATCTTTCTCCTTCCAGCTTCAGCTATGGGTTGAATAGCAGGACAAATTGGGTTTTATAGCATTGGCTGGCAACCAGTCTACCGCAGAAATGTCAGCCTACAGCGGGGAAATCTCCTGCATAGTCAGTCATGGATCTAAAGAGACATGATCACCCAAGCGTGTATGACGTATGGAACTTAACTGACTGACTGAATTTTAGCTTATGGTAAAGTTTGTACTCGGTGTAGCAACCCATATCAACTGCACCCAAAAAATATACTCTCGTACATTTTAGCCCGGCCCGTGTATAATTGGAAAAATAGCCTAGAATGTTATAGTGATTTTCTAAGCGTAGCACAGGGCCAAAAGTGTGGAGAACCCAACGAGGAATGTTCACTATTCAGTCGTAATTGATCTGACCCGACAAGCTTTATAACCATGTCGAATTTTATGTGTTGTCTCCCCTCTACAAACCGGCAATAATGACTAATACAAATTAATTTAGCAGGTATCTATTTTTCTGTAAAGGGACTAGCATAATTAAAACAAGAAATGATGCTTATATATAGAATAACAAAGAAACATTTGAAATTTTAGGACACATAGTGAGGAAAGAAGGCCTGGAAAATCTTACTCTCACAGGACATTAAGAAGGACAGAAAAAAACACTGTGTGTAAAATACTTAATGAGTTTGTGTAAATGGATGGCAGAACAGGGACTTGGAGTGATAGCGTAAAGATAAAACTTACTAAGAGTTACAAAGGTTAGGAAGAGAGCCATGATCGCCCACTTCCTCAAGGAAAAAGTAGCTCCGAATAAGCTAAATGAATATTAAGGTTATAGTGATAAGGCACACAAAGAAGAACGAACTACTTGCACATTAACTGAGGAAGAGTTGATCAGTAACTTACCTCTTTACTGTGATGGTCCTTCGATTGGTCAACTGAACTTTCCATTTCGGGTTCCGGTGTCAGGCCATCTTGGTCTCCTTTTTTATCCGATGAGTTATCCGTGTGTGTTTCTGATTTTTCTTTCACTTCCGGTTCTTTTACCTTTATCTTCTTTTCTTCAACTCTAGTATCGATGTCACTGCTGCCAGCCGATGGAATGGAGACCTCGTTATTATTGTGGTCAGATCTGGCAGACAGTCTTTCTCTGACCTCATTTAACTCCATGTTAGCTGGTAAACTGCCCACTGAGTTGCTTCCTGTCCCCGTTCCTTCATCTTTTAAAATTTCCTTTTTGTCATCTTTCAAATTGTTTTTCGCATTGAGTCCATCTCTGCTCTTTATCTCTGGTTGGCTCCTGTTGGCTGCTGAAGCTCCAGTAATGCGGGTCTTGTTTCTTTTAGCGTCTTTAACCTTTTTGTGACGGACATTTAATGTAGTTTCCTGAATGTTGACTGTTGTCGTTGATGGCAATTTCGTCGTGGTTGTCATTGGAGTTGTAGCTCTTGTCGTCGTTGTGCGATCTGGTTTACATACGACACCGGCGGAACGCCCTTTTTGTCTGCATAGCTCTACTAAACGGGTATTTCGACGTATTCTCCGTGGACATCCGATGAGATTGGCTTCGTGTCCTTGGCATGAAAACTTTACTCTTAATCGGTTGGCTGTGAAGGAATAAAAATTCAGATTAGTGTATGCGTTGGTTAAATTAGCTAGACATTAAGAAAAATATCGATCAAAAATTGGGTTTTATCTATCTATCTATCTATCTATCTATCTATCTATCTATCTATCTATCTATCGTTTCTTCATTATTAATATGTTTTTGTTGTGTTGAACGAAGATAACATAGTCAAGATATATAATGTTGCCTGAAATTGACTTAGTCTTGCTGAAATCTGTAGTATTATACGAAATCCGGTTGCAGTTAGTAGTCTTGTAGCTGTTTCGTAATCGTCTCGTAGCAGTAATATTCATTTTAGTTTAAATACAAAAAATATGGCAGATGGCCAAAACTGGGAACGAAGAAGGCTGTTCTTCATTTTTCATATCTTAAAAACTTAGCTAGCCACGATCATTGACCCAACTAAACTATTCATAATTCATCAAACCAAAACACCATATTCTTACAAACACCATAATACCTCAAAGATTCTGTGAAGTCTGTACTAGTTCAATATGTACACTTCCACACTTACAACAGGTTGGTTAATGGCCGGTAACAATGGCCGGCAATTTCTGGACCTCTACATGCCGGCTGTTGGGGATAAAGATCCACCATTATTTCAAATTTCTACTCCCCACCCCCAGCGTTCATGTTGTCAGGGGTAGCACTGTTGGGAGTGAGGAATAAAATAGCTTAACAATGAAAACCTAATGAATATTTACACTATACATTACAATATATATATATAAGAAACTAAACAAAGTGGGGTTAGTAGTAAAAAAACAAACAAACAAAAAAGCAAAAAATGCAATCGAAATTTTGAGAGAATTATGAGTTCTTCTTCTTCTATGTGCCCTGTCCCTTCAGGACGTAGGCGATCTTGGCTTTCCACGTTTCCCTATCCCTAGTGGCTCTGAGCACGCCTCCTCCTGTTAAACCATTTAATCCTCGTTCCGTCGTCTACCTGATTAGGTCCTTCAAATATGTTATCCGTTGCTTTCCCCTGTCTCTTTTCCCTCTATCTGGTCTGTTAGTATCAGGTTCTCCAAGCCCTCCTTCCTTATTGCATGTCCCAGGAACCTCAGCTGTCTCTTCCTGATGCTCAGTATTAATTTCCTTTTTGTTTTTTATCATTTCTAAGAACTCATCATTGCTCACATGCTCGATCCATGATATTCGCAGCATCCTTCTGTAGAACCACATTTCAGTTGATTCAAGTTTTTCCTTCACTTTTGATGATATTATCCAGTATTCACTGCCATATTGAAGGGCGACAGCACGTAACAATCCAGTACTCTATTTCATGTTTCTATCGAAATTGTCCTGTTTTTTAATACCTTTCTCAACTTCTGGAATGCTTCCTTCGCCATGCCAATTCGCCTTCGGATCTCTGTGTCGCACTTTCCGTCTTCTGTTATAACACTTCCCAGGTATTTAAATTTTTGTACCTGTTTGATTCTAGCATCCCCGACCTGTATTTGGCATTTTGGCCTGCCCTTTTTACTGATGACCATGCATTCGGTTTTCTTGCAGTTTATTTCTAGTCCCTTCTTGTTACTTTCTTCAGCTACCTTCTGTAGAAGGTCTTGTAGTTTCTTTTCTGTGTCTACTATCAGCACTGTATCATCTGCGTACTGTAGGTTGTTTAAATTGTAGCCTCCGATTACGAATCCAGGCATAACTTCTAGGGTCCTCAAAATATTCTCGTTGTACAAGTTGAACAGATCCGGTGAAAAGACACATCCTTGTCTTACGCCTCTTTCTATCTTTGTATATCAACTCAATTCATTACCTGTCCGTATGCAAGCGGTTTGCTGCCAGTAAAAATTCTTGATTACACTTAAGTCTTTCCCAAATATGTCCAGGCTGCCGAGCATCTCTATCAATTATTTGTGGTGAATTTTGTCAAACGCCTTCACATAATCAATAAAGCACTGGTATAAGTCCTTCTTCATTTATATTGCCCTTTCAGAGAACATCCTAATAATAAATATGGCGTTACTTGTTCCCGTGTCTTTAACGAAACCACACTGTTCTTGTCCTATCTTTGATCTGATTCTGCTTCTAGCTCTATTCATCAGGATTCGGACGATCAGTTTTGTTATATGGCTCATTAAACTGATGGTACTGTGGAGTTCGCACTCGTTTGCTCCTGGCTTCTTACGGAGTGCTATAAAGATAGACTTGCTGAGGTCATCTGGTATTACCCCCACCTGTAATTATAAATTTCATTTATTATTTCAGTAATTTTCTCTATAACAAATTCTTCCAAGGATATCAGCAGCTCTATGACTATGCCATGTGGTCTGCCTGCTTTATTTCTATTCAGTTTGACTATTGCAGCTTCCACTTCACACTTTAATATTTCCGGTCCGACTTCATCTTTGCGTATTACTGGTTGTTCTCTCTTGTCGTGGAAAAGATCTTTTATATATTCTTCCCATCGTTGGAGTATTTCCTCTTTCTCCAATATGATTGTTTCATCCTTGGATTTTATACATCCTGTTGAAGAGCAAGTTTTTTTTGTCCTGTCAGTTCTTTTATTTCCTTATGAATGTCTGCTTTATTATTCCTGTTCATTCTCTCTACTTCTGCACATTTGTCACTGAGCCATTCCTCTTTAGCCTGTCTACATTTTCTTCTTATTTCCTTGTGTAGTTCCCTGTAATCCATTGCATGTCTTGATATCATTTTCTGCCTCCTTTGCATCATGTTCAAAATCTCTTCAGTCATCCACTCGTTTTTCTTTCTGCGCCTAATTTCTCAATGGTTAACTAAACAAAATTTACGCAGGATTTGGATGAATTCAACCAGTCATTCGATTAAACTTCCACAGAATTACACACTCATACAGACACGACAACAAATACGAAAACGCACTCAAAAAACGAAAAGTGTCCCACATCCACCAGGGAACTAACATTTCTTGTCACCTAACGGAGAAAGAGATGGGGAATTAAAATAAAAAAATCAGGACAAAAATAAAAGGGGCCAATAAGTATACATCCCCTAGCTAAATTGACTTGGCGCAAAAACCAAAAGCAAAACAAACTTAAATTAACCTGTTTTAGGCGCGGTTATCAATGTTGCTAATTTTACCAGAGTTCTATTGAGAACTAATCAGCATTACTCGATAGACACGCGCAAGACTCATTCATCTTTTGCAAAATTCTGATGGAGGGAGTCGTCACCTTTCCGTCCTGATCTTAGCTTTAATCTGATGTTTAAAGAACAAGATCAGTTGTGAAGTAAACTTCTCACCTCCATAGAATTCGTTCTATCGCGTCGTCCATATCACGAATTGCATAATACCTAACAAGCACAGGAAAACGTAGTGTCCAGCCTTAGTTAACGACGGTATCACAAACAGAACTGGACACAAGAACAAAGAACTTTCCGCGCAGCATGCGAGCCATGATGTCTTCAATAGACTTGCACAACGGAACTACAATAATGTAGTAGAAGGCATGAGCCAGAGTTTCCATTAACTCACTGCAGCGAACCCAGAAGGCCCTTCGCACCACTAGCCAGGTGAGTGATGTTTCATCATTAGTGAGGCATTTAAGAACATATCGAGCGATTCTCCCACTTTGTTAAACTGAGCTTGTCAATCAGACCATCTTGAACGGATCCCCTCACTAATACCTGATATAATGCCTTACGAGACAACGCCTGGACGTCGGAGAGGCTATTCGTCGCTCTAAAGAGGGACTTGAGGGCTAACCGGCATTCACGATAAAAGAAGCACTCACCTCAAGGTAAAAGGCGGGCTCTTCTCGCACTAGTGTACACTTCTTAGAGACGTGAATTCGCCACTCCCGTTCGCTTCCAAAAACATTCGATCTAGAAACGCGATGTGAAGCGTGTGTTGACGAATCTCAACGCTAGGCATACCCAAACTGCTTTTAGAAATGGCAGTAACAGATCTACCGACATAAGTTTGGATCCTTGCCTCTCCACAAAACGGAAAGCAAGATGTTGACTCATTGCATTAATATGGCATGCGGGGTGGAATCATGGAGTATTAATAAAGGAGAATTTGGTAGATTTGCGAAACATACTTCTGCCTTCCTTTTTAAGAAAAGATTTCTGGACCACAGAAAAACTGAGCCCTCAACTTCTCCCGAACATCCGAGTACTTCATTTCCAGCAAGAGATCGGGACCGAATCAGATGCCGAGTATCTTGACTAGCCAGTCCGTCCAGGTGAAAGGCCATGGAAGAGAAACTTCTTTCAAAGAGTTTAATCGCAAGCCAAGACTTGTTGATCTTGGTCGCTGCCAGCCTGGTACCCTCTGATCTTTTTGCCGACTTTGTCAATCTCGTCGTAAGAACCGAAACATCATTATCATAGGCGGAATACCTGGCCGAAGTCATAAAACTAGGTAAGGAGATTCCGTATAGGATCAGATTCAACTTTAACTTGCAAAAGAAAGCCTCCAACGCAAGAACGTAAATACGAACCTTGACGAATAGATCAAAATAATAAGAAAAGCTCTAATAGTATCACATTCACTTCAACTAGCGCACAAGGGGACACGTACAGAAGTCGGGTTCTGGTGCGAAATGGAAGCCCAAAATCGGCGGCCGAAAGAAAAACTCCAGAAAACGATGGTCAACCCTATAGAATGTCTTGGACTAGTCAAAACTGGCTTCACTGTCTACTTGTTTGATGACTAAGCGTACCAAATAAAGGTTATTCTGAATAGCCCTACCCCCTTCACAGCACGTCTGCTCAGACCCAATCAGACTTGATAGGACAACCTGCAAACGGCTTGCTAAGATCTTGGCTAAAACTCATAAAAGTTCGAAAATTACCTATCCTATCCCTACCGTTCTTGATCACACCCCTGGTGGGGCGTTGAGGTATAGAGCTATGCTTTATCCAGCTGTTGTAAATCAGCCCCAGTAAATACAGTTTGTAAGGATGACCAACTTACCACTCTGTTTTGTCCTGGCCAACCAGCTTCAGCGCTTCCCATTTCTCAAACTCTGTAAAGTGGCCCTCCATCTCGCCACTTCGCCTGCCTCGAGTTGGCTGAATAGGCACTGAACTGAGCAAGTCCCTGGTGAACAGATCTTGAAAGCAGTCAAGAAAATCCTGACATATTCGCGTGTTTGTCGTCAAGATCCGCTTATCCGACAAAGTGACGCACTCAGTTTGCCTATTAAATACATTTTTCATTTTATCTGTGGGCAGTTCAGCGACCATATTCGTTACCCCTGAAGACATTCTTTTTAACCTTGCCCTAACTAAAAGGGCTTCGTCCTTTTTGATATGCAAGGAGGCCCACTATCATGGAATTTTATCGCCCGATCAGTTTTTGCTTCGTATACTATTTATGCTGCTAACCTATTTAGATTGAGTAGATATCTATAAACATCGTAAATTTAGATTTCAATAAATTCCACAACTCATTCCCAATTACAGCTCCATCATTTCCCGCTGTAGCATTAGCGGCGGCTGTCCAGGAAATCTCGTTCACCAAATAATGATGCGTTCAATTGCCAGTAGCCAACCACACTGACCTTAGATAAGCCTAAGTTTACACAAACAAGGACGAGGCTATGATCCGTGTAAACTATAGAATGAAAATTTGGGACAACCTAAGAACTCTACATCGACTTAACTAGAACTTAGTTGAGGTGGCTAAAACGTATCACCGAAGCCCAGCCGCCACTATTAGTCAAAGTCCACATAATCTCCCGGTACGCTCATTTCGATACTTATCGACAAGCTTGAACTTGTCTATAGAGTCCCAAAATAGCTTTACATGCGAGTTTTTAGTCCCCGATCTATCCCCGATACGATCTATGTCGGGCCATGAACGGAATTCAAATCCCCCGCTAAAATTACCAGACGAAACATCGTCAAAACAACTTGGATCCGCCGAAACAAATCAGACCGCCCCGCATGGTCATTGGGCGCATAAATCCTAATGAGACTTATTTATTATGGTAACATTCAGTATGCAAATCCTGCCAGCTGGATCTGCACAGAAAAGAGAATATACCGTATTCAAAGTTTGTCACGAGTCAGCTCTCGAACGTCCATCAAATCATGCTGAATAGAGAACAAACCTCTTAGACAGTATATATTTACGGTTGCGAGTTGAAAACTGGGTCTCCTGTACACAACATACACCGAGACGCTGAAGATTGCGAGCGAGACACGTCCAGCGAAGTCTTCGACCTCCGGCCTCGGATATATATTGTAGTGTTGGAGATCTGCATTAAACATGGCCGTGGATAGGACACCGACAGACTGTCGCAATGAGACGTGGCCCATCTCACTTTTGATAGTGCCGTTAAGAGACAAGTCACTAATGTCCCAGGGAAACTTTAATTCCAGAGCTCTATACAAGGATGAGTAAACAAAAAGTGTGATCTCCCTTGAACAGAACTGGTTTAATTTTTAAACATTATCTTCGTCAAAGAAAAGCCAGGGAAGTAAATGTACCGAAGCCTTCATTTGTCTCTTCTATCATCTTCCATATTTGTTGGAATCTTGTCCCGATCGAAAAACAGTTAACCCTCTGGGGCCATTCGTATCATATTTGATACAGTATGAAAACAAGCCCTGAAAGAAATATTTTCCTGAAAATTTTTTTAAGAGAAATATTTTATAAATTTCAAATGAAAGCAGTACTGACTGCTCAGTCAATGAATACCAAATGTTTCCTTATAGGGAAATACCAAATGTTTCCTTATAGGGAAATACTGTATCAAATATGATACGAATGGCCCTAGAGGGTTAATTGCTCTTATCTTGTTGGCGTAGCTGAATGGGTCCTCTAACTTGTAACTGGTAGAAGAAGTGGGACTGTGCGTATCCTTACTCGTGGGGGTTTCCGAGGACAGAGATTCTTCTGTTCGGAGCTTTGGTCTTGCCAACGACCAGCCATTCCATCTTTTCCGTCACTGCACAAGCGGTTAGCAAATGCTTTTTTTGGAAATGGAGGCCGAGCAATATACCTAACTGGGAGTTTTACCACACCGGCCCCAATCGTTGGCATGACGGAAATGACAGACTTGACCCCATCATGATTTGTGTCAGCCGAGACCAAAACTCTAGAGACCTTCTTCTTTGGGCAGGAGAAGAAGAGGTGATCAGTCTCTCCACGCTTCCACCAGGTTGGTTTACGGCCGGTAACAATGAACGGCAATTTCTGGACTTCTACATCCCGGCTGTTGGGGACAAAGATCCATCATTATTTCAAATCTCTACCCACCGTTAATGTCATCATTGAATATCTGTTCGAATTGTACCATACAAGAGGCAAAGTGCTCTCCTAAGACTAAAGATTGAACATTGTGTACTTTCGAACTTCGTCTGCCTTTCTATTCCATGTGAATTATGAGGTCTTTAATCATGATATCTGGAGGCCTTTTTACAGTCAGCAGGCATGGGTAACAGTATGTTCCGCAAGAAGTATTCCTTCTCTTGATTAGTTTTTGGGGTTTAACCTCTACAGACATTAAAGATTTTTTACAGTGTCTTTATTGAAACGACAAATTTTGCGACACTTGTCAACCAAAAAGACGGACACAATTCTTCTCTCAACCCTCTGTAAATCTTAGAGGTCCACCAAGAGTTTTTCTTCTTTGATAAGAGGTTCGCAATTCTCCAGCTACTACATTATCTTTGTGGCCGTTTTCGTTGGTTTTGAAATTTTCATGATCAGTTGTGTTATTTTTCTTTGGAATATTTTTTCGGTTTCGGAATTCTGGCCGTTTGAGCCACCATATTTTTTCATTTTTTTCGTCGTCGTCAATTGTAAAATATCAACCATTTTTTTGTAATTTTTTATACGGTGGTTGTTGTTTTTTTTTTAATTTTCCAATAAACCGACATTTCTCGGTTACATTTAGAGAGTGTACCCCGCTTTTATAGTTTTATTTCTTTAGAGAAAAATGAAGATAAACAATTGACCAAACGAATAAAAACAGAAACGGCAAAAAAAGATAAAATTAAAGTAAAAGTGCAGGAAAAAACTAAACTTAATTAAAATGGAAGACGAAATAAATTACAAACGAAGGAAATTACAAAAAGATTTAATGAAAGAAAATTACGAACAAGAAAACAACGTAAAAAGAGCGGGTCTTTGCAATTAAACAATTAAAAATAACAAAATCAATGCACAATTTATTTAAAAAAAGGAAGACTGAAAATTAAAACTGATATTAAACGCACATGTAGCAAAAAAAAGAACCTATCTAGAAAACAAAATGACCGAAATAAACCGAAAAATAAAAAAAATTTGACAGAAAGTCTAGCGTAAAATTTAACTGATAAAAGGCGCTAAAGACGGGGATTTTAAGAATAATAACAATTTAAAAAGCAATAAAAATTAAATAAAAAACACTAGTGAAACAAATATAATGACGTTACACCAGAAAAATAAGAAGCTAAAATTGCCGGGGTAAAGTGAAAAAACAAAAAACAAACTGAAAAGAAAAACAAAATACGAAAAATAGCAACAGATAAAGTCAATTTAAAACTCAATGTAAACAAATAACTTAAACCGTTTTTTGTAGTCCTGGAAAGGATAAATTAAATGAAAGTGGAATCCGAGTTATAGTCTACGCCAGACTTAGACTTTATATTATGACGATTCCCAGCATCCGTATTATCTTATTTGGACGAGTCCATATCGCACTCTGGAGAGGTGTGTTCAACTC
>JBBBDQ010000327.1:0-315000 GCA_037127315.1 Ascarosepion bandense
AGATAGATAGATAGATAGATAGATGCATTCTTACATACGTATACATGATTTTCTCATTTTATTTAAAAAAGAAAATCGTTCTTTCATTTAACCATTTATACATTATTTCGCCATTATTTTGAACGGAAATGTAATTCGTTTTGTCATTCACACACATACTAACATTACCGGCATAATGACACAATTCGTTTATAGTTTAAATACGATTAACACGCATTATTTCGCATACATATATTTGTATTCATAATAAATATATATTGTTAGAAAAATTTCTGAAGACTCTTGTTAAACTGAAACACGTTAGATTAAAAACACGTTTTTCTAACTGTTCTTTACTTATTTTATATATATATATATATATATATATATATATTTATATATATATATATATATATAATTCAGTACCTGTTCGGCATTCAGGTTTTGCTTAATGCCTACCAGAGATCGACTTTAAAAAAAATTAGCACTCAAACCAGTTCTCTAATGCAGTGTATTTACTTTTAATGAATTTCATATACGCACCGCTTTGATTACTAAGTCTTAGTTCATGTCATAGGTAATTTCCGTTTTGGGGAACCATTGTAATAACAAATGTGTCACCCTGACTATTAAGTTAAGAATAAATTTTAAGTACACTAACGTATGACATTGTTCAACGCAAAAGATCAAGCAGCCTAACTCGTCAATTACAAGGGTAAATCTCCACCGTAATTCCCAAATCGTGTTTGTTTTTAAAATTATTTTACCTCAAGCAAGACAGTACTCCCATTGGTGCACAGGGGGCTACATAAGAAGGGAGTAAAACGTTACAAAAGAGGAGAGCAAATACAAAGAGGAATTGAAGAGGAATCGGTTACAGAGGCTGTCAGATAATGGGCAAGAATAGGATAGGAATACTGGTGTGAAGAGAGATGCGAAAAAGTAGAGTGGAAAAGGGAGAACAGGATTCAGGGGGTTTGGGGTAAGGATAAGAGAATTATGGGAATCACGGGTATAAGAGATGGCGATTGACGTTGTATTTAAACCCTCGGAGACTGTAGCTATCAGGGAAGGAAGTATACGGAAAGGAGTTCCACAGGTGAGAAATGCAAGATAGAGCAAAATTGGAGGTTGCATTTGTTTGTTTTGACTGTAAAACGATGAGACCTTGTTGCCAGTTTGGTTACTCGTGTAAATTCTATGAGTGGAACACCAGGGAGCTAAGCTTGTCATAGCAAAAGCCATGAAAATATTTGTAGAAGTGACAGAGTGAAGCCACATCACGTCTATGAGAAAGTGGCTAGAGTTGAGCTGCTAGGTCAAGATCAGTTACATTTCAGATTCTCTTCTGGAACCTGCCGAGAACCCCGAGATGAATAGCAGAGGTGGTTAACCAGATATGACAAAAATAATGCATGGGCGGATGGTTGATTTGTATATGTGCAAGGTAGACAGGCGAAAAAAACAAAAAAAAAAACAAACTTTCTTACCTAACACAGTGACTCAACATTCCTGGCAGTAGATTTAGCTATTGATTCAATTTAGTCGTTCCACTTGAAGTCGGCTAAGAGAGTAAAGACAAGGAGGCGCAGCGTATTGCTTTTGAGGAGACTAGCTAGATACATGTTAATGAGGGGTACGAGGGACTGTCTATATTGGTTGACGGGCAATAACTTCATTTAAAAAGCAGTATAGTTTACGAATCATTTCTTACTCCAGTCCACAACAGATTGGAGGTCCTTCTTAAGATCAGTAGCTAGGTTATGCTTCTCCCCCTTGGCAGAATCCTGACTGGGGCTGAACTAAATGCTGGTGTCGTCAGCGAAAATGTCTACTTAGGATTTGATCACATCAAGGAGATCGTTGATGAAGATCAGAAAGAGCGTCAGGCCTAGGATGGAACATCAGGGGACACCCATGTTCGTGTCATAAGATCAGGAGACTTGCCCGTTTAAGACGAGCTACATTATGCTGTTTATTAGGAACGACTGAATCAAACCAAGCAAACGTCCAGTGATACCATAGCTCTTTAGCTTGTGCAAAAGGACGGCGTGCCAGACCCTATCAAATGCTTGGAGATATTCAGGGAAACAGCTCGATTCCTTTACCGGAATCATACGTCCATCAGCTGAAACGTGTCCATAAACGTTTACACGAAAAGCATCCTGGGATCGCCAATAGAAAAAATGTTTTTCTTGTGACAATGCAAAGATGCATGCAGTAAGAAAATACAGGAAAAAATTCTTGGACTCAATTCTTCTGTTCTGTGAGAAATCGGTAGATCCGAGTTCGAATTCCAGTTGAATGTATTGCATTCACTTATGCATAAATACACTTGGGAAAATTAGGAATCCATCTCTTCGCCCTCCAGCTATGAATTAAATAACAGGATAAACTGTTTTCTATAGCTCTTGGTTGGTAATCAGTCTACCATAAAAAGAAATGGCAACCTACTGCAGGAAAATTTTTCTTTCTAGTCAGTTATGGATTAAAAGAAATATGATCATCCAAGCATGTATCCCACATCGCAATGAACAGACTGACTGACTATCCTCACAACCAACTATATTTAACTACTCTTGCACCCACAGATTATTACATTTTACGATCGCTTATATTCACTTACTCTTGCATCAACCAGTTATTACCAGTATTCACTTGACCTTGCACCAAACGACTATTACCTTTTCAAACAACCATATTCACCTGAACTTGCGTCAACCAGTTTTTACATTTTTCGAACACCCATATTCATCTAAGCTTGCACCAACGAATTATTACCTTTTTCGAACGCCCATATTTACATGACCTTCTACCAACCATTTATTACCTTTTCGATCACCCATATTCACGTAGCCTTCTACCAAACATTTATTACCTTTTTGAACGCCCATATTTACATAACGTTGCCCCAACCAATCATTACTTTTTAGATCACCCGTATTTACCTAACCTTCCCCCAAACGTTTATTACTTTTTTTGAACTCTTGTATTTACCTGTCCTTGCACCAACCGATTATTACTTTTTGGATCGCCCATATTCACCTAACCTTGCATTAAACGTTTATTACATTTTCCGATCGCCCATATTTACCTGACCCTGCACCAACCGATTATTACTATTTCGATCGCCCATATTCACCTGGCCTTGCATCAACTAATTTTTACCTTTTTCTATCGGGGAAAAACTCTTTGATTAGGAAAACTTTCTATGAGGAAACCAGATTCTAGTGTTGTATATCGACAAACAACAAACACGCATATATATAAAAATATAAGGTTATATTTTTATTAATGACGATGAACCGTGTAGCCTAGTGAACAGAGAGTGAGAGCGCGCTTCCAAGGGGTTGACGGGGGGGTCGTCGTATCTGTTGCTCCTCTGGTCTGATCTGGCTCTCTCGTCTGCCTCTGTCTTCGTCTGTCTCCTGAAATCCGTGCGCCGAGGTCTTTTTATAATCTCCAAACCGGGACTTCCGATTTTTGCCTCGCCCACGCACGCCCACGTAATTCTCAGAGACACCTGTTCTGTTTGCCTCTTGTAGCCATTTCCGCTACTGCCGGAAATAAGGTCAAACAAACATCCGTTCCTTTCAACGACCGAAAACGCCCCCGCTTGCATCAGCTTCCTCGGGTGGGACCAGATTGTTATATTACATTCCTCGCCCACCCATTTTCCAAAATGTTCACCTAAGAACATTTTAAGCGCAACACCCCCACTCTCCTCCCCATGCCACACAAGCCCGACAATTGTATAAAACATGTGTCGAAACAAACAAAACAACAAAAACAAAAAAAAATATAGGGGAGCCTACATCGGCAACCCAACAATGTTCGAGTCCATCTTGAAAATTGTTCTACCAGCTCGATGTTTCATTGTTCTTTTTTTTTTCTTCCTTTTTTCCTCCTTTTTTTTTTTTTTTTTTTAATATCCATTTTCACAGAATTGGGCAAAGTTCTTAAAAATGTTCATTTTCTTTCTCGACTCTGTCCATAAGCGTAGACTCCTCGATGCATAACCACATGATTATAGGCGGTAACCACGCCCCAGTTTCCAAACTAACATCGAGTAAATGACCTTTGACCAACACCATGCGTGCTTGTGCTCGAGTTTATTGTTACACATGTAACCTCATTTAATTTAATTTAATTTCAAACATACTATGTTTGAACACAGAAAAAAATGGTCATTATCTGCCGTACATATCATTCATAGTCTGACCGAGAAATGTTCAATAGAAAATGAAGAAAATTACCCTGATTCCAACGTTAATCCGCATGCAATTTACTTGTGGAGGATTAGAGGTTTCATCTATATTAATTTAGTCTAAAAAAAAAATGGACCCGTGACTCGTAGTTCCTTAGTTTGTACAATGCTTCCTATTCCTTGAACTACTTCCTCTGGATTCGAAACCAAGCATATCTGACCTGCCGACATCCCTCTGCCCAACGCAGAGACACCCGAGTGCCGAACACCCGTTGACCCCGGAGTACTATTCACAACGGATAACTCAATTTCCTTTCCCGAAGCACTGTTGCTTCTTTTACACTTAAAAATCCGCTTCCTAGCTATTATTCCAAGGATTATCATAACGCCGACCACGCCAGCACTGACTCCTATCGTCAACTTCTTCGGGAGTTGTTCATATCCTTCACTAAATCTTTCCATATCTACCTGTTCCAAGGTATTTACTAGTTTTCAGAAATTAATATATCTTCAAAAGATATTTCCCAAGTCACATAAATGAAAATTCACAGAGGATGTTGAATTGATGGGAACCTGCCAAAAGCATAATTCACAACCATAGAAATGTAAATCATTTTGTAGTGTACAGTCATTGAAAAGAAATCCCCCCCCCCCCAAAAAAAAACTAACACTGCACAACCCAACGAAAACATTGTTATCAACAAGTTAATCCAATTATCCACTTTAAAAAGTAGAAGAAACTTCCTTTACATGATTTTACATTTCACTTACTCAATAAAAGTAAGATTAATTAAGCAGCATACCAGTAAACTCACTTCACATATATGGTAAAATATTAACAACAAAAATAAATCATTAACTCAGATGTTTTGTACTTACAGATAGGTAAATATCTCAACTTTAACACTCCCTTCCTCCCGTCAACACCAAACCTGTGCGCTCTCCGCCACTGCTACTCTCTACATGTAGCCTTCACTCCCTCCGTTCTACCCTTAATGTGTTCGACACATTTCTCAATTCTAGGGTCAGATCGGCAAAAGTATGCATTTTTTTTTTCTAACTGGACTTATTATAAACACGAGCAGAGAACACACACACTATCAAATCAATGAGTCACCTACCTTGGCTGATGTTTTATAATCGTGCGGCTGCTATATATTTTCGTCCTGTTGTTTACTATTTTCGTCTTCTATCTGGTAGTTTTAAGTCCGTCGAATTTTCAATCGACGCCGTGGTAACCAGCTCGTATCAATCTGTTTTGTTGTTTCAAAACAGCAAGTCACTTAGGCACCAATTTCAAAGTCTGTGACTGAGCCGGTTATATATCGCCAAACAACAAACACGCATATATATAAAAATATAAGGTTATATTTTTATTAATGACGATGAACCGTGTAGCCTAGTGAACAGAGAGTGAGAGCGCGCTTCCAAGGGGTTGACGGGGCGGGGGTCGTCGTATCTGTTGCTCCTCTGGTCTGGTCTGGCTCTCTCCTCTGCCTCTGTCTTCGTCTGTCTCCTGAAATCCGTGCGCCGAGGTCTTTTTATAATCTCCAAACCGGGACTTCCGATTTTTGCCTCGCCCACGCACGCCCACGTAATTCTCAGAGACACCTGTTCTGTTTGCCTCTTGTAGCCATTTCCGCTACTGCCGGAAATAAGGTCAAACAAACATCCGTTCCTTTCAACGACCGAAAACGCCCCCGCTTGCATCAGCTTCCTCAGGTGGGACCATATTGTTATATTACACTAGAACTTGTTGAAAAACTTTCGCATCGCTAATCCTCTTCATTCGAACCAGTGTTTTCCATATCCCATGTATGTATGCGTTAATGATATGTACTAAATTAACTTGAAAATGCTTATAATCAGAATGAAGGAATTAAATGAGGAAGGTTGGTCAGAAATGAATGCAGGTTTTATTTGTTCTAATATTTTTAAGAATAAAACACACGTAAGAAGTTTAAAATTGTGAATAATTTTGAAACTTACTTCATTGTCTTTATATTAATCTATTTTTAACATAAATTGCATCATCGTCAATTTTTGAATCTTTGAATTTTAGATAACAAAACAGGATTTCTGCCAAACTTATTAATTAGTTTAAACTCAGTTGCAGTGCTGCAGACCCTTCTAGAAAAATCAATTACATTTTGGGCCAAGGAAGTTGGTTTCAGAAATTTCCTGGCGGTGAATTCACCCTTGAAGATAAGGAAAGTTGCTGATGTTTTTACGCCATTTATTATAATTAGTTGAAAGTTTTGGTGGAGGGAGTTAGATTTAAGCATTGGAGCAATTTCAGAACATTTGATCCGATTCGGAAATTCGAATCAGCGTGAAAAATTGGTATCAAGCAAAATGAAAGAAAAACAAAAATATCGCCGTTGTAATGTCTACACTTTACTTGTTTTGCACAACAAAAACGACCGATTTCTTGATCGTATTTTAAAGTACGATGAAAAGTGGATACTATACAATAACCAACAGTATTTAGCAAAGTGGCTGGACCGAGATTATTAACTAATTTACGGCTTATACCAAGTTTGATCAATCAAAATGCAAATGCAATGTCAATCGTTATCTACTGTCTTCATGATTACACTTCTATTGTTCTTGCTCCACAGTAATACTTCTGTTTTCTAATTAGTTCACACCCAGTATCTTAGTGGCTTTACTGCCTTGTTTGGGGTGTTGTCGACTAAGAAAATTAAAGCCGAAACATAATCCTTTTTTTAGTGAATAAGTAGTGCATAAATAAGTTTTGAGACTATCAATGATATTAACAAATATCCTGCTATTTAGCCCATAGCCTGGGAGAGAATATGGATTCCTCCCTTTACAAATGGCATTTGCGCATCAATAAAAGTAACGAACCAACAATTGCATCCTGGAAATAAATAAACTGAAAACAATTCAATAGACTCTCGTTATTTGGTAATAGTTAACGAGCAAGGCTGGATGATCATTTCTACTGACTCGTGAGTTCTATCGTGTGTGCCTACGGCCGTGTGTCACATTACCCTAGCGTTTTTTGCGGACTTGTGCGAAATGGCTTTTTTTCCACCTTGCCTATCACTACTCTATCGCCATTCTCATGTCAAATATTCTTTGTTGCACGGGCTGGTACCGTTACGGCTAAGATCCGCTATACTGCTGCCACAGAGTCAAATCACTTTCATCTAAACCTTTGGTAACGAGTCTGACCCCGCCCGGAACAGATTCACGCGTGGATGCTTGCCTGATCGCTGTAATCTTATTCTCTTCAATACTAGTCAAACTTCACTTCTGACTTTCACCTCTTATGCTTACATGATACACTTCATTCAGTAACCCCCTACTTTGAGTGGCTTTTGAGTCTTGTATTTGGTAGCATTATTGAAAAGGCTTAGTAAATTGCAGCTCAAAACAGTTGGATGTAAATCCACGTAATAACGCGGATTATAAAAATAATTGATTTAACATCGGTTGACTTTACGTCATTCTCATTAAACCAAAGGCGATATTGTTTGTAAAATGCAAATCAGAAATTAAATTGATTTCAAAATAAAGCGAGTGTATCAAAATTAATTTTTTTAATTTTTAATCAAAATGTTTTTTTTCTTAATATAAATAGAAATCAACAGAATTTTTTTGTTCTCAGGAAACGATCTTGGTGACTCGGCATTTTTCTTCGCAAGTAATTATGATACCAAGTTTATGTGGGTTACATTTGATATATATATATATATATATATATATATATATATAAGCAAAAAGAGAAGAAAATATAAAATATGAAGAAGTATTCGAAAAAATTGATATGAAATCTGTCATCGAATTTGTCAACAGAAAGAATATCAACTAAGGTTCTACTGCTGTTTGCAGCCACACGACGATGATTGAAAACGAATGACCCATTTTCGAAGACAGAATAGAAAAGAAATAAAGCAAGAATTAAATAAAAGTAAGCAAAGTCTTATATCAGAAGATTAATTTTCAACAAAAGAATAATTATTACTAGCAATGATCAAGGTTTACAATGAAACAAAGTATTTTCCTTTCTTTAATGAATTTGGGTTTTGGGTTGAAAAACCTGTTTCATAATCTAGGCTCATTAACGGAAACATCTTTCATAATATGGGCTTCTGGACATAAAATCTGTTTCATAATCTGGGCTCATTAACGAAAAACACATTTTATAATCGTGCCTTCTGGACGAAAAACAGGGCTCCTTAACGAAAAACATATTTCAGTAGCCGTGCTTCTGGACAATAAATCTGTTTTATAATCTAGGCTCTTTAACGATAAACATATTTCCTAATCTGGGCTCCTGGACGATAAACCTGTTTCATAATCTAGGCTCTTTAACGAAAGACATATTTCTTAATCTTAGCTTTTTATCGAAAATCTGTTTCATAATCTGGGCTTCTTCTTAAAAAAAGCATTTTCAAAATCTGGTGTTCTAGATGAAAAATATATTTCAGAATCTGGGCTTCTAAATTCCGGATAGAAAACAAAACTTCATCGATATCAGGCAGTGGTAGGCACTCGATGGAATGCGGTAGACATCTGTTACGATCTCTAAGCATAAGAACTTAAACGGCGTAAAAAATTATTACAGATCTTAAAGATAACAAGCTTGGGTCTACAGAATGTATGCTTCTTTAAAATTTATGCTTTTCATTGTTCTCTAATATACACTCTGTAAAAGATCAAATCGTTACGTTTTACACAGTCTCTGAACATAAACAGCTTAGCGCTTTAATATTTCCATTTACTGGGATCAATGAGAAACATAAAATCGTTCAATGTTAGCAAGAGATAAATTCAGCATGATAAAATTATTTTCATATTTTTCTACTTAAAGCATGACTCTGAATTTCTTGCACAGTGACATCGTCATGTGCTGATTTAAAACTGACATTGATATAATTCAAATAAATACCGTAGTGATAGTTTGTTGGTTGGTTGGTTTGTTTTTATGGCATATCAACCTTGGCGGGTCATTTAATGTTAACTAAATTTTATTTATTTATTGCTGGTAATACCTTTTTCTTTCAACAATTTATTTATTTTTTTTAATATAAATTTTGTATCTAGTAATACTTTTTTCTTTTCGAGTATCAAGATTCACTGGGATTTGTTTTTTTAAGGGCAGGGTCTCCAAGTCCTACTCTTGTTATTTAACCCATAACTGGAGGGAAGGGAGGGATTAATACATTTCGTAGTGATAGTAGAACACTTCATTTATTGTCAGGGTGGTATAATAATAATAATAATAATAATAATAATATATATTTATAAATATATATATATATATATATATATATATATATATATATATGTGTGTGTGTGTGTGTGTGTGTGTGTGTGTGAGTGTGTGTACATATTTCCCAATATGAACATATAAAATGAAAACATCTAGAAATTACAAGTAAATTTATTTCAATACGGAGTAGGACCGCCTTAGGCAGTAATTAAAGCTTAAATTCTTCATAGAATCGACTTGTATAAAGTTTTATTTCCATAGGAATTTTTATCCATTTTTCAGCTTAAACAGTTTCCAATTCTTTCAATGATGCTAGTAGAGAATATCACTTGTTTTTCTAAAATGAACCATAAATGTTCAATGATGTTAAGATCTTGGGACTGTGGTAGCCGTATCAAAATGTTCACTAGAATATTGCTCGTGCTATTCAGAAACAACTCTAGCAGTATGAATGGGTGAATTGTCATCGCGAAAGATCGCATTTCCCTCCGGAAACAGTTCCGGAACCATAGGATAAAGTTCATCACTTAAAATTCTTAAATAGTCCTAATTGTTGATTTTAATAAATTTATTTAAATAATATCTGTAAAAAAACAACAGTAATTTTATAAAAAAATTAATGAAGTACTACTAATATTAAATCAATAAACATAAAAACTGCTTTTGACAGTTTAATCAAATTTTCTAAATTATGATATTATGGCACTAGTTGTTTCCATTATTTTGTTCAATCCCTGTAAATACACATATATAATTTAAATACAAATATAGATATCTATGTAATTTCAAATATAAAACAATTGTTCACACAAATATCAATGACGTATTCAGATATACAGATCTAGTGTACATATCCACATTTACATTAGCTATACAAAGGTAAATATTAAATATAAATCTCTCTCTCTCTCTCTCTCTCACTCACTCACTCACTCACTCTTCCACTCTCTCTCTCTTTCATTATTTTGGCAGCTGCTGGATAGTCTCCAACATTTTAAGGCTCTTCGAAAGATTTTGAATATCTTTCTACTCGGATAATAAAAACGATTTAGACATTATTCTTCGCAGCTGTTTGTTTTTCGATAGAGCAAAGTATATTGGGCGACAGGAAAACACCTGAAAATTTTAAGAGATAAAGAGGACAGGGGAACAAAATTGGAGAATACTGGTTATGGAAGGCAATGGCGAACAATAATTATAGGTAGGCAATATGAAGAAGAAGTAAAAAGAGTCATGACGACAAAATATATTATAAACCTCTAGCGTTAGTATAAATAGATGACTTTTTTCTAGATATCTAAACTAGTACTTTTCTAGTAGTGTTTCGCGGAACCCTAGAGTTCTTCAAATGGTTGTTAGGGGCCGAGAAGACGGTACCTCTACTTTATGAGTAGGGCTGCTGAAAATAGGTCCGAACGTTCTCGTTAGAAAGTGGAAATAATTCAGTTGTTGGTAAACTGGGGAAACTAATATCCCCAAGTGTTGTAACCATGTGCTTCACATATTTTGAAGATAAGAGGAAAATGAAGATTCTCCCTTTCCGAAAGTGGGGTCATAAATTCGCAATGTGATCAGCAACCTTTGACTTATTTCTTTATAACTTGCATTATGGGTAGATTACTTTTTTTCGTTATCATTATCTTATTTATTAGTTTTATTTCATCTTTCCACAGCTATAAGGTCCCACAAGAGTTCGCTAAGGATTCAGCTAGAAACCGTGATAAATAGGCTATTTGGTAATTTCTGTTTAATTTTATATTCGCAAATTTATTATACACGTAAGCTATGCTGTTAGAAAAGTTTTTGTTATTACAATAAAAGCCTTCACCATTTTATATTATTTAAAATTATAATAAACATAGGGAACTACAGAGGAGGACTTCCAGCGGGCAGAAAAGCAAGAAGTAGAGAGACAGTCGAATTTAGAGAGGACAGAGAAGAGTTCAGGGTCACATTTCTTCAGGACAATGATTGGGATTCCGTCGCCTTTGCTCCCTTTATGGGGGTCAAGCTTTGAAATTATGTTAGTGACCAACGAGGGGGTAATGTGGACATCACTCAGTTGAGTCTCAGTTGTAGGTGAGAAGTCGGATACGGATATCTCAGACGAATCCAGTGTCGAGTTGGTGGAGAATCTGCGAGCATAGCACTCGGCCTTTTCCGCTGAAGCTGTGAGGACCTCAAATTCATTGATTAGAGGGGGTATTAAGGGTTTACTGTTATTTCGTACACTTTTACAGAGCCAAACTTACGAGATGCTATAAGCTGCTTTATTCTGTTAGCAAACAGCAGCTTAGCATTATTAAGGATCTTCTTGTACTCATTACCAGAAGAGGTAAAAAGGCACCAGTTATGGTCAGACCCGTGGCTCCGATAAAGCCGGAAGAATTGATTCCTGTGAGTAATAGGGGCCGGGCGAGAAGGAGAGAACCAGGGGGACGAATGTGGTTTAATTCGCAACTTCCTGGTTGGGATGAAAGCATCGAGGGCAGCCTTAACCCAAGAGAAGACATCGGACGCACAGTCTTCAACGGGAAAACTAAAAACTTTGTTCCAAGGGACGTCACAGGAAATCGCGGAAAGAGTCCCAGTCTGATCTTTGGTAGCAGTAAGATATTCTGCTGGTCTGAGGTTCCTGAGGTTCCTGCTCCGACGAACTTAGCTCCCTGGTTCCCCCTCGGCATGAATTTACTCGAGCTACTAGACTAGCAACTAGGTCCTACCCTTTTACAGTGAAACCAATAAAATGTAACCGCAAATGCTACCCTACAGCTTCTTTTTTCGCACTTCAAGCCCGAGGAATTTTTTTCTGTATACTTTCTTCCCTGACAGCTACAATCTTCAAGAATTTAAATGTAAGGTCAACTGCCATCTCCTATCTCTCTGACTCGCATTCTTTCCCTCATGTTCTTTTCCCCGTCCACTCAACTCTCATCAGCCCGCTTCACACCAGTGTTCTCATCCTTCTCTTACCCATTCACTGACACCCCCATAACTCGTTCCTATTTCTCATCACTCACCTCTTATGTAACCCCTGCGCACCAGTGGTTACAGCGCCTTACTTGGAGTAAAATGATTATAAAAAATCACGATGTCTATATGGCGTCATATGGCGTCATTTAAGGCGGGATGTGCGTTGTGGTGCAGTGGATATCGGCTCTGAACAAGATATCGGAGAGTCGAGTTCCAATTCCACTTGAATTCGTTGCATTCACTTACGCGCAAATACCCTTGAAAGGTATTAATTAGCTATTTTCCCCTTCAGCTATGGGATAAATAGTAGGGCAGATTGTGTTCTATTGCCTTGGTTGACAACCAGTCTACCGCAGAAAGTAATGGCAAATTATTTCAGGAAAATCTTTTGCCCAGTCAGTCATGTATCTTTCTAGACATGCGTGTATCACATATGGCTCTTAAATGACTGATATGGCGTCAGTGGAAAATTGCCTTCACTGTTTAGTGAGGAGGACATGTACGTGACAGATTCATATATCATTCAGTGACGCATTCGAGTACAGGACTAGTGTTCATATATTATATTTACCACATGAACTACAAAAAATTACTGGAGAGGTACAAAGAACCGACCATTTTTCTACTGATCAATCATATTTATGCATTCTACTTTTTAAGGCCTAATAACAGCTCAAAGTAAGAGACTCACAGAGGGAACATCCATACATAGTAATTGGTTCGGGTTTCAATCCTCGATGATCGAATGTTACTAGTTTGTTTTACTTGGCATTTAATGCAAACAACCAATTTTTCCACATTGCGATGTTATAGCTAGAGCCACTGAGAGATCAGATGACAATCTCTCGTCATCAAGACTTCTGTGAGAAACTAGGATAATCTATTTTTGAGCAATTTATATTTAATTTTATATTTTTAATTTTATTATACACGCAAGGAATGCTGTTGGAGAATTCTTGGCTATTCAAATAAAATCTTCAAGCTCTTATATTATTTCAAATTATAATAATAAAAACTAATGTATTTAGCGATGTCTGTATAGCGTCAATGTAAAATCGCCTTCACTGGTTAGTGGACAAGAGGTGTTCGTGTCCGCTCACCGAGAGACTTATTCGACTAGTAGTGGATTCACGTATCATTGATTGACACACTCGAGTACAAGGCGCATGCACGGTGTCCATGTATTATTATTTAGAAAAATGCGCACATGAAAAGTAACATTCTTAAGATTATATTAAATCTGGAAAAGAACAGGACAAGTTATTAAACCTGGAAAATTAAAGAACAAGATATTAAATAATATGTAGTGTGAAGTAAAAAGAATAAGAAATTTCTTACTTAAAATATTGCAGTTGAAAATAAATTTTGAATGCAATATTTTAAGTAAGAAATTTCTTATTTTTTACTTCACTAGAATAACATGTCCTTTACTTTTCAAGGTTTAATAACCTGTTCTTTTCTTTTCCAGGTTTAATATAATCTAAATAATATTACTTTTCATGCGCGCATATTTCCATGTAATCCATGATTTTTCAAGGCCTTGATATTAATTTAATATAGATTTAATACTGAAAACTTAATTCAAAAATATTAAAAAGAAAATAATTTATTTGTAAACAATAAAAAATTGATTATTTATAATTAATTCTGATAAGCACTTCTGATAAAATGATAAGGGAATAAGCAAAGTTTGATTGATAAAAATGATAAAAGATATAAGAATTTAAATGTTGAAAACTGCATGCAAAAATATTAAACAGAAAAGGTTATAAAGAATAAGATTCATTATTAGAAGCATTAGTTTCCCATCCACGTAGATAGTCTCCCTTTTGGAACTTCGCATATTTTGATTTAAATCTTTTTCTATTAAACCAAAATTAAAAATTGTTTTTTCCAAAATGTAGCCAAGAAGGTGTCTTATCTAACTCTGTAAACTGTTTAAAATTTGGTTGAGAACTGAATTAGTGGTGATGCTTGAAATCTGCCTAGATTTATTCAATGTCAGACTGCCATGGTTGAATGATAGTGATTTTCTACCCGCAGTTTAGGTGTGGCACAAGACCGAAATTAAGGGGCACCCAAAGATTACCAAATTCAGTATTCACTGATCTAGCGAGACAACCATTACGCACGTCGAGGTGCTTCTGTGTCTATATGTTTACCGCGTGAACTACGATAAAATATAAAAGAGATGTATATTAATAATGTTAGAATTAATGTGAAGAATTTTCTCACTTAGCTGAGCAGTGTTATTTCAATCATGTCGGCCTCGAAAACATTGTGATGTCTTCACATTTTAGGATTTTGGGTTTTTGATACTGAAAAACTCTGAAGAGTGAAGACATTACAACAATGCCTTCACGAAACTTTGAAGTCGCCATGACTGAAATAACACTGTTCAGTTAAATGACAAACATCTCCACATTAATTCTATTAACGCTCTATCTCTATACTGGTATCGAACACTTTATGACAAAACCCCAACTTGTTTAAAATATCTTTCTACCAGTAAGCTACTGAAAAAAGAGCAACTTTGGCATTAAGCTTCATTACAATTGAACACAATTTTATATATTTCAAGGCTTCTAGACGGTTAAAAAGGTTGTGAAACGCTAAAGTATAATTATGAAGTATACATTTTGAAAGTAAAAACATTCACTGGAATATTTAATAACGTTGAAAGTTTTAGTCTGAAATCAATAACATATAAACTTTTTAAACAAATGGGCACAATGTTTACACCATTTGGACTATTGTCCTCATCTTTGTTGCCATTTGTACGACGTTTCAGTTGTTGTACACTCTCGCCTTCTTTAGGTGCTAGGAATTTTGAACCGAACCCTTTATTACAATAACTGGGGTATATCATCTCCATTTCTTGCGTAGAGCCTCTTTTGGTAGTCATGAGTTTTGAGTTAAAAAATACTAGAGAATCATTAGTGTTAAAAACTGTAATATGAGATCTGGTAAAAATAATAGAGAAAACCATTAACATAAAAAAAAACTAGACAAAACCATTAATATAAAAATTGCAATATGAACTCTGATAAAAAAAGGGTTACTAAATATTAGGTTTATAAGTTCCCAAAATTCAGTTGTTCTGGTCCGCAAGAACACATGACCCAGTGGATATAGACGTTGGTTAGTTCCTGTGACTTAACCCAAAGACTTGTGAGTACAACACAAGTAACTTAGAGGGTTAATGGGAGATAACTCATGACTACCAGAGGAGGCTCTACGCAAGAAATGGTGATGATATACCCCAGTGATTGTAATAAAGAGTTCGGTTCGAAATTCCTAACACCTGAAGAAGACCGGAGCGTACAATGGTTGAAACGTTGTACAAATGGCAACAAAGATGGATACATCCGAATAATATAAACACTGTAAATAATACCACATCCCAAAAATACAGAAAAATACTAAATGGGCAAAATATACGGAAAATGACGGGATTAATTAAACTAACGCCAGGATGATATTGGTTAAGGAAAACATCAGGTTTTGCTCCGAATAAAAATTAGAATTTCACAGTAGATGATATCAATATTTGAAGAACGTTTTGTGTCTCTCTAAACTCACACGTTCTTTTTTCTTATGTATAAACTATAAGGATAGACTATAATTTTCAAAAGGGAAAACTTAACCAAAGTATACTGGCAAATTGATGTGGCATTTTAAAATAAATATTTTCATGTTAATAGCTCTGTCAAGTTCTCTTTGGTGCCTAGACTTCATGCATTTAAGCAAACTATTAGACTACCAGTAAGAACCACCAATGAAATGGCCATATGTAACCAGAAATTTTATGTTAACAATTACTTCACTCGCAATTCTCAATTATGGAACTCTCTTCTGACATTTTGATTTCGAGTCAGTCTTGATAAAAATGTAAATGCGATGTCAATTATTATTTTCTGTTTTCTTAATTAATGTTCTTTTATTCTATCTCCTTAATAATGTGTTCTCTTTCTCATATTCTTTCTCATTAAGTAACTCCTTGCATCTTAGAGGCTTTTACGCCTTTCTTAGTGTGATATGGTAAAAATGTTTTTGACTGTAATCCACAAAATAAAAACGAACTTTAAGCAAAATGGTCACAATCTATGGAAAAATTTGATGTCAGTTTAAACTGACATCATCAAAATATTTGTCTCTCATTGAATATTTAGTGTTTTAAAATGAATATAAACGGGTATTAATGTCTATAAATATTCAACCCTACGAACCTTTTTGATTGTCCTCTTCGAAAATAATCATATACAAAATTAAATTAAAATCGAGTTTTACTTAAAGTTGAAAAGATTTTGAGAAAGACAGTTGAAAATTGAGATTTCATTTCTACGTGGCTTCTGAAGAATCTATTCGATAATAATAATAATAATAATAATAATAATAATAATAATAATAATAACTGCCGTTTTTTATTTGTCCCAAACAAGGCGGAACCGCCACTACCGCGTAGGTCATTACAGTAAGAGAAAAAACAGAGGGTATTGAAAAAATAAAAAGACATTAGGTATTAAATAAACCCCAGAAGTTATTGAAAAAATAAAACGATAGAGGGTATTGAAAAAAGAAAATGACAGAGGGTATTGAAAAAATGAAAAATACAGTGTGTATTGAAAAAATGAAAAAGACAGTGGGTATTGAAAAAAGAAAAGACAATGGGTATTGAAAAAAGAAAAAAGATAGTGGGTATTGAAAAAAAAGATTAAATATATACAGGATTCAAAGAATCGAAAGATATCAACTGACATGGCTTTTTAATTTTTTTGAGATTTTAGCTATCAGGAAAGCGTGTAAATGGAAGGGAGTTCCATAGGCAGGAAATACGAGAAAAGAAGTAGAAGTAACGGTACCATTTTTTTTTCAACGTAAAATGGTGGGACTTAGACGCCAATCTATTAGTACGCTAAAGATTCATGTATTTAGGGCATCCGGGAAAAAGCTTTTGCCATGAAAATATTTCTAGAAAAGACAAAGGGAAGCCACGACACGTCGGTGAGAAAGTGACTGAAATCGAGATGCCAAATCAAGACCGATTACATTGTAATAGAGAGGGATTGATTTTGAAGAATGTTTATGATGGTGTTTCATCAATAAAAGAAAAAGGATGATAGATTTGCACGTTGGGGTTAAAAATTGATGTGAAATAAAGGGTGCTCAATTAATGGCGTTTTGGATTAAATGTAACATCAACGACGCGGAAAAGAAGAATTGAGCATACACGTTTTAGAATGACATTCACCGAAGCTGAAGGAAATAAGATAAGAAGGCTTTTAAGAAGCAAAATGTGTAATGGCTAAAAGAGTAAGGAAACGGCTTCCTTGTTTGTCTTCAGGGAAAAATAAAAAGAGATATTTAAGCGAAGATTGATGGCAGTGATATGTGAATGTACTTGACCGTGCATGAATGGTTAGGAAAATGAATTGCTAGAATTATGATTTGAGAATTATAGAATAAAGAAAGAAATAGTGAGATGGCTTTAGCGATAATAAGAAAGGAATGCAAAAAAAAAAAAAAACGGGAAGATACAAGGAAAGGTTTCAATGAATGATAGAAAGAAAGAATAAGAGAGAAAAAAGGAGGAGAAGGTAAGGCAAAATAAATAAGGAAAAAGGATAAAAATAAACAGTTAAAATCAACTAATTGAATAAAAAATAGGAAAAGCGGTTGAAAGAAAAATGAAAGAACAAAACAGCTGACTAAACAAAGAGATAAAAAAGATGTTAACAGAAAGAACGAAATAAATAAAGAATGAAGAAAGGAAAAAATAAAGAAAGTATAAAACAATTAGGTAAACACAAAAATAAGAAACATGTAGACATGATGTACGCTGCGGTGCAGTGGATATCGGCTTGGAACGAGAGAACCGAGTTCAAATCCCGAGTTGCATTCACTTATACGCGAATGTCTTTGGGACAGTTATTAAACCATCTTTTTTCTCCAGCTATGTGTTAAATAACAGAACAGGTTGGGTTTCATAAACTTGCTCGGCAACCATATTTCTGTAGAAAGTAATGTTAACCTACTGAGAGACAATATTTTGCTCAGTCTATATATTTTGTTATAATCATTTCACCCAATTAAGGTAGGACTGCCACTGTTTCGCAACGGATTACAGTGAGAATAAAACAAAACAAAACAAAACCAAAAAAACAAACAAACAAAAAAACAAAAAACAAACAAACGAAAAAACAAAAAACAAGATACAGGGGTGTCAAAGAAAGAGTGAGAGAAGGACGGGAATTAAAGAAATAGAAGATGGCAATTAACGTTGCATTTAAACATTTGGAGATTGGCGATAAAAGAAACTGTTAGAGTAGAAAAGACGGTTACATTTCAACGGTAAAAAAGTGGGACTTTGATGCCTATCTAGTAGCACGTTTAAATACGTGTGGTCGGGGTACTAGGGAAAAAAGTGTTAAAGGTTGCCTTTACCGACAGTTCTTCAAGGGCCATTCTGATTCTAGGTATCTTCTTCTTCTTCTTCTTCTTCTTCTTTGTGCCTTGTCCTTTCAGGACGTAGGCGATCATGCCATTCTATGTTTCCTTATCCCTGGTAGCTCTTAGCACGCTTTCTCATATTACACTACTCAATCCCCGTTCTGTCATTCACCGGCTCAGGACCTTCAAATATGTTATCTGCTGCTTCCCCTGTCTCTTTTTCCCTCTATCTGACCTGTCAGTATCAGGTTCTCCAATCCCTCCTTCCTCACTGCATGTACCAGAAACTGCAGCTGTCGCTTCCTGATGCTCAGCATTAATTTTCATTTCGTTCCCATACTTTTCAAAACCTCATCATTGCTCACATGCTCGATCCATGATATTCTCAGCATCCTTCTGTAGAACAACATTTCAATTGCTTCACGTTTTTTCCTTCATCACATAGCAATCCAGTACTCTTTTCTTTGTTTCTAGCGGAATCTTTCTGTCTCTTAATACTCTACTCAGCTTCTGGAACGCGTCCTTCGTCATGCCAATTCGCCCTGTGTCGCACTTTCCGTCTTCTATTAGAACACTTTTTAGGTATTTAAATTTTTGTACCTGGTTGATTTTAGTATCCCCCTCCTGTATTTGGCATTTTGGGCTTCTCTTTTTGCTGATGACCATGCAATTGGTTTTCTTGCAGTTTATTTGGTAGTCCTTTCTTGTCACTCTCTTCAGCTACCTTCTGTAGGAGGTCTTGTAGTTTCCTTTCCGTGTCTGCTATCAGCACTATCATCTGTGTACCTTATGTTGTTCAAATTGTGGCCTCCGATGACAAATCCTGTCATAACATCTAGGGTCCTCAGAAAAAACTCGCTGTATACCCCTTTCTATCTTTGTATATCTGCTGAATTCGTTACCTGGCGGTTTGATGTCAGTAAAGTTTCTTGATTACTCTTATGTCTTTCCCAAATATGTCGAGGCTGCTGAGCATCTCCATCAATTCTTTGTGGCGTAAGCGTCCTTTATGTTTCTATTTTCGTTAAAATTACTTTGTTCCACCCATGTCCTGTCTGTGTTATTCTCAGCATCCTTGTATAGAACGAGATATTTGTTGTCTCGTTTCTTCTGCATCTGTGCCGCGATTGTCTGGCAGTTATTGCGATAAAAGAGGACTGATATTACTTTGTTAAGTCATATCAGAAATTTAATTCTAATGAAGTTTTCCTGTTTTTTAATAATTTACTTACCTTTTTGGTTAGGTATCTTTTCCTTTGAGCAAAAATACATATACAAAAATTACGATACCGATGTTGATACTGTTGATAAAAGCACAACGTTAACTACAAATTGCCATACCGGTTATAACGCCGACAATCGATAGTAATTGAAGAAAATGTTAAATGTATGTATAGCCAAAATTTATTTAAAAATATTCAGATTGAAATTTAATGGAATCGCTTTTGGCATTCATAGTAACAAGTAAGTTCTGGAGAATTCTTTCCCGTATGGCTTTTATTAGCGACGTTAAATTTCTGAATAGAATATAAATTGGAATGGTACGCTTTCTTTTTCTCCTTCAATATCTTCGAATTTTTATCTTTTGAGATCTTTGTAATTTAACGCTAAATTCATACCTAAATTAAATTCTAGTTTTGTGGAAGGTCTGAAGAATTAAAAAATGTTTTGCTTTAATCACTCGAAGATAACTTGTAACTTTTGAGAAGCATATTAATAGCTATTTGTTTTTTCGTATTTCTGCCATACGGAAAACGAACTCTTATACTTGAGAAGTGTTCAATAAATTCATGCTTACGATCGAAATGTAATATAAATTAAAATAAAGAAATTCACAAATTAAAATTAATAATGAACTATAAAAAATGACGTAAATATTTCTTATGTACTGTGTCCCTTGAGGACGTTGTCGATTTGACTCTCCACATTTTCCCTTTCTTTGTAGCTCTTGATAAATTTTGTCTTTATGTAATCTCTCCTAAATATTTGTTACGCGATCCATTTACTCAAGCTTGTTAGGTAGGTCATGCGTCGTTTTCTCCGTGTCTCTTGCCATCAATATATTAAATTTTCCAAGCCCTTTTTATCATTCAGTCAGTTAAGTGCCACACGTGATACACGCTTGGGCGATCATGTCTCGAAAGGGACATAACAGGCTGGACAGAAGATTTTCCCGTAGTAGGTTGACAGTACTTTCTGCGGTAGACTGGTTGCCAACCAAGGCTATAGAATTCAATCTGTTCTGCTATTTAACCCATAACTGGAGGGAAAAGACGGATTAGTAACTTTTCCTAGGGGCAATTGCGCATAAGTGAGTGCAACGAATTCAACCGGAATTCGAACTCGGCTCTCCGGTTTCTTGTTCCGAGCTGATATCCACTACACCACAACTGACTGACTTTTATCATTATACTCCCTAAAAATTGAACATCTCCTCTTCCTTCTTTTTCTTCTTCTCCATCTCCTTCTACTTTTTTCTTTTTCTATTCCTCCTCCTTTTTATTCTCTTCCTCCTCTCCTTCTTTTATTTCTTCTTCTTTTTCTTCTTCTCCTCCTTCTGCTTTTCTTCCTGCTCCTTTTTTCCTCCTCCTCCTTCTCTTCCTACCTCTTTTTTTCTTTTTTCTTCTCCTCCTTCTTCTTTTTCTTCTTCTTTTCTCTCTTCCTCCTTCTTCTTTTTGTTATGTCTATTCCGGTCGTTTGCGATTTTGGCTCTCCAAATTTTCTGTCTTTGTAACTCTTAAATTTTATATGCTACTCCCTATTTCGACTTGCATCTCTTGCCCTCAATATATTCCTTAATTCTTGCATTTATCTCGTTATTTATCCCATAAATCTCACCTGTCTCTTCCCGATTGTAATTATCAGTTTCCGTGTATTTTCCTAAGAGTTGCCTGCTTCCTCATATGCTTTTTCCCTAGTATTCGTTGCATTTATTGGCAGAACCTTTTTTCTGTAGCCTTTTATTTATTAGTGAGAACATTTAGCATCAGCCTAAATTATAGGAAAATTAGATACTACAGAGTTTAACATAGTTTAGTTGTTTCTAACAAAATATCCCAATCACTTCGTACTTTGCTTAATTTCTGGAAAGTGATAAAAATATGTCGGATTGATAAATAAAAAATTATTACCTTAGCAGATATGAAATTTTAGAGGAATTTAATATGTGCGAGATTTCGTTTAAAGGTACGTTTCAGATTTTATTTGACCCGCAAGGCTGCTCCGTAGCCGAGTCGATTAAGATATGTTAGATCTATCGGTGGTCTCCCTCTGAACAGGTAGAAGCAGGTAGAATTTTACCAGTGAGTGCGTATTTTTCTTTATAAGACGTTCGGATATTCAAGCCAGTAGACGAAAATAAATAAATAAAAATAACATTCAAAGTGATAGACATCTGTCGGATATATAAAAGAAAATACACACATACACATTATAATTATACCTTAGAACATGTACAAACTTTAATCTACTACAAAGGTGTAAATATTCATTGGTCTATTTCTGTATTGAGCACTGTTTTAAATTAATGTTTTGAACGTTGTAAATATTTTCTTTTATTCCTTATTCATTTGTATATATATATATATATATATATATATATATATATATATATATATATATTGAAACCCATTCCTTCTCGCCTAAATACACCTCTTCAAACAGCCCAAAATCTTAACCTTAAAAAAGTAATTTAACTCATTTAGTTGTCTATCTTTATAAAATATGAACTCCTATTCCTCCCCTTCCTAAATATACCGTTTCAACACCATGTAACCCCGCGACTACCAGCTCTGTCCTATTCTACTTTGTGACCGTTGTTAGCCAACCCCCCCCCCCCCCCCCCACACACACACTCTACCCCAGGGCCTTCGCCATTTGGAAAAAAACAATGTCGCTGACGTGACGTAGAATCTCTATTAGAGATCCTATGTCGAAATGTACATCCGACACCTTTGAATTTTGAAAATTTTCTCTAAAATATATATATATGAAACTCGTCGAACTCAAGAGTAGAAATTTCGTCGGTGCCAACGTCATGACCGCCTAGAGTTTTGCTTAATTTCTGGAAAGTGTCTATCGGCATTCATTGTCCAACCCATGGACGGCAATGTACTCCTCCGTTTGGTCTTCGCAGCCATTAACGTCAACAGAATGTCATCAACAATTGATTCCTTCAATTCTAATTCTCATTTGGTGGAGCAGACGTTGTCGCCGTCGTCTTCGGCGAACTTCATAAAGGATCAAAAGCGCTGGCCTTATCGTTAATGTTCGAAAAGCTTAAGTTTTCTTTAAGCTATCAGGAGCAGTGCATCAGCTACTGGTGAGCACATCATGTGCGTTGTCAATTTTCTGTATCTAAGAACAGAACTGGCCTCTACTTGCAGGATCGATGACGAATTGAAAAATCGCTTCCATTAAATACAACGGCCTTTAGGCCTGTTTGTAGTCTAGTTTTTCTAAATAGAAACATATCCATTAGTATTTGTCTATATTTCTGAGATGAGGTAGTATTTACAGTATTTACATTATTTGAACTATTTTCCTCATTTTGTTGCCATTTGTATGACTTTCTTCAGGTGCTAGGAATTTCGAACAGAACACTTTATTACAATCACTGGGGCATCGCTTTTGCGTAAAGCCTCTTCTGGCAGTTATGAGTTATCTCCTTCTAACCCTGTAAGTTACTTGTTCATCACTGCTGTAGCCTGGTATTGAACTCACAACTCTTTGGGTCAAGTCACAGGAACTTACCAACATCCTTAAGGACATATAGCTAAGTGTATATAGACGTTGGTAGTTCCTGTGATTTGACCCAAAGAGTTGTGAGTTCAATACCAGCCTACAGCAGTGGTGAACAAGTAACTTACAGAGTTAGAGGGAGATAACTCATGACTTCCCAAAAAAGGCTCTACCCAAAAGAAATTGAGATGATAAGCACTATTGATTGTAATAAAAGTTCTGTTCAAAATTCCTAGCACCTGAAGAAGGCGGGAGCGTACAACGGCCGAAACGTCGTACAAATGGCAACAAAAATGAAGACAATAGTCCGAATAATGTAAATACTGGAAACATATCCACCTCCACACAGGTCTCAGTGAACAGCGCTATAGATTTTCTATCCTTCTGTATGTCTATGAACCCTGGACACCATATACAGCACACATACAAGCACTTGAAACCTTTCACATTCACAGTCTTAACGCATCCTCGTATTGTGCTGGCGAGATCGAATACAGTATATAAATACTCTCCATCAGTAGAAGGAATAGTGCTCTTATCATCCAACGACAGCTAAGGTGATTGATTTTGTTATCAGAATACTGGAAGAAGGTCTCCTAAAGAGGATCCTATATGGGGAATCTAGGAAAACCAGCGATATGTTCGAGTAGAGAAAAAACGTTTCGAATATCACCTTAACGTAATGTTAAAAGAGTCTGGCATTAATCCTGTGGAGATGGAAGTTAGAGCAGCCACTCACAACATATGGAAGACTCTATGCCGTCGGGCCATTGAAAGATTTAAAAATAACCGAACTGAAGACCAGTAATTTTACCATCATTAACCTCATGATCACGTAGCGCGTGGGCAACTGCCACCGGTGTCGGCATTGACTGTCGAACCTGTGAACAGCAATGTGCGTCATCAGCGGAACTTCATAAGAAGAGACGAGAATATATCTATATAGAAAGTTATATCGAACTCAACTTTGTCATTTATTAGTTAGTCGTTAAAAGAGAATAAATTAAATGTCTGTTATAGAATTCTTAAGGACACCGTACAGAATTCTGAATTGGATGGATTATACAGTGAAACTAAAAGACAGTGAAGTGATAGATAAATATGTGAGTAGACGTGGAAATCATAAAACAAGAAAGTGAAGTTAATGTATTTTGGAACATTGGAAATGATTTCAAAATTTCTCACAAGAAATTCGGAAGCATTAAAGGTAACACGGAAAAACGGAGACGTTTTAGAACACAATATTTGTGTGGTTTTTAAAAATACCGAGAAAACTTCTGTATATTTTAATTGTTAACGACACTTGATGCCTATCTGTTCACGTTGTTCATGATATGCATAATTAGCACTCTTCACAAATTTCTAACCTTTGTCGTTGTCAGTAAAGTTTTTCTTTTCACTATCCACCCTAATCCCTTGTTAGGTAGGTTATTCGCTGTTTGCCTCTACCGCTTGCCTTCAATATGTTCTGTGAGTGTCAAGTTCGCCAATCTCTCTTTCCTAAGTGTGCACACTAGAAATTTCAACTGCTTTATTTTAATTCTAGTTATAAGCGTCCCTTTTCTTAATAATCTAATTCTGTTTATAATCTATTAAATTTAATAATCTTTATAATTTTTAATAAGGTTATTAAGCATATGTTTTGTAAAGTTAATTATAAAAGACTAGTGCTAAAGTCTGATCGAGATGTGTTAAAATGTGCCTCTAACGGCAATTCTTCGAGAGTCAAATGTGTAAACCTCTTTAATCTTAATGGAATTAATTTTAAAAGTTCTGCAAGATTGCCATTTTTCTCGTTGAAAAAAACAACAACAAAAAACAAAAGAACAAAAGAATTTTTAATCAATAGCTAATAATTTATCACTGCTGTAGATATTAGAAAATCAATTTTCATCATTATAATATTGCGTAATCGATAACTTTTCAATCGCCGTTTATGGTAATAAATATATGTCAGAAATACGTTCGTAATAAATTATTTGTAGTCAAAAATAGTTTACAATACTGACTTTCCTAACTATTGAATAGAAAATATTAAAATCTGAAGTGACATCAACACTAGCCAAAATGAACAGACACAAAGCTGAGAGATTAGAAGGTGTTGTAACGAAGATAATAAATGATTTTCAGTATCAGTCAGACGGGTAAATTCCATACCTGATACACGCTTGGGCGATCATGTTTCGGAAGAGACATGGCTGACTATGTAGAAGATTTTTCCCATAGTAGGTTGCTATTTCTTCCGGCAGTAGACTGGTTGCCAACTAAGGCAACCAAGTCTGGTCTGCTGGTCTGCCATTCAACCCATATATATATATATATATATATATATATATATATATATATATATATATACATGCCTGATTATTTACGATAAATTTAACGTAAATAATCAGGCCGGTAGATATAAATATAAAAATACTGTTTAATTAAAAACAGAATATCTACTTATATATATATATATATATATATATATATATATATATATAGTGATGATCCACGTATACTGTCATCATTATATGTATAGGAAAAACTACTAAAAAGTTGTAAGTTTAAAAATGTATTTTTTTTGACAGTATTTATTTATTTCTATTATTATATTTGATATTCCAGACCGTCCTCGGCCTTTCATCAGAAACAAATGATTTTAAAATTTAAACTAGAAGCGTCCGTCGCTAGAGCGTTCGTCGAGAGATTGTTTACATCACGTGACGCAGACAGCGACAGATTTTTTAATATTTGTAAGCGTAAACCTATCTTTAATAATATTTATAAATGTTGTTTTAAAGAAAATTTTTTAAGTGTATCTAAAAAATGTTCAACTATTGAAATATTTATAAAGATTCAAAACACCTAAGTCCCTATTTAACCCTAGCCTGTATGTATTTAATTTTAAAATCTAGTACTTTTCTTTCTTTCTGCGTGAGTATGTAGAACTATAATCAGAATCTATTAGTAAACATTTGCAGTTTTCTAAATTTAAAATTATTATGTGTTAAAATGAAATTTATTAATTGACATATATCTGTAATTTGGTTGTTAGGTAATTTGCTATTATTAAGGAACTCATGGCAAGCTGATACTGCTTCAAAAAATTACAAAACATTAACTTAGTCCACGATGATAAACCCCTAGTAACGATGGATGTTACGTCTCTGTACACGAACATTCCACATGTTGAGCCAAATATATACAATAATTAAAAAAATTCGAAATGTAATTTCATTGGATGGCCATCTCAGCGAGAAAATACTCGCTTCATTACCAACGGTCGAAAAGAAAACTTTATTAATTCAAATATGTTACAAAATTTCTCTACCGGAAGAAGCTAAAAAAAAAACAAAAAAAAAACATATCCACACAGGAATTTAAAAATGGGATGAGATTAAAAAAAAATAGCTAAATTTGTCAGCACGACGCAAGAAAGAAGAAAAGCAGACACAGTGATTCATGACTCGATATCAGAAACCTTTACAATACATCTGTAAGAATCAAAAGTTAAAAATTAAATTATACATATATAATTAGTTAGTTTTTGGTCCTAATTAAATGAGCAGTACACAGTTGTATTAAAAAGTGTTCAATACGTTTATATTGTAGAACTTTTGAATATTTTCATTTGAAAATGAGTTATTTCCGCAACCTAGGTTTGAACAGAAAATTTTTAAATTTTCTTTTTTTTAAAATTTATTACCATCATTATTACCTACCTGATGAAACATTATCCTTTCAATGTCAATACAAAATGTACAATTTTGTAGTAGATTGTAGCTTGTACATGTTCTAAAGTATAATATATATATATATATATATATATATATATATATATATATATATATATTTTGCTCCTGATATGTATTTAGAGATTCTTGTGAAAATACAAAGAAGAATCTGCAATGTTATATTGTCATATTTCCTGACTTGGTATCTTCCATTCAGTCACTTTTCTACTGCCTTGACGTCGCTTCCCTGTGTCTTTTCTATAAATGTTTCTATGGTAATTGTTTCGATGAACATTTTACAGTTGAAATGGTTAGATGTAACCGTAAGTTCTTTGCTAAATGTTTATTATTTCGCGCTTCTCGTTTGTTGAACTCTCGTCCAGCGTCTTGCTCTCAAGTCAAGTTTGATCTTCGAAAATGTAAATTCAATGTCAATTGTTTTCTTCTGCGTTATTAATTGTGGTTCTTTTATTGTTTTCACTCCTTCTCGCTCCTTAATAATTTGTTTTTATTTACTCATATATTTTCACACTCACTAATTCCTTGTGGCTTAATAGTTTTATTGCCTTACTTGGGGTGAAATTATTAAATAGATATATGTGTGCGCAGCCTTTGAGATTTCATTCACCCGATCGACTCAGTCGATTAAAAACTTAATTGGGCGATTAAAGATTATTGCTTTACTTTACTCGCCCGAGGTCGATTAAAAATCTCGCAATGAAACGTGCCTCTTTAAATATAGAACAAGGAAATCTGATTTCTTTTACAACCGAAAAGTATGCCATTGAAGATTTACAAGTTACTTAGAATGATCTCCAACGACATTGACCTCTTTGGTCTTTTACATGTCGCCTGATTGTCCCTGTCAGTGGAAACATGCGTTTAATTAACGCTTCCAGAGTGGAGCCAAAATGTCTCTGTCGCCCAGATTAAAGACGCTCACAGATTTTTAGAAACCCATTTGAAAAAATATTAAGCATTTTCTCCCAGCTTATGAAAAGTAAAAACGAACATTTGAAAGAAATAAAAATACGCATACTTCTTTTAACCATGCACCGAAAAACAAATTATACAACTAAGTAATTTTTAAATAGAAAATCACTGAGAAAATCAGATTTGTTAATTTTATTATGTATGAGATGAAGGTTGTAGTCAAATAGAAGAAGGAAACTACGAATTAAGGTACCTCCACTCGATTGCCAGGAAAAAAAGCATATCATGATGTTAAAAGAGGTCAAACTTAATAAAAACAAAGTTTTATCTTCAAAATGTTTATGCTATTATTAAGATGAAAGATCAAATTTTGTTATTATTTAAAATTTAAAAAAAATCCTTTCTAACACGTTCGAAATATTAATGAAAATTTTATTTTTTGTTTTCCGTTTGCGTAAGGCGACTATTAGGAAAATGGAATCGGTCGAGTAAAATGATTTTGGGGCGAGTAAATTTTCCCTCGCTCTCGACTGTCGGTCGAGTGATTTTATCAAATCTCAAAGGCTGTGTGTGTGTGTGTGTGTGTGTGTGTGTGTGTGTGTGTATACGCTGCATTCGCTGGAAGTATTATGCAATTGAAAAGAGATAACAAAAATGGTTGCAATCAGCTGAAAACTGATTTGATCGAAAGCTAATATTTTAAATAGCCTCTCAATACGTAGAATCTCAAATGCACTTGTTTAGAAATGTCTAAACTATCAACTATATACAACCATATATGAGACTTTTATATCCTAATGACAATCCTTAATCAGAAGGGTTGTCATCATCTTAACTAGAAATACAAAGTCACAAAGATATTTACCAAATAAACGACTCCGCATTTTTTGAAGACTTCCAACATAACAACCAAAATGGATAGCACACGTAATTAAAAGACAAACAATAGTGACATAATGAAGATATTGACTTTCCACATTGTCTTAAGAAAAAGGTTTTGGAAAAAAAAACTTCTTTCAATACCAGAAAGAGCGATAACAGTTACTGGACTTAAGCAAAAAAATATAACCGACAGTTACATTGTTTATGGAATAAATGCCAAATGTTTTCTATATGAAAACGACTGACTTTACCATAAGTAGTGTCATAAAGCACACCAGAAGCAGACGCGATAATTGAAAGCGTAGGTAATTAATTGACTGATTGCATCTTGTCAAGTGTCAATGAAGACCACAAATGTAACAATAGCAATTATGTTAAAAGGCAAATATTTTTTGATAATCGAAATGCATAGTAGGTATTCAGAAAGATAATATCGATCACCCAGGTGAAATAAACGTTATTAAAATAGTGATAACATTGATTTTTATGCTCTATAGATAACAATTACAAATATAAAATTGCGAAGTATTTATTATTCCTTGAAAAAAATTTATATATATATATATATATATATATATATATATATATATATAGCATTGATTTTCAATGCAGCAAGTAAACTAGAAATAGTTGGAATTTCAGCTGCCGAACGAAATGTAAATATGTCGATGATCTGTTGGAAATGTAAAATATGGCGCACATGTTTCGTATAAATGGATGTTTAAAATCTCTAATAGTACACCTAGTATCTCTCTCTCTCTCTTTCTCTGTCTGTATACGTGTGTTTCTTAGAATAAAGGAAGTTATGTCAATTTGTCAATTTATTGGTCTCGCGACCCCGCTCTCTCTCTCTCTTTCTGTGTACATGTGCTTGTTAGAATATGAGAAGCTATGTCAATTTGTCAATTTATTGGTCTTGTTCTCTCTCTCTTTTTGTGTATGTGTGTTTCTTAGAATAAAGAAAGTTATGTCAATTTGTAAATTGATTGATCTCGTCTTGTCTCCGTCTGTCTCTTTCTGTGCATGCGGGCTTGTTGATATAAGGGAAGTTATATCAATTTGTCAATTTATTGTCTATCTCTTTCCGTTTATGTGTGTTTGTTAGAATAATGGAAGTTATGTTAATTTGTTAATTTAATTGTCTCTTCTACTAGAAGAGATTTTGTTATGACAAGCAATAATGAAATGACACCCAAGAAGAAAGTACAAAAATATAGCGAGAAGAAAATAAAAACAGTATGAGAGAATGGAGTTTAAGATTAAAATGCGATTTATTCGATATGTTTTCTATTTTTAAGTTTATTATTCAGACATGTTTTATTGAGATCGACCGACAAAGTCTGCCGATTTCATTCTTTTTTCAGTAGTTTTTCGTCCATTTTGTGCATTAACTGTCATACATCAGCTATACTCTATCTTTGTAAGAGCCAGATCAGAACCAACATTGAATATTGCTGGCGTATCTGGACTAGAGTTGCCCAGTCTTCATTGTGCTGGTTTTAATAGAGATGAATAGCGTCCTTATTTTCTGCCCTATAAACCCTTTACTCAGTCAAAACTTTACGAGTCCCTATCTATCGCTATTTTCATGGTATGTGTTCTGACACGACAGATTCTTTATTCCCATGACAAGCGTGTCATTCACAACTGGGAACTGCTATGACAAATACACAAGGATGGATCACCCCACATCCTTTCGTATTCCTGTGGTAAGAGTAAGTTCCAATTGGAGAATTTCTTTCTCTCAAAATGCTGCTGCACGGAATAAACATCCAGCAGAATATTTTTACAATCACTACAATCTTGACCTCTTCAATCTTGAGATAACAGTTACCCTTCCTCGCATAACCCTATGAAGTTCACTTCTTACTCTTCTTTATGCTCATACGACACCACACAGTAAACTTCTACTTTGAGTGGCCCTTCGGCCTTGTAATGGGCTAACATTAGTATAAAACATTCCTATCAAATATATGTTTCTATTAATGTAAGATACGCAAATTCGAAAAATCTAATAAATCATTGGGTAGCCATACCTTCCTCATGAATTTCAGTTAAACATGATTGAACACACACACACACACACACACACACACACACACACACACACACACACACACACACACACATATGTATATATATATATATATATGAAATAGTTTGTTTGAACATTATAAAATGATTTGTTTGTACATTATTTTTCGTCATTATAGATATATATATATTATATGCATAAAATTTTAACAATGATAAAAAGAAAAAAATAAATGGAATCTATCTATCTATCTATCTATCTATCTATCTATCTATCTATCTATCTATCTATCTATCTATCTATCTACATGTGCATACGTAGACATGGGTTGTGTGTGTTTGTGATGCGTGTGTTTCCGTGAATTTAATTTAATTTATTTTTTATGGATTATCAATATATTGTGGATAATTTAAAGCCAAAAGCATATTGTTGAATGCCATCCAAATAATACAATTTTCGAATTAGAATTGTAACCGGCCTGCGATATGCATTCTATGCCTTTCCTCTTTTCGTTATATATATATATATATAACGCATTATATATATATAACGCATTATATATATATATATACACATACACACACACACATATATAAATATATATATATATACATATATATAACGCATTATATATATATAACGCATTATACACATACACATATATATATATATATATATATGTAACCCTATTTCTGAATATGAAAAATGTAATTCTTAGTTTAATACAACGGAGAGAAAGAAATTATTATTAGTGGTATTGTTAATTTTGCAGTTTATTGTACATCGCAATATGAGCTATGTTTAGAAATATTTAATACTTGTGTGTTTTTAAAATCCGAAAAACAGAAAATCTAGCTAAAAATTGAAGAGAGAAGATAGGAAAAATATATCTTGCATTGTTCATTCCAAAGTTGATCAGAAGATTTTTTGGGGGGCCGGTAAAAGTGAAAAGTAAAGATAGTCAAAACAAGATTGTCAGGACTTTTGATGGATTTAGGGTAAGGTTAGATCGTTAGTTCCCAAATTACTGAGAATAAAACCGAATTATAAATCTCACTAGCATTAAAGTTTCTCAGCTAAAGGCTGGATTTGCTGACGTAATCAGTTGAATCAAGAGGAAAATCAAGAGAAATTACTTCAGAAGAAGACATTGCTGTCTCATTGATTGAACCCCCCTGTTACGAGATGTGTTTGTAGAAGAAATTTCGTCCGTCAAAGATTTGATTTGCATAAGATATCCAGGATCTCTCCGCATCCCCTAAGAGAATTTGGGACAAGTATAAAAATCGGGACCCCGAGTAGCAAAATCAAGTTTGTGTTTGGTAGTTCGTTAAGTTGCAGTCGAGATGTAACGACTGAGGGAAAAGTGTTCTCAACTGGGGGCCACGACCAAGAAGACCGGTCGCCTTCCATAGAGCTCATGGATGTAAAGAAACGTAGAAAAGCCTGCCGCCGATTGACTTAAAAGAGTTAAAGTCGAATAATGCGCCTCCGAGAGAGTCCTGGCTAAATATGTATAGAAAGAGAATGGGCCGAGAAAGAGTTAAACTTACTGAAAGGAGTTTCAGAGCTCCTGAGCGAAAGAGACCAATCCTCATCACACCTCCGCTTCCGCTCCACTTCGGCTATTTCCGTAAAGCGTCGATAAAGAGCCCTGAAAGAACTTTTTGTTTTAAAAGTAATTGGGAGAATTGAAAGCTCTGATTATTCTAAACGAATCTTTTGCTTTGTTGTGAAAACTGAATTCGAAGATTTTACATTCTGATTTTGTTGTTAATTATATATATAAAAACTTTTTCCGCAACTCATCCAGGTGTTTTCGAACTTATTCATTTTTTTTTTTGGTGCCGTGTTTTATTTTATCAACACGAGTGTACGCGTGTATCCGGTCTGGTTTGAGGTGGTAGAGAAACGGCCACTGGGTTTTCAATGTGTCTTTTCTGAGATAAAAATACACAGCGTGGGCAGGAGAGTTCACTGTTGTAATAGACGTCATGAGGACCATCTGCTGTGACGAGGCCATCATCCCGATTAGCGACTCGAGAACGTCGTAATAACTGGTGTCGTGTTCGATAGCATCAACCCTGACTCAGGTTCCGGTCATGTAATATCTCCAATAGGTAATATCAGACAGATTTTAGTCAACAATACAATAATTCTCACTCATACACACAGTAAAAATAAACCTTCGGATATTGGAGGCCATCTACATTAAATCCAAACAACCCACACTTAATAAAATCACGTTTAAATCTGGTCATAACACATTACATTGCATTTGAATAGATGGTTCTGTTATTATTTCGAGCTCTCACGCGGAGTGACGTCATAGAACTGCATTTCAAAATTACGCACTGCGTTTGTAATTTTTTGTAACTGTTATCATTGCTTAGCAAAGTTTTATGTCAACACAAGATAAAATCGTCTTTAATGGTGGATGTTTTTATGTTAACGTCCTTGTAACCTCTCTGAAGATGGCTCATATGAGCCAAAAGCTTAGAACCAAATTAATAAAAAATTATCCAAATGTTGGAGAATTTCTGTCTTTATTTTCACCAGAAATTAAAGCCAAAATACGATGTTTAGAACGGCTCAGGATTAAACATAATAGACATTCATTGTCTCTTATATTTAACAGTATATGTTTAGAAAATTATTTCCTACCTTGATACACTATATATATATATATATATATATATATATATATATATATATATATACAGAGAAAATAAATAGGATGCACGTCGGTTACAATTCTGATTCGAAAACGCTAAAGATACAAGCAAGTTTAACTTTAAATATAAATTATTTTATTTTGACGGGTTGTGTATCAAAATGCATAACATAGCCGACCCCATTCAGATTGCTTTCGCTTTTATTTTTACTATAATCGAAAAGTTATTGAGAAATTTCAGTTTTTATTTTACGTCATCAGTATTGTTATAAACGGAGATGAAACGAATTACACCATTACTACGTCAACGCAAGAGTAAAAGACAGCAAAAGGATAATCTTATGTTGTAAATTTTCGAAGAGGGAAGAAAAATGAGAGAACTGGAACATTTGTTACCTTCTCTAATAAAGACAAAAATGACAATTATGAATATATTTTTCAAAAGAGTAGCGACCATAAAAAGACATGCAAAAGCAAAAAAAAAAAAAAATTGTAATAGACAGATAAAGACAACAGCGTTAATGCTGTAACTGTCATGAATAAATTTATGGTAGGAAGCTTTTGTAGAATCGTTGCAGGAACTTTCAAAGTCAAATTTCAAGACAAGGTGAAATAAAATTGATTCTCAGATAGAAATCACGTCATCTTTTCAGTACTTGTTTCGCATCCTGTGTTCTATTAGCCACGTTGGGATCAATTTCCTACCTGATTATAATTCCTCGTAGTCGACCTTCTGAATGAGAAAGACGAAAATAAACGTGCAAGAGTGTCCGTTGTTTTGGATGGGGTCGTCTACCAGCTTTACATCTCATTTGGAAACTATGATAATTTAAAAAAACGAATAATAGCATTAGTAATATATTAAATATTTATATTAAGTCCAAGCAGCCATTCTTTCTGTGTAATGCGGTAATGAAGTTTTTTTTGCTTTAGTTAGAAATTGTGAATATATCTGTTTCTGACGCCATTACTGAATTCTGTAACTCAAAGAAAACACTAAGACTGTTATCACTTGTTCTTTATTACTTTTTTAATTTTATTTTTAATTCTATTTATTTTATCTTTTATATTTATTTTCGCTTTTGCCGAAGTTAACAACTGATTTAAAGTGATTTTCTAGAACCACTGCCAGTTTCACTTTATGGGATGTATTGTACTTGGTATTAAGTAAATAACTGAATCAGCAGCATCAGTATCGAGTTTGAAACTAATGACATCGGGAAGGTCATTGATAAAATTATAGAAATAGCATAGATCCCAGTATAAAGTTATGGGTGCCTCCTGCATTAATATGACAGAATCTAGAAGCATCTAGAAGCGTAGCCGTTTAGTTCGACATTCATTAAACGATTTGTCAAGAACGATTGAATTTAGTCAAGTATTCAGCCAAAGAAACGTTGAAACTCCTTGAACGTGTGGGGGTAGGCCAGTATGCCGACTTCTGTCATAAGCCTGTGTTAACCGTTAACACATCGGTGGCGGATCTTGAGAGACGAAAGCCATACTGTTTATCTGAAAGAAGATCGTTTGAAGTGAGAAAACTAATCATTTCACAGTTGATAAGAACCTCTTTTTTTTTGCAAAACAAGAAACGAAATACTAATAAGACTATGAATTGTGGGGTGGTGAAAAATGCCCAGCAGATATGTTAAAGACAAGAATATAAGTGAGAAAACAAGAAGTAGTAAGGTTTTTGTTTTTGTAGAATTTAGAGTGAACAGGAAAACGTTCGGAAGGAAATTTTAGCGTCAATTCTGCATACCTTGTACGAATCAAATTTGGAGATGATATCAGAAAACGTAGATGAAGTTTTGTATATCACTCAGTAGAAATTTCATTCTAGGAGGAAAATAAAGCAAAATATACGACTGATGAGATGAAAGTTGAGACTTTCTGTTAACAACATTCTGCTTTCAAATTGATCAGATCAAATTTTTGGATGAAATTGAAGACAATAATAGTAACATATTAATTCGGAAGTGTAAAAGGATACATACATACATGCAAATAAAACAAATTAAACTTAAACGTACTTATGTGTAAAGAAACGTTCTAATTGGTGAAAGTGTGGACTTTTCGTTCTGCTTATAAAAATTATTTTACTGCCCGACGAGGTGCTAATAAGATAGTACCGAAACACAACGGCTCTTTTGTTGCAGTGGACTATATTTTTATTATCAATATATATATATATATATATATATATATATAACATAGTAGACATTGTATACAATCCAGGTAAATTCCGATAGAGACGAACTCAAAAGAACTCAATGTTAAATTTATTTATTTAATTTAACAGAGTAATATAATTTATAAAATATTTTAGATTTTTTAAATGGCCCAGTGAATATATATATATATATATATATATATATATATATTTACACGGTGGCTCAAAAGTAGGTGGAATGTAGGTGAAATAAGTTTATGTATCGATTATACTATTACAGTGGTGTTCATTATAATTATGGTATTTGTGCTATGTTTTTTTAAATTATGTAACCTAATTTAATCTGTTTTCTTTTCAGATAATTCGGAAAACCCATGATGGCAAATAACTTAAATATTGATGAAAGAAAATAGATGTTAAAAGAATATTTGAAATCTCAAAATGGTGAAACCGTTAGAACAAAATGGCTTGAAACATTTGGTATTCAAGTCCCAGAGAGACAAAACCATTTACCCCATTCGTGACAAATTCGAATCGACTGGCTCAATTCTTAATGCTCTAAAAATAATCAACCCAGAAAAGACTGAGAGCGGTTGATAAGCAATTTGTCACTGAAGCATTTGATCACAGTCCTAAAAAAGTCCAATAAAAGAGCCTCATTGAATTTCACTAGTTTCTACTGCCCACAAATATATCTAGAAAACGTTCACTGTCCTCTTACTTTTGGATCACCCTATATATATATATAGTATAAACGGACCATATATATATAGTATAAACGGATCATTTTTTTGTAATGATCGATGTTCCGATTGTATTTCTAAGCCTGTAATATATATATATATATCTATATTACAGGCTTAGAAATACAATCGGAACATATATATATATATATATATATATATATATATATATATATATATATATATTACAGGCTTAGAAATACAATTGGAACATCGATCATTACATATGGCCCGTTTATACTATATATTGATAACTTTTCCTCAAGGAATATAGCATTTTTAAACACTATATATGTATATATAATCTATTTTAAGGCCATAATGGTAATATCTACATCTAAACGAACGGTGTTTCGGTATAGGAATCCCATTAGGCCTTATTTTCTTTAATTTTACATGTCTTCCAACGAAAACAAAGTGTTTAAAACAATCGACTAACCGGACATTTATACAAAGTATATGGACGAAACTGTAAATCTGAAATTAAATTTTGAAAATAGTACATCGCTAAAATTAATCTATGAACTTATTGACAATAACAAAATCCCGTTTCATGACGTTAATATAGAGTTAAAACCAACGAATCTATTACTTATCTGTATAAAAACCCACGAGTAAGAACTCTCGTCTTCTAAACTATAACAGCCAATACCCGGAAAGGTATAAAATAGAATTAATAACAAACTACTTAAATAGAGCACACCAAAATTCCTCCTCGCAAAGAATATTTTTGAGCAAAATGAAACAAACATTAGTCAAAACAATAAAACAAGCATTAGTCAATAATAATATTTTAAACTATATCAATGTTAAACAAATAACATTATTCTTACAAAAGTACATGAAATCAGTATTAAGAATAGCACACAGAAAACATCGACATATTTTACTGCAATCAAATACACAAAATTATAAACTAGACGAATTTGTTATTCGGAAAATTATTAAACCCCATATTACTAAGTGTATTTAAAGTTTCTTCAACTGGGAAGTTAGTGACAATATTTTCTACATCCAGTGAAACTAGAATATTACCTTTGGGATTAGTTGCTTTTAATATAGAGAGCAATTTGTTTGTATATGGGATGCTGTAGGTTGTCAGGTTTGTATGAAAAATATATTAGTTAAGGTTTTGTATAGTTGGTATACCGGTGTAGGTATTTGTGATATGAAAGGAAAAACTGGTTTATGGATATTACATTACCATAAAGATATCTTGGTTAGTAATCACTGATAATATTATTGATTCTACACTCCTTATCTCCAGCAAAACGAAAACATGTAAGAATAGTGGAAAAATTAAATAAAACTCATGAAATCTTCCTTGTCGGTGGTTTTTAACAAAACATGTCTAAACGAAAATTGCCACCCAAATATACATTAATATATATACAAGTATATATATATATATATATATATATATATATATATATATTCTAAACATATGCTATTAAATATAAGAGACAATGAATGTCTATTATGTTTAATCATGAGCCGTTCTAAACGTCGTATTTTTGCTTTAATTTCAGCTGAAAATAAAGACAAACGCAGTTCTTAAGTTTGCGATGCGGTTTTATGACGTCACACCGCGGGATAGCGCGAAATGACAACAAAACCATGTAGTCAAATGCAATTTAAAACCGCATCGCAAACTTAAGAACTGCGTTTGTCTCAATTTTCAACTGAAATTAAAGCAAAAATACGACGTTTAGAACGGCTCATGATTAAACATAATAGACATTACTTGCTGCCTCGATATACTAAATTTAAGTTACATGATGCCGCAGCATTAAATGATATTGCATTTGACTACATGGTTTTGTTGTCATTTCGCGCTATCCCACGGTGTGACGTCATAAAACCGCATCGCAAACTTAAGAACTGCGTTTGTCTTTATTTTCAACTGAAATTAAAGCAAAAATACGACGTTTAGAACGGCTCATGATTAAACATAATAGACATTCATTGTTTCTTATATTTAATAGCATATGTTTAGAAAATTACTTGCTGCCTCGATATACCATATATATATATATATATATATATATATATATATATATATATATATATATATGTAAACTTATCGTTGTACTTGTTTCGAAAAACCTTCCGAGTACATACGCGAAAGGAAAAATGTTAAAAAAAAAGAACGAGCTAAGCACTGAACATCAGTCAAAGTACGTAGCCCAAAGAAAAAATCCCGAGACGAGCAACCTAAAACAATAAAAGCGATCAATACGCAAGGAGTGCAAACAAAGTAAATAGGTAACCTTAAGAGCCAACGAACCTACCGAGGTTTTACCTAACAGATCTTCAGGGAAGGTTGGCTCCTTGAAGGAGGGTAAGTTCGTTGGCTCTTTAGGCTAGCTATTTACTATCTATCTATCTATCTATCTATCTATCTATCTATATAATTTGATATATATATATTCATATAGACAGGTGTGAGTTTGTAACCTTGGGTTTCACGCTTTTGCGATTGTCAGACAAACTGATTAATTTTTAAAAAAATTGGCTATATGTCGAGCTGCGTATATTCGTGTATTTTTGTGGAAGTGGTAGGAAAATCCGTTGTCATGACAGACGCAAACATATATACACATTTGTACCACGCATATATAATATATAGATAATATAATATATATAACAAATTGCATATATATATATTGATATTTAAAACCATATACATATACTTTCATATATATATATATATATATATATATATATTACTTATTCTGTTAGAACATGTTCTAACGTAACAATATAATTATTGCTTTTCAATGACCTAACGTAATAACTGATAATAAATATTCATTGCTCTATCTTAATATTACGCAATGTTTTAAATTAATATTTTGAGCGTTGCAGTTTTATTCTTCGTTGCTATTCATTTGAATGTATATATATATATATATATATATATATATATGAGGTCGGGATCAATTAAATTGCAGATTGTTCATTGAAGATTGTCTAGAAACCGGAAATGAATAGCAGGGGCATCCGACCAGATGTGAAAGCAGTATTCAACGTACGGGCGGATAGCAGATTTAAATATGTGCAAGATGGATTCAAACGAGAAAAAACTTCCTAGCCAGACACAGGGAACCAACCTTCCTAGCAGCAGATTTAGCTGTATATTCAATCTAGTAATTCCACTTGAAGTCGGCTGATAAGCTGAGGAGGCGAAGTGTTTTGCTCTTAGGGAGACTAGCCTGATCCATTCTGAGAGGAAGTAGGAGCGATTTTCTATGTTAAATGATAGCAGCTTCGTTTTGGAAGCAATAAAATTTACCAGCCGTTTCTTACCCCAGTCCACCACTGATTGGAGGTCCTTTTTAAGATCAGCATCGAAGAGAGATCGTTGATGAAGATAAGCGTAGGACCTAGAATAGAGCCTTGAGGGAAACTCGCGTTCGTATGATAGTATCTAGAAGCATGTACATTCAATAGTACCTTCATTATGTGATTTGCAAGGAAGGACTAGATTAGCTCAAACAATCGCCCAGTTATATCATAGCCCTGTAGCTTGCGTAGAAGGACATCATGCCAGACTCTGTAAAATGTTTTGGGGATATCTAGGGCAACAGCTTGAGCTTCGCCGTTCTTATCGAGAGCCTGGTATATATACTCTGTGATGGTCGTTAACATATCAATAATAGACCTGGTGAAGCGGAAACCATACTGTTTATCGAGGTCGTGGGCTGTGAGATGTTGAAGTACTTCAGCATTGATATTAACCCCGAGCACTTTGCCAAAAATTGGTAGAGGTCTGATAGGACCATAATTAAAGGGGTCTGAGGTTTCTCCAGCGTTCTTAAATACAGGAACCACAGAGGAGGACTACCAGTAGGAAGGGAAGAAAGAAGTAGAGAGGCAATAGTTGTAGTGTTTGAAGATAACAGAGTAGTGTTCAGGACAATGATTTGGATTGTGTCACCTCCGCTCGCTTTATAAGGGTTAAGCTTTGAAAATATGTTAGAGGCCAGCGAGGGAGTAATGTGAACGTCACTCAGTTGAGCCTCAGTTCTAGGTGGGAAGTCGGATACCCCAGACGAATCAAATGTAGAATTGGTAGAGAATCTGCGAGAAAAACATTCAGTCTTGTGCGCTGAAGATGTGAGGACCTCAAATTTATTGATTAAAGTGGGGATTGAGGGCTTGCTGTTATTTAACACATTTTTACAGAGCAGTCAGTAGTCTTTTGAACCGAACTTACGGGATGCTATACGCTGTTTTATTCTTTCACCAAACAACAGCTTAGCATAATTTAGGATCCTCATTCACTGATTACGAGCAGAGACAAAAATGCTCCTATTATGGTCAGTGATTCCTGTGGGCGATAGCGGCCGAGCAAGCAAGCGAGAACCAAGGAGACAAATGGGTTTTAAGTCGTAACTTCCTGGCTGGGATGAAATCATCGATGCCATTTTTAACCCAAGAGGAGACCTCGAATGTGCAGTCTTTAACGGGAGGCCTACAAACTTTGTTCCAAGTGGCATCACATAGGAAATCGCGGAGCAACTCACAGTCGGTTCTCTGGTAGCAGTAAGATATGCTGCTAGTCTGGGGTTGCAGGAAGGGGGAGGGGATGTGAATGGAGATAATAACGGAAAACACAGCACGGTCAGAGTTGCCATGAGGGCAAATCTTCATAACATAGTAAAAGTCAGAGATCTTGCAATGAGTCAGTTCCATTAGTGTTATTAGAGAAACACGTGGGGAAATCGAATACTTGCGTAAGGGTTTTGTCGGGAAACCAAATACGTTCGTAAGTGATTGAAAAGTTCATGGTATGGACACTAGCAAAACCTGTGACAGAGTTTTCCAGTCACTTGTCGTGGTGGGTATTGAAGTTTCCAAACACAAATATGTGGGCAAACGAATTAAAGGAAATGGCCTTATCTATATTTTTAGAGATGCTGTCTAATATGGAACAGTCAGGAGATGAAAGAGAGCGGTAGAGAAAGAAACGATAGCTCACCGAGCTTATTAGAGAGAGGCGGAGAAACATGTAGGAATGATCTGAAGATTTAAGAGAAATTACCCAAGCTAGAAGAAAATGTTCGCTGACATAAACACCAATTCCACGCAAATGGACACTGGAGTCATTCCTAAAGAGGAGAAGGTAATCAGGGATACTGAAATCAGAGGAAGGCATAGGGGGCTCAAGATTAGTTTCACAGAAAGCTAAGATGTCAGGTGAGTTTATTTGATGAAGGATTCAACTCTGCAAAAGTTCATACGGATACCACGGACGTTCGAGAAAGAGATGTTAATAGGTTTAGGTTACTTTTGTTTAGTTGGTTTAGTTTTAATACTTACATTGTATGATGTCATAATTAGGGAGTTTTTTCAGTAAGAAGTGGTCTAGAGTAGTAGTAGCAGTCGGTCGTCAAATGCAACATGTGTAGGAAGGAAAATAGAGCACCATAACGTGGCCTCAGGGTTGCCCATCGGAAGCACTTGCATGGACACCTACTAATGCACGACATTGCACTACATGATACCCCGATATTATTCACCTGTTGATCAGAGCAACGAAGGCGCTACGCAAGTGTTCGGGCTTCTAATTAGCAGTCGGAAGCAGCGACCAGGAAACTGCTAACCCTCAGAATGAAGAGACGTTGCGACCATCCACACACTGCAAAAAGCTTACGACAGCACTACTATTAAGAGCTGAGGAGAGAAAACCAGGGACGCCTTCTTAAACAGAAAACAAGAGATGAGCCTCTACACCTGTTCAAAAGTAGAAGGACGTGTATAAACCGGAGGATACTAGAGTCTATTTACTCCAATTTAAAACCATTAAAATTAAAAAAAAGTTTAAGCTAAGTTAAAGTCATTTAAATTAAAACGCTTATTTTTTACTTTTTTAATCATATCACCCCGAGCAAGGCGGTAACGCCACTGATGTGCAGGGGGCTACGCAAGAGTAAAAATATTTGGAAAAGAGAAAGCCGGAAACCACATCCTAAACAGGGAACAAGGGATGAGCCTATACACCTGTACAATAGACGAGGGTGGAGTGTGAACCGGGCGATAGTTTAGTCTATCTACTCCAATTGAAAAAAATAAAAATAAAATATAAGAAAAAGAAAAGTGAAAAGATTGGAAAAGAGAAAGCCGGAAACCACATCCTAAACAGGGAACAAGAGATGAGCCTCTACATGTGAACAATAGACGTGGGTGGAGTGTGAACCGGGCGATAGTTTAGTCTATCGATTCTAATTGAAATTTACCGCAGAAATTGTATCTCTTAGGGAACCTAAAACAAATGTTTTTATGAAAGGAGTGTTTCATAGGCTATGAGCTTAAATGTGAGTCGTTTAAAGCTGATTCGAAATTATTGTTACGTCCGTCTTAATATTCGGTCGCATTTGTCTGTTTGTGTGTTTGTTTGTTTGTGGTTACGATATTTCAAGACCCGCTGAATGAATCCAGATTACACTTCCAAGAATGATTGGCTCCATGACTGGCACGAACTGATTAAATTTTCGTTTTGATCGGGTACGAGATAAAGTTTCTAGATAATGATTCCGTTTTTATTTTACTAATATGTTTTTGTATGTTTCAGATGCCAAATAATGAATTATCTCGTCTTGATTGTTTTTGGCAGTATATTCTCTGAATGCGCTATTTTTCCTCTAAAATGTTATTATTTATTAAATAAATTTAATATTTATTATTCAAAAGAAAAAAAAGATAAAATACACTCCCCGTAAAAATGGGACAAAATATATTTTGAATTATTTTCCTGATGTTTCTACGACTATTTTTGTATTTTTCATGGTTCATTTTAAGTGTATATTTAATCTTTAACGCGGTCGAGTTTATTCTCTGTATTTTCACTCTTGAGAGAAGTAAAATTCATTTGTCGGTATTGCCTTGTTTTATTTGTTTTGAACATTAGAAAATATATTGCTTATATAACTTGCTTTATTTACTATTGGTAGCTTCCTCTCATTTCAGAAGCATTGAAAAGTTGAGACATTTGATGCTGTCCGATGTAAAATGAGAGTCATAATTTGAAGCAATGATTTCTTATTGAATCTAGTCTCGATTACACCGTAATACACATATAAACACGAGTTGAATATCCATTTTTATTTAACGGTAAATCGTTGGGCTATTGATTGCTTTCAAGAAAGGGTGTTCCTAAAAGGTGAATTGTAGCCAGGTCCGCTTGTGGAAGAAACCGTGGTTGAAAAATAAACGATAAAACAATCGTATTCTCGTCTTTAGGATACGACGCTTAAGAACATTTGCCTTCGTATTGATATATAAATATCTATCTATCTATCTATCTATCTATCTATCTATCTATCTATCTATCTATCTATCTATCTATCTATACAGAGAGAGGGTTATCTGACCAACGTATGTATGAAACGTTTAGAAGATAAGTCATTTGAACCTTTATCTATCTATCTATCTATCTATCTATCTATCTATCTATCTATCTATCTATCTATCTATCTATCTATCTATCCAGAGAGAGGGTTATCTGACCAACGTATGTATGAAACGTTTAGAAGATGAGTCATTTGAACCTCTATCTATCTATCTATCTATCTATCTATCTATCTATCTATCTATCTATCTATCTATCTATCTATCTATGTATCTCAATTAGGGCGATTATCTAATTCTTATCTATCTATCTATCTATCTATCTATCTATCTATCAATATCTATCTAATTCTATCTATCTATCTATCTATCTATCTATCTATCTATCTATCTATCTATCTATCTATCTACCCAGAGAGAGGGTTATCTGACCAATGTATGTATGAAACGTTTAGAAGATAAGTCATTTGAACCTTTATCTCTACTATCTATCTATCTATCTATCTATCTATCTATCTATCTATCTATCTATCTATCTATCTTATCGATGTATCTCAATTAGGGCATTATCTATCTATCTATCTATCTATCTATCTATCTATCTATCTATCTATCTATCTATCTATCTATCTAATTAGGGCATTATCATATCTATCTATCTATCTATCTATCTATCTATCTATCTATCTATCTATCTATCTATCTACCCAGAGAGAGGGTTATCTGACCAATGTATGTATGAAACGTTTAGAAGATGAGTCATTTGAACCTTTAATCCTTTATCTATCTATCTATCTATCTATCTATCTATCTATCTATCTATCTATCTATCTAAATCGGGATGTATCTCAATTAGGGCTATCTATCTATCTATCTATCTATCTATCTATCTATCTATCTATCTATCTATCTATCTATCTCAATTAGGGCATTATCTATCTATCTATCTATCTATCTATCTATCTATCTATCTATCTATCTATCTATCTATCCCTAGAGAGAGGGTTATCTGACCAATGTATGTATGAAACGTTTAGAAGATAAGTCATTTGAACCTTTATCTATCTATCTATCTATCTATCTATCTATCTATCTATCTATCTATCTATCTATCTATCTATCTATCTATCTTAAATCTAATACGAATATAAAAAAATGCTATTTCTAAACATGGTATTTCTAAACGGTAAGAGGGACAGATTAAAGCAGAAATAACGAACTTGGCACATCAGGAAATATAGGAAAAAGACAAACCCTCCGAAGAACTAGTAAACAGAGGAAGTTGTAGAGAACCATGATCTTTGTTTTTGAAGGAAGCTAAGTGCATATACCAACGCTGTTTAAAAATTTTCCTAAGAAATTCAAAGTAAAGTTTATTAGTAATTGGGTTTTCATTTGATGTTATATGAAATGGTACACAATAGAATTTGTTAGACGCCTTATTTCCAGTGAGCAATTGTTAAGATTTAAACAATTATATACGTTTGTATTATTGTTATTTTTTATTATTTGCAGAGTTGTTGTTCCTTTGATTTACGTGCTGATTTAAGATTTTATTATGATTTTTAATGATATTTTCTAGATTATTTGTACAAAGTGTATTTTTATTAAAAAATTACTCAGAGGGTTATTATAAGGGAAATATTTCCTAATTAAATTAAGGAACTTCAGCTCAAACTTGGCGCTAACCATTTGGTTAAAAGGAGTGCATACCAAAATATTTTTCTATTTATATTTTATTCTGTTATGTTTTATGTATTTGATATCCTGTTTTTTGTAGCTACTATTCTATAGGGCATTATTATAAAAAACATTATGTTTATAAAATTCTTCTTTACTAGAAGAGGTTTTACTAATTCTCTATTCTGTGGAAGAGGGTTTATGTTTGATTATACTTGCTCAGGGGTTACTAACATTGTCACTAATTTTGAGTCTTTCAGTAATAGTTTTTTTTGTAGTACTTCTTTTTTCAAATAAATTAAGTGAGTTATTATTTAACTTTTTATAATTTTTGTTAATTTTTTAAAAATGAAGTTAGCATAATCGTTTGTGGTAATTTTATAGATGTTTTGTCAGACTTAATAAACACTTTGATATTTTTATGTTCGAAACAACACGGTCAAGATGTTTTTGAAAGTATTCTTCTTTTTTGTTAAAAGAGATGCTGTTGGTTATTTCAATTAAATTTTTTATTCTTTTGAATCCATAAGATTCAGGTTCCTTAGGGATTCTGAAGGAAGAAATAAGCTTTGCATTTCATTCTTCTAATTAAATCCTCTGTTTTGTAGATAAGTTTCGCGAAATATTCCCGTTTATTTGGATTGGGAATGTTTTTGAGAGGGATTCCGAAATTTGATTTTTTCATTGTTGGTGTAAGATAAAAAGTAAATGTTGATAGTGCACTACCAAGGTAGGAGCTAAATATCATAAGAAAGTGAAAGAACAGGTAGATTGAAATCCACTGTTCAATATTTACTTTTATAAAGAGTGCTCGTTGGAGAGCAGGGCTTAATATTGTAAGTTTTGTTATTTCAATAATTATGTCACTACACAAAAAAAAAATTCATTTTTCAGAACAATACTGTTCTTCTCCATTTAATATGTTAAAATAAATGGTGAAAATTATTTATTTTGAAAATATAAGATGAATTCATAGTTATGAACATGCAATATTGATAGCGATCCTGGATGTGATATTTTACACTTTAGAATTGATGCGTTTCAGAAATATTTAACTCATTTTCAAAATCTTTTGGGTATATGTATATCTGGAGTATGACCGACGCATAATCTGAAAAGGTTAGGCAAAGTGTAGAAAATGCATGAATGAATGAATGAAAAGGCTATAATCGGACATTAGGAGTGCATGTATGTGTATTTCATTTGCATTACACTTGCTTGTCCTTGACTTTTCATAGCACTGAAGTTATTAAAATATTACTCACTATCGAAAGTTCAGACACATAGGGTGCACTGATATGAATATCCCTACGCAATAAAGTGACCGAACATGTTATCTGAATATCTACTGCTCATAAGCATTCCTAGATTGCAGTCAAGTTTCAATCGGTCTCATTTCCAAGAGTGTTGCAATTTTATTTTTTATTAGTATACATACCTCTTCAGTTACAACTTTGCTATACATGCAAATTTTAATTATAAATTAATTTCCATATTATAAATTAATTTTCAATATTTTTCCTTTTCTAATTATATACTTTTTAAGTGTGTAGAGTTTCCAAAAATCGCGAATAAACATTTCCGTCATGGTTTCGTATAGGAAGTCAGACAGAATATGTCTGTAATAATAGAACTATATATATATATATATATATATATATATATATATATATATATATGTGTGTGTGTGTGTGTGTGTGTGTGTGCCTAATATTACACACACACATATATGTATATATGTGTGTGTGTGTGTGTGTGTGTGTGTGTGTGTGTGCGCATGTGTATCGGTGCAATCGGTAAATTGTCAACAATTTATAGTTTTCATTTCGGGCATGTGCTTTGTTTGTTTTTAATTTTATCTACTGCACAGTATATTAATGTCAGTTGGGCATCATCTGTGAGAAAAAGATCACCAAGACGTAATTTACTCCACCCGGAAATTTGGAAATGGCATACTGAACATCTTTTAGACAATTTCTGCGACCACACCACCCCTTACATCTGGCCATCTAACTTCCCAGATTGCAATACTCTTCATTATTATGTGTTGGGCGCAGTTGATTGTAAGACTAACAAAACCTTTTCTAAAACCAAAGATGAACTAAAGGCAGTGATTATGACGGTATTCACCACTTTAACAAGTAGATCGATCAGAAGAGTTGCAAGAGATTCCGAAGTCGTTTGGAGGCCGTGGTTAAAGCCAGTGGCAATTTTATTATATAAATTTACTATTAAGCAAATGGGTGGTAGGTCAGGGTTTGGGAGAAATAACAACAAGGAGCAAGAAGAGGTGAGGGGCCATCATAGCCTACTTCCTGAAGGGACATTGCGCATAAAAGAAGTAGGTGAGCTATCTTGACCACACCTTTTGGATTGAACGAACATTAACACCAATGGACCACTTTTTTTATTGGAGTAGATAGATCTATCTATCGCCCGGTTCACACTTCACCTACGTCTATTGAACAGGTTAAGAAGCTCATCCCTTGTTCCTTGTTTAGGATGTGGTTTCCGGCTTTCTCTTTTCTAATCTTTTCACTATTACGTAGCCCCCTGCACATCAGTGACGTTACCGCCTTGCTCGGGTGATACGATTAAAAAAATGTGTGGGCGTAGATAAGAATAAGGGTGTTGAGAAATGATAAGAATTAATCTCTTAATTATTTATTGATATTAATGCCGATTAAATTTTCGTGTCGTATTGTGTTTTGAAAATGTTCAAGGACTATTGCAAGCTTGAAGGAAGACTTTTGAGTACTTAATAGTTTAAATGCCAGTTGTAGTGGATAGGAAATTCAGAATTAAAATCAACCTGCTTCACTTTACAAAAATTCACAATGACGTGTGAAATCCTGTTTTTTCCAAATAGAAAAAGAACTGACTATGTACTTAAATAAAAAGTCGAAACTGGATTTCGCAAGTAGGTGTTAAACTGATTTTCTGAACAATGGAAACGATTTGCAAGACCGAAAAGGACTTCGCGAATCAGTGCGAAAAATCTACTTATAATAAAAGTCTGAGTTTAGTCAAATGGGAACAGCGAGAAATACCAAACTAAAATGTAACTTCAACTTCAAATCGACCCGGAGATAAGGTCATGTCGCACCTTGTTCTCTTTCTCCTTCTTCATCGTGTGCTGATTTCTTTTACTTATTCTCCATCCAAAGACATTCCTACCAAACAAACGCTGAAATATAAATACGTACGCATATACTCTTTCAACAAATTATTACTATGAACATTTTCTACAACTTTTGATACCCTAAACTTTCTAATTGAACATTAGTTTCTACAAATTCTTGTTATTTATTTCTTTTAATAAATTTCTCTTTTAACATAAAAATATTTTTAATTCCTACACTATTCCACCAACCTTTTACTGCAAACCTTCTGATGATAATGAAAATAACCTTCTGATAATTCTGATGATGATAATTCTGGATAAAACTTGTAAGCTGTAGGGAGTTCCGTTAAGTATGAGACAGGGCCGAAATAAACATTAACCATCTCCCTACAGCTTCACGGTTATCGGACAGAACACTTTCACTGTTGGCTTTGTTTACATTTAGTAAAATACATTATACGCTATGAAATCGGCCTTTCTTTGACGTTGTGCTTATGGCCTGGTAGGTGAATATCCGACTGCTATCAAATCAATCGGGTTTCAGTACTGACTTGGGGCAAAACGGTTAATCTAGCTGAACTAAAGAGCTGTGACATAGCGAAACAGGCCTGTCTGCAGATAATATATATATATATATATATATATATATATATATATATATATATATATATGCGTGTCTGTATAAATTGCATATACCTAAAAGTTACATGTGTAAAAAGAAAATATGAATGAGGACAAAAGTAAAACTTATCATAGTTGGCGCGCTTTGTCTTTTGATCGACAATGAAGGATGCAAATGTAAGGATTTTATTTTACAGCAATTATTTTTGCCCAAAAGTAAAATTGTTTTTAGGTTTTTAGAATTTTAAAATATAAGAACGTTTATAAATATGCATTAGGGTAACTAAAATTCAAGGTAATAATTCATTTATGCTTTATATATTTTAAATATTAGGTTTTGAATTCAACCGTTTTCTTTTAATCTTTAAATATATTTATAATTGGAATAATCAAGAACCTGTACTGGCAGCATAGCCCCTTCATTAACACCAATGAAACTCTTTTTTAGGGGGTGTACAAAAATAGAAACAGGTGTAAGACAAGAATGTATCTTCTCACCAGATGGTCAGGTGCCCCTGCCGTTCTCCTCAGTGTTCTTGACAAGCTCCAAAGGAGAGTCTGTAATGTGATAGGTACTGATCTGGCGACTCGACTGCAGCCACTTTCCCATCGTCGAAATGTGGCCTCCCTCTGTCTCTTCTATAAATACTTTCATGGCTTCTGCTCGGATGAGCTTAAGTCACTGATGCCTCCTCAACAGGTGTTTACCCGTGCAACCAGACTGGCAACTGGGTCCCACCCATTCACAGTCAGGTTAGCCAAATGCAGACGACAATTCTACTCCTGCAGCTTCCTCTCTCGCACTTCCCGCCTGTGGAACTCACTCCCGTATTCTTGCTTTCCTGACGGCTACAACCTCCAGAAATTTAAATGCAAAGTTAATACTCATCTACTAACCACTGGCCTCTAGCTCTCTCCCCTCCCCTGTATAACCTTACCTTTCTCTCCACCTATGTATCTGTCATCGCACCTGCTTTCTCAGCTTTCTATTGTTCCTTTCTAACTAGCTTGTACTCCTCACTCTTTTCTAATTAATCTTTTTACATTTATGTAACCCCCTGCACATCAGTGGCGTTTCTCCCTTGCTCGGGGTGAAATGATTAAAAAAAAAATCTATTTAAACTATACGGCGAGGCAATACTGAGAGAACTAGAAGTCCTGCCAGGATTCGTCATTGGCGGCCACAATTTGAACAATATAAGATACAAAGATGATACAGTGCTGATAGCAGAGACGGAAAGAAACTACAAATCTTCCTACAGAAAGTAGCTAGAAAATAGATAAGGAAGGAATAAACATAAGCTATAAGAAAAAAAAAACTGAATGCATGTTATTCAGTAAAAAAAGGGACACAAAATGCCCACTACAGGTTGGCAATACTGATTCAAGCAAGTACAGAAACTTAAATATCATAGAAGTGTTCTAACAGAGAACGGAAATTGTGAAACTGAGATCCGAAAGACGTGTGGGGATAACTAAGGACGTATTCCAAAAACCACGAAGAAACAAAATGAGAGTACTGGATTGTTATGTGTTGTCTGTTCTTCAATATCGCAGTGAAATGTAGTTCTACCGAAGTATGCTGAGGGTACCATGGACCGAACATGTTGGCAATGAGAATATTTTGAAGATGAAAGCGAAAGGGAAACTTATACTTAACATCAGGAAAAGACAGCTGAAGTTTCTGGTACATGTAATGAGGAAGGTGGGCTTGGAGAATATGATACTCATGATACAAATAGAAGGAAAGAGATACAGGGGAAAGTAACGTGTGACAATATTGGCTTGAGCAAATGGAATGGCAGATCAGGGGTTAGAGAAAGTATGTTAAGAGCCACAAGAGATAGAGAGATATGGAAAACCATGATCACCTACGTCCTGAAGTAACAAGGTACATAGAAGATGTCGGCTTGAGAAAAAGGGTTTCTTTTAGAGAAGTAGATATTTGTGTGCTGATTTACATTTTAATAAAATTCAATTACGAATTTTCGGTCTAAGTTGTTACTTTGTCTTTTAACATACTAGCAGTATTGCCCGACGTTGCTCGGGTGTAATGAAAGCTTTAAAACTAATCCATGGTCCTGGAGCTCAGACTCTTTGAACGTTGGCACGAAAGACTAAAAAGCAATAATTGTTTCCAGTTAAACGAAACCGTAGACTGAAAGAAAAGTGAATGGATGTAAGTCAAATTTTGATTTCCTGGTATCGATATCAAATAAGTTTTTTTTCGTCGTAAACTGAATTTTGAAGGCTAAATAAGTCCTCTGAGTAAATGGTATCATGACTGAGACTAAGAACTACAATTATACCTATTTAGAGCCAAATCCGAAGCAAAAACTAAAATAAAAGGGCTGAAAAAATACAGACATACAGGCAGATAAACATACACACACACACACACACAAATATCTTGCCTTTTATATATATATATATATATATATATATTATCACTTTTTGCACTATTGTAAGAACTGCAACCTTGAAACTTCTGAATATCGTTTCTTATGTCTTTGAGTGTATCAAATTTGATTTAAATCGGACCACTCCTTCTATAACCCGATTTTTTCGATTATCGATATTTATCGGGAGTACCTCGACACAAAACCTAGCTAAGAACACTCGTAGACGCTTATAGTACAACTGTGTAAAATTTCTAGAAAATCTGTTCAGCCGTCTTGGAGTCTATAGGTAACGGACACACACACAGACACACAGAGAGACAAAGTTCCATTTATAAATAAGTTTAGTTAAAGAAATATAAAGAAAAATATCTTTTAATATATAAAGAAATTTTTAAATTTATTATTAATCGTATGCTACCTGACGTTTCGCTGACGGCAAAATGATGAATTTTCAGATTTTATTTGTTTGTTCTTTGAAAATACTTCCATTTATTAGATTATATTTAAATACAAGAGTTGATTTTTTAAGTGCTTAGATGAGGCACAAGACCGAAAGTATGGGACACTCAGTGAAGATCGAACTCACTGTTCAGTTGTAATAGGTTCCAGCGAGTTAAATTTGCTAACGATTACACAACGTCAAGGTGTCCCTATAATTCAATACAGGGCAAATAATAAAAAATCAATTCAATGGGCCGATTCACACTCTGTTCCTGTTACGAACAGTTTGTGGCCAGACGAAAACGGTACTTAACAATTGCGACACCTGTTCATTTCCGTTTTATTCAAATATGTAGCTATGTACGTTTGACCGTGCGCACTTATATTTTAATTCATTAACATACCGAAAATGTTTCATCAAAATTAAAATAACTTTAAAAGATTTCTATTTGTTTTAGAATTGTTTTGAATAAATTTAGTACTATCTTATGATTTCATGTTTTAGGATTTAAAACTTTTCATATGTTTTCTTGTCTCCAACTTTGTGATATTATTGCTCAGCCCAGTGTAGTTGTGTCCATACTGATTGGAAGGGCAGTGTAAGATTATGATTCCGTTTGTGAGCGTAACCTTGTGTGCGCCTGAAACTATCCAAGCACACGGAAGACGCTCGCGTACAATATGCATCTACATTAGATACATACATACAAATTTACACGCAAATAAAAGAGCACATCATTATCAATATTAATGGAATGTTTAAATCAGTGGTAACTGGTGACTCTCACTGATATCAGGTCTCTTCAAGTTTGTTCCGTATTCTAGATGATTTTCGTAAAGTTACTATCTAGCAGATTTTGACACTTCCATCGATTTTCAGTTCCAGCAGTCATTTGTTCAGATCTTGAAGAATGATACACGCTCACCAGTCTGGATAAAAAAAAAAACACACATTCTTATTTATTATGACTAAAATTTTTTGTTGTTTGCTTTTCAAGATCTAGTTAATTTTTGGAGTAGATAGACTAAACTATCGCCCGGTTCACACTCCACCCACATCTATTGAACAGGTGAAGAGGCTCATCCCTTGTTTCCTGTTTAGGATGCGGTTTCCGGTTTTCTCTTTTCCAATCTTTTCACTCTTTTATTTTTTTTTCCAATTGCAGTAGATAGACTAAACGATCGCCCGGTTCACACGCCACCCACATCTATTCTCTTTTCGATTCTTTTTACCCTTACGTAGCCCCCTGTGCATCAGTGGCGCTATCGCCTTGCTTGGGGTGATATGATTACAAAAAAAAAAAATTTTACGGATTTTGAATTTACTTCAGATTTACTCATTGGTCTGTTAGAAAAGCAAGATCCATTATCCGAAAATAAAATCTACTATCCAAAAAGTAAGAACCGCCATTTGAACTGTAAAATCCACCATCCGAAAAACAAGTTTCCTTATATGGATACAAGATCCCCGATTTGAAAGTAATATCCGCCATCTGGAAAGTAAGATCCATTATCAGAAAAAGTTAAATCTACTACCCGAAATGTACGATTTACTCTCAGTCAACAATTTTGTATTGTTATCTGAAGTGACAAAAACGAGCCTCACACGGGGAAATGTTGTAGAGGATGAAAGCTTTGATTCGTTTATTTGTGATTGCACTAAACGTGGGTTCAGTCTCTGGACCAGGTAGTACACCTTAATCGCAGTGGCAACAGAACGAGTAATAAGTGTGTAGGCTAACAAGTACCATGATGAGATACCCTAGAATCGGACCATGTGAAGAAAACAGCATAAATTAAAGAATATGTTATTTTGAAATTTACTGAAGTTTACCTGGATCAGCATGTTCAAAGGAAGGAGGACAATCAACACCTGTGGATGAAAAAATTAATTTGGAAAAAATTAATTTGGAAAATCCAAGAAGGTTAGTCACATCACAGACAAACACGTGAATAAGGCCGGAGAGCACAACGGCTGACACTTTGCGATAATAAGAACAAAGATGAAGACATTAGTTTGATTGTAAATAGTAATAAATCATCCCAGACATTTTGACAGAAATAATAAATACTTTTTTTTCTAGAACACGTTTCTAATAATTTCCGCAATTCCGGCATTTTTATTTATTTGTCTATTCTGTATGATTCATTTTCTTTCATCTAATTGAACACATTATTGATTATAGAGTCCGGAATTGAGTTTTGTCAAAACAGACTACACCTTGCCTAACAGAAATCAATAAATCTTTATTAAAATCCACTATTACAATCAACACTATATATTCTCCAATTACAGCGATCACATTGTGTCAATTTTAAAGATCACTGAGATATTTTCGATAAAGTTGTATGAGGTTCGTTTTTCATACATAGGAGAAGCACTCTATGTTATAAGATTTGGAACACTTTTTACTAAATGTTCACCTAGTAAAAGGCGCAAAAGCCACTCAAAAAGCCACACTCCTAGTGATATGCTGTTTCTTCACAGTGCCCTTATAATTTGTAGGTGCGGCATCTTCTTCTTCTTCTTCTATGTGCCCTGTGCCTTCAGGACGTAGGCGATCACAGTTCTCTGCGTCTTCCTATCCCTTCTGGATCTTAGTATGTTTGCTCCTGTTACACCTCGCAACCTCCGTTCCGTCATCCACCTGCTCAGACCCTGCAAATATGTTATCCACTACCTTCCTCTATCTCTTTTTCCTTCTATCTGGCCAGTTAGTATCAGGTTCCCCAAACTCTCCTTCCTTATTGCATGTTCCAGGAACTTCAGTTGTCTCTTCCTAATGCTCAGTATTAAGTATTAATTTCCTTTTTGTTGCCATTCTTTCCAACACTTCATCGTTGCTTGCATGCTCAGTCCACGATATCCGCAGCATCCTTCTGTAGAACCACATTTCCGCTGCTTCAAGTTTTGTCCTCATTTTTGATGATATTGTCAAGCATTCGCTGCCGTATTCAAGAACTGACATCACATAGCAATCGAGCACTCTTTTCTTTGTTTCTAGTGAAATTTTCCTGTGTGTTAAATCCAATGAATTTTGGGAAAATTTAGAAGGCTCAGATGAAGGACAAAAATGGTTCTCTATGATAAAAGATATCATTTTCGTTTCAGAGTCGTTAGAATTTACAAGCTATTTCTTATTCCAGTTAACAACTAATTAGAGGTTGTTTTTGAGAGCAGCTGCCTGTTTTACTGTCGAATCTAACGGACTTATTATTAAGACGGGAAGTAGTTGAGCATAAATGCCTAGTTGGGAACTGGTGACATCGGGAAGGTCGTTGATAAAGATGAGAAACAACTTAAGTTCAAGGTCCTAGCGTCATCTTTTTTTATCTAAATCCTGGATTCAATTATAACCATTAGCACATCGGCTGTCTATAGTGATCCCTGCCTATTAATTTCTCAGTCAATTACTGTATTTTTCGTTACTGACATCATGTGAAAACCGTATGTTAAGGCAATATATAACACGTGTCAGCGTATAAGACGCGGTTATTATTTGACTATGAACATTTAGTATAAACAGAAGATCTGAATAGATAACTGATAACCTCTAGACTATAAAACCGCCATGTGAACATACACACACACACACACACACACACACACACACACAGAGAGAGAGATATATACATCCTGTCACACTCATGGGGGGAGAGAGAGAGAAACAATAGCGAGGCAGCGTCGGCTCAGTCTATTAGAGAGACAATAGCGATACAACGTTGACTCAGGTTAGTTTCTTTACTACCAGTTATTAAACTTTACTACCACTTATGAAAGCTTTGCAGCATGTTTGCTCTTTAATATTGACTTATTATTTCATTAATAGACTAAACAACATCCCATGAATGATCATGTCTGGCGAATTTGATGGTGAATGTGCTCAGAAGATTTTAGAATGTTTCATGTTATAACGAAATGAACAAAGACTAAGATTTCAAAAACGTGTATTGGTCAACAATCAGAGTATGTACATAGTTGTATGAAAGGTGGCAAAATTGTTTATATGTGGTTCCTTAGTTACCCTTAGTTAGAAAAGTGATTAAGTATGTAGGTTTTATCGGTAAGGCCGAGTGTTGACTGATTTCTTAGGTTCGCTGGCATAATTCACAGTTGCCGCCAGGAGAGATAACTGAAGCGGATTGGTGAAGACAAGTGCATGTCTTTAGTGGGGGGGGTTTGACGTGTGTCTTAGTTCAGGGTTGAAATCAGCACCGGTGATGTTCTGGCGGTTATGTGACTTGTCCGAAGTATTGAAACTGAACTGATTGTCATCGGTAAGTAGCGCCTTTTTTATATTTGATTCAACGGGTGTCGTATCCCAGGGATATCCTTTTTTATCGGAAATATTTGTTATTGGGCATTGCATTTTTGGATTTTTATGGAGATTTGTCTTGTGGGCCGGATGTGATGTTCGTAGTCCCTGTACAGAAAACACCATTTTATTTTGTGTTTTGTTTTCTTTGCGCTCAAATCCGACCGACACGCCTGTTAAGCATAATTGTTAATCATAAATAGATCTTAATTAAGTAGCATTATGTCCTCAAATCAATTTTGTGTATCTTGGGCCCCATTACAAGGTGTGTTATCCTGTTGGAAGGACCCTTTGTTTTGGAGATACGTGAAGTTTATGAATGAGTACATATAGTCAGGAAGCTTTGTTGACTGTTGACGTCCATGGTCTTATGGGGTCTGCAATGCGTGTAAATGTATATCATAACCGATTTCATTCAGCTTCTTATTGCTGTTGTTTTTTTTATCGCTGTTGTTTTTAAATATAAAAAAAAACATTTTGATAGCGCTCGTTTAGTTAAGTAGGGGGAAATGATATAAATGATTGGCGTATTTTGTATATCATATAATCATATATGGGTAGGAGCTGCACAGTTTTCACTTTCCAGTTTTGATATAGTCTAAATGCATCTTCACGTTCTTGTGGGTGACACCTTATTTTCTATCCCACAATTCCTTTCTCAAAAACAATACGTCACAAGCCTCTCGCTGCTCTATCGATATTTACACGAAAAGAGCGTAGACGAAGCATATTTCTTAGTTCCATCAGTTCTAACCTTGGCTAAGCCCCACCATGTTACGCACATTGTAATAAAGCACACATATACTGTTCGTATTTCATTGGTGAGATGTAAGTTCTACTCGAGCAGCTTCTTCCCACGAATCGCTGCTTTGTAGAACCGACTTCCAACGAGATCAATCATCATGGGCGATGATGTCTCGAAAGAGACATGAGTGACTGGGAAGAAGATTTTCCCGCAGTAGATTGCCATTGCTTTCTGCGGTAGACTGGTCGCGAACCAAGGTTATAGAATTCAATCTGTCCTGCTATTTGACCCATAGCTGGAGAGAGAAGCGATGGCTTAATACATTTCTCAAAAGTATTTGCGCGTAAGTGAATGCAACAAATTCAATTGGAATTCGAACTCCAGTTGAATACGTTGCATTCATTGATGCTTAAATAATCTTCGGAAAGGCATTAATCCCCTTAAGGGGGATACTTCCCCGATTACTACAATTTTAACTTGTTCATGTTTAAGTTAAATTTTATTTTCCATGACCTTTAATTGGCATTTTGGGCTCCTCTGTTTGCTGATGACTATGCATTCAGTTTTCTTGTAGTTTATCTGTAGTTCTTTCTTTCGACTTTCTTTATCTACCGTTTTTATGTGGTCTTGTTGTTTTTTTCCGTGTCAGCTATCAGCACTGTATCATCTGCGTATCTTATGTTGTTCAGACTGTGACCGCCAATGACAAATCCGGACATAAATTCTTGGGTCCTTAGAATAGTCTCGCTGTAGTTATTCTATCGCATAATTAACGCTCTTGGGTTACCACAGATAATGTTGTCTTTTCAACGAAACCTCAATTTTGTTTGCTGGTATTGAGCCACAGATCTTGCGTGTGGCATGAAGGTATTGTCGATCTGACAATACGAAAACTTTTCTTTGTTATTCGAAAATCAAGGAGCAATTCAATGCCTTGAACGTCACCTTATCGAATGCTACTTAAAACCGGTTGTCTTATCAGGTTGCTAACCAGGTGTTATCCTTCTAATGGCCACTGCAGCGGAAGTAGTTTCCCGGTTATAAATCTCCGAGGCAATGTAATTGATATGAAGCTGGCAACCTGATCACATGCGGGCAATCAATATTAATACAACACATTCCCATTGTATTCACTGACAAATTGTTTTTCTTGTGACATGTCAATTCAAATCTTAGAATAAATCTAAGAAAAGCGCAAGGAAAACTTTGTTCTTGAGTAGTATCTACCGAAAAGGTAGCTACTGGGAATTCTATGTAACCATGGACATATTTGGCAATCATGATCACTAAAAAGCAAAACAAAAAGGACTACAGATACATTGAAGCAATGTTATGCCAACTAAAATGGAAACGAAAATAAAACTAATACTTAACATCCCGAAAAGAGAGCTTAAGTACCTGAGACATGTAATGAGGAAGAAGCGCTTGAAGAATCTGATACTCTTCTTCTCCTTCTTCTTCTTCTTCTATGTGCCCTGTCCCTTCAGAACGTAGGCGATCATGGATCTCCACGTCTCCCTATCCCTTGTGGCTCTTAGTATGTTTGCTCCTGTTGCTCCTGGCAACCCCCGTTCTGTCATCCACCTGATCAGACCCTGCAAATATGTTATCCGCTGCCTTCCTCTGTCTCTCCTTCCTTCTATCTGTCCAGTCAGTATCAGGTTTTCCAGGCTCTCCTTCCTTCATTGCATGTCCCAGGAACTTCAGTTGTCTCTTCCTGATGCTCAGCATCAATTTCCTTTTTGTTGCCATTCTTTCTAACACTTCGTCGTTGCTTGTATGCTCAGTCCACGATATCCGTAGCATCCTTCTGTAGAACCACATTTCGGCCGCTTCCAGTTTTGTCCTCATTTTCGATGATATTGTCCAGCATTCACAGCCGTATTGACATCACGTAGCAGTCTAGCACTCTTTTCTTCGTTTCTATTGAGATCTTCCTGTGTGTTAGTATTTTGCTCATCTTCTGGAACGCGTCCTTTGCCATGCCAATTCGCCTTCGGATCTCCGTGTCGCACTTTCCATCTCCTGTTAGAACACTTCCTAGGTACTTAAATTCTTGTACTTGTTTGATTCTGTTATCCCCCACCTGTATTTGGCATTTTGGGTTGTATCTTTTGCTGATGACCCTGCACTCAGTTTTCTTAAAGTTTATTTGTAGTCCCTTCTTGTCACTCTCCACTGCTACTTTCTGTATGAGATCATGCAGTTTCCTTTCCGTGTCCGCAATCAGTACTGTATCGTCCGCGTATCTTATGTTGTTCAGGTTGTGGCCTCCAATAACAAATCCTGGTGTGTCATCTAGGGTCATCAAAATATTCTCGCTGTATAGGTTGAACAAATCCGGTGAAAAGACACATCCTTGTCTTACGCCTTTTTCTATCTTTGTGTATCTACTGAGGTCGTTACCAGTCCGTATGCAGGCCGTTTGCTGCCAGTAGAGATTCTTGATTATTCTTATGTCTTTGCCGAAAATGTCGAGGTTGCCTAGCATTTCCATCAATTCTTTGTGTCGTATTTTGTCGAATGCTTTCGCGTAATCAATACTCACAGGTCAGATAGAGTGAAAGAGACAATAACAAAGTTATGCCAACAATAAGCAGGGGATATAGACACTGAGATCAGAAGGCGAATCGGCATCGCCAAGGAAGCTTAGAGTATTGAGAGACAGAAAAGTTTTGCTGGAAACAAAGAAGAAAGTAATGGATTTGCTATGTGATGTCTGTTCTTCAATATGACAGTGAACGCTGGAAAATCTCCTTAAAGATGAAGGAGAGATTCGAATGAACTGAAATGTGATTCTACAGAAGGATGCTGGAAATATCATGGACCGAACATATGAACAAGGATGAGATTTTGGAGAAGATGGAAACGAAAATAAAACTAATACTTAACATCACGAAAAAAGAGCTTAAGTAGCTGAGACATGTAATGAGGAAGCAGGGCTTAGAGAAACTAATACTCACTGGTCAGATAGAGAGAAAGAGAGACAGGAGAAATCAACACTTAACATACTTGATGGACTTGAGCAAATGGATGACAGAGCGGTAACAGAAGAAAGCGTGTTAAGAGCCACTAGGGATAGGGAGATATGGAAGGCTATGAATGTCCAAATCCTGAAGGTACACGGCTTATAAAAGTAGAACTATCTAGTGATTCTTTCATTATGAAAATATTTGTGATGCGAGAAGTTGTGAGACGCATTACAGCAAAATATTTGAAAGATTGTAAGACAAAATAACCCACGAACATCACTGACCACCTAATTATAATAGGTTGTGAGAATACATTTGGAGGCATGCAGTAAGTATGGCTTCTAGTGCTCAGAGTAGTGATATAGGCATTCCCTGTCATTAATAAACGAGAATGAGGAAATTTAGTGCATGCGGGAGACGGTAATGTTGACTGACAGTCTCTTGGAGAGCAATTTTCCTGAATCACAATTCTAAATATGAACAGCTATGAATAGATCCTAATAGAAGTTACGTTACATTGGGATAAGAACATCTCAAAGGCGGAGCAAACGAGAATACCGAGTTATCCTGTCGCAGATATCAACTAAAGTTTTCCTTATTGTTTTTGGCGCAATCAGCACTATTCCCAAGAATCGCAAGACACCTTGAAGACAACTGACATCACCTGAATTGCGGAGGCGTTGTACGCCGCTTGAAACAGTTCATGTGTTGAGGGAAGTGTTGTCTCTCGAAATTAGCAGTTAAGAGCTAAAATATGAACATCAACATCAGACCGAAACGTCGATAAATCAGTGATGATAGCATATCAAATAATAATAATAATAATAATAATAATAATAATAATAATAATAATAATAATCCTGTAAAGTAAGTCCTAAGTGAATGCAGCGAAATGGTTAAGGAAGAAATATCTCGACAGGGCCGGCGAAACGGGAGAAATTATGCAAAAATTGGAGCCAAAAATGAAAACAAAATTTACCAAATAACAAAAATAATAACAAAAATCGAATTGTTACATAAAATAAGAAAAAACGCTTGTGAATTAAAACGACACCTTCATTCAAAACGAGCCCTCATTCAAAACGACTCCCTCATTAGAAACGACCCCCTCATTTAAGGTAAAATATGCCATTGACAGACAAAAGAAATAAGAAAAAACATAGATCTTTTTAGGGAACCGACAATACTGGAGAACATGGAAGATACGGTCGTACCGTTAATAGTTGGCATACTTGGAATCGCACCAAAACAATTAAAATCGAATTTGGATCAACTATGAATTCGAAGAAGTGGAACTTTTTTGAATATATGGCTGATACTGCAGACTAGAAGAAAAATTTTACTCAATCTCCATCTGAAATATAAATATATAAAAAAACTACTACTACTATTAATACTACTACTATTATTACTACTACTACTAGTATTATCAATTCAAGTAATGATGGGGTATGTGCAAAATTAATAAGACTGTTGCTCCTGATAAAATAATTACGATGCTGCTGCTGCTGCTGATTGCAAATTGCATTTGGTGATGAAGTTAAATAACAATAAAGATCTTGAAAGTAAAATAATGGCGTAAAATCCTTTGAGCCTTTGGACATGAAAACAGGCCTTGAAATGCAGCGGAGGTGAGATTTGCTTTTTTGTGAACAAATGAAGAATATGTCGAATAAAATTGCTTGATGGAAACGCTCTTCGCGGAATATTAATGTGAAGATTATCTGGCGCAATGGCGAGAGCTCAAAATGTCTGAGGGAGAATGGTCCATGGCGGAGAATTTTGGAGAGGCTGATAACCCACAGCGGTTACTATAAGAAACACATCCGTTTAATAAACTCAAAAGAAAGTGAGTTGTGGTGCAGTGGATATTGCATTCATTTGCACGCAAATACCATTGGGAAAAGTGTTAATACATCTCTGCCCCATCCAGCTATGGGTTAAATAGCAGGACAGATTGGGTTCTATATCCTTGATTGGAAACCAGTTTACCGCGAGGATAAGGATGCTTGCGTAGAGTCAACACCCATACTTATAAAAAAGGACAAGTTACAGCACCGGGGATTCGTCTATGACGGTGGGGGGGTGTTATCGATTACTAAGGCCCTACTGAAAGCGATGTGTGTTAAGCAAACACAAAGTATGAAACAAAATAAGATATGAAATAAATAAAAATGGGAAGCAAGAATAATTTTAATCAGTATGTAAGATGGAATATATGATAAACCGTTGGATGTTTGATTTTTTATATTGTTGTTAACATTTCGCCCAATAAGAACACTATCAAAACAACAAAGAGGGGAAAAACTAAGGACAAAAGTTACCATGTTAACTTTGCTATTAAGAAACGCTATATTTGTTTTTAATTTTTTGATAGAAAATTTAAGTTAATGACATTAAAAATAACGATTAATAAAATAAATATAACACATCACTCAATAGAAATCCCGAGCATGACATGTAAATGGCGCCACTAATAAAAAATCCATATAATGTGTATGAACTACTAACATTCAAATAGCACCTGACAAATATTGGCCCAATCGGATTATTAGTTTATATATTACATTTATTTAAATGAAGCTATTGTTGTAATTTTTCAAAACAACGGAAAAATCTGAATTTCGTGTTTTGATAAAGCACTGCTTTCTCTTGGGAAAATACTGTTCAAGCAAAGCAACGACTTAATAAGTGTTATTCGATCCTGTTCAGCTGGAAACAACAGTTAAGATGTGATATGCTGACTTTAAACGCGGTCGTACAGACACAAATAATGCTGAACGCACAGGTCACCTGCAGCAGTTGTCCCAGAAAACACCAAAGTATCCACAAACTTGTTTTGGTCAATCGTAAATTGAAGTTATGTGAGATAGCAGAGGATTTGAACATATCAGAAGGCAGTGTATTCACCATTTTGCATGAACATTTGTCGATGAGAATGCTGTGTTCAAAGTGGGTGCCGCGTTTGCTCACAATCGATCCAAAACAACAACGCATCGATGATTCAGAGTGTTGTTTGCAATTGTTTCAACGCAACAAGATGTTTTTTTGCGTAAATATGTGACAATAGCTGAAACATGGACCTACCACTTCACTCCGGAGTCAAATCGGCAGTCAATTTACAGGAGCAGGTGAAAGTCATCCAAAGCGACCAAAGACAAGGTTTTGGCCTCTATTTTTGGACGAGCAAGGTATTTTGTTCATCGATTACCTTGAGAAAAGAAGAACCATTAATAGCAAATATTATATAGCATTATTGGTGTGGTTGAAGGAAGAAATTGTCAAAAAAAGGGCCACAAATGAAGAAGAAAAATAAAATTATATTTCAGCCAGACAATGCACGTATCACAAGTCGATCGCAACAATAACAAAACTACATGAATTGCACTTTGAATAGCTCCCGTATTCCACCTTATTCCCCAGATCTAGCCCCCAGCGACTACTGTTTTTTTGAAGACCTCAAAAGAATGCTCTAGGGAAAGAGATTTGGTTCCGATGAAGAAGTGATATCGAAAACTGAGGCGTATTTTGAGGCCAAATACAAATCGTTCTACAAAAATGACATTGAATTGTGAGAAAAGCATTGGAACGAATGTATTACTCTAGAAAGAGACTATGTTGATAAATAAAGTCGAAATTTACCTAAAATTTGTTGGTTTATTTGTTTGGTCCGGGATTTATTGAGGGTGATGTATTATGTGAACAAACCAATGTGATATCTATAAGAAAATGTTAAAATTGACGTAAAATATAGTGATTTGATATAGGAAAAAAGAGGATTAAGATTATAAAAGACATAATGCTCAACAGAGAGTATGAAAGACGCGACACTGATGTTAAAGAAAAAATATTTGTGATAGAAAGAATATCTTGAGAATTTTTCACTACGAAAGAGATCTACTGGTAATACAGAGAAATATCGAATGACCAGAACTATTAAAATGTGAAGTGGAATTAGCATTGCCCAAGTTGAACAGAAACGATCTCAAATGAAATGACTACATTGAATTTATAGCTACATCTACTGCTAGGGGTTGGGTCACTGTGCCGGGCCAAAAAGTTTTTTTTCTCCTCAGAATCCATTTTCCCCATTTATAAATCTACCTTCGCCCGTGCATTGATTATTGTTGTTATATCTAGTCCGGTGCTATTGCTGTTCATCTTGAGGTTTTTGACAAAATCTAAAAGAGTATCAGCAAAATAATCGATCAGGACTTAGCAGCTCGCCTTCAGTGACTTTCCCACCGACGTGATGTGGCTTCCCTCTATCTTTTCTACTACTGTTTTTATAGCTACTGTTCTGCTTTTATCCCTGGTTCTCTCTCCGACCACATGTATTTGCTCGCGCTATTGATTGGCATCTAGGTGCCACCCTTGAACTGTCAAAATAGTTAAATGTAACCACCTCTTCTACTCTAATAGTTTATTTTCTAGTACCTTCATTTATGAAACTTCCCACTGTTTACTTGCTTACCTTATAGCTATAATCCCCAAAAGTTTAAATCTAACGTCAACTGCCATCTTGTATCTTCTTGATTCCCATTTATCTCTTTTCTTCGACATCCCCTGTGCCTTGTTTGTTTTCTCTCGTTGCAACCCCCTTTGCACCAGTAGCAGTCCTGCGTTTATTAGGGTGAAATGATTATAAAAGTTAAAAAGAAAACTCACAAAGACCCCCCCCCCCAAGAAAAACAACAACGAAAAGCAACTGCAACTGCAGGTCCAGTCGGAATTGTAATAGAGAGGTTCACAGACTGAGGTGATTACGGCATTGACAAAATTACAGAGATGATAAATAAAATATACAACAATGGTGATATACCGGAAGACATAATTAGATCGATAATGATAGCTACGAAGCCAAACGAGTGTAAACTCAATCAGACAATCAGCCTAATGACTAAAGTTATTATCCAATTTCTCATGAATAAAACGCAAAGGAGTATCAGACTAGAAACAGGACAAAAATATATCGCTATCCTGATATCGAGCACTTTTCGACATATTTTTTTCTGAAATAACTTTTTTTGTCAGTAAACCACTGAAAAATATTTTGTAATATTTTTATAATTAGAGTATATAATAGAGCTGTCGTGTTTCAGTCCAATTTGTAGCACCTCATCAGGTGATACACGGTTGGAAGAGTCAAGAAATGATAGAAATTTAAACCAATTGTTCCCTTATTCTAGTGAGTTTGGTTAGATATACTAATAGTAAGTTAAGTTAACGTGACTGCATGTGATTGGACAGTGAATCGAAAAATTTGAGAGGTCACTTCTTCTTCTTCTTCTTCTTCTTCTTCTTCTTCTTCTTCTTCTTTGTGCTTTGTTCTTTGAGGATATAGGCGATCATGGCCTTCCACGTCTCCCTATCCCTGGTGTCTCTTAGCACACTTTCTCCTGTACCATCTCGCAACCCCCGTTCTGTCACGCACCTGCTCAAGCCCTTCAAATGTGTTATCCGCTATTTTCCTCTGTCTCTTTTCCCCTCTATTTGGCCTATTAGTATCAAGTTCTCCAAACCCTCCTTCCTCATTGTATGTCCAAGGAACTTCAGTCTCCTTCTGATGCTGAATATTAATTTCCTTTTCGTTTCCATCCTTTCCAAAACCTCATCATTGCTCACATGCTCGGTCCATGATATCCGTAGCATCCTTCGGTAGAACGACATTTCAGTTACTTCAACTTTTTCCATCATCTTTGATTATATTGTCCAGAATTCACTACCATATTGAAGAACTGACATCGCATAACAATCCAGTGCTCTCTTCTTTGTTTCTAGTAAAAGTTTCCTGTGTCTTAATACTCTATTCAGCTTTTGGAACGCGTCCTTCGCCATGCCAATTCGCATTCGGATCTCTGCGTCGCACTTTTCGTCTTTTGTTAGAACACTTCACAAAGTCAGAAAGTCAAGTTATGGATAGGAGAGTAGATATAGAGGTTGGAGTGGGGTGGGAGATATTGAACTGTAATGAAGGCATAGTAGTTATATTTATAGAAGAAAAATTTATTTCACTACTCTTTAAAGTAAACGAAAGACCGTGTTGACAAGTGACTCTTAATTAGCTTCGTTTATTTAGCAGGGTTGATTTAGAAAACTGGATAATTAGTAACATTTCCTGTAAACACAAGAAACCGGGCTCGTGTAAGGATTTACGGGTTCTAGCGTTTTAAGAAATTTTTACGTTCTACGGTAGGGGTTTTGTTGACTTCTTTTAAATGCTAAAAGTATTTAGAGAGTTACGTACTATTTATGTACTACTTATTAATGGATAAAATTTGTTGATATCTTCCGGAATTGAAGAAGTTCTTGTTGCTACCTATGTAAAATTTAGTAACTGCTGAGTTTTCAGTGGTGGAATTAGTGTATAGGTAAAGAACAGAATCAGTTAGACACCTTTTCAGTAATGGACACTATTATGATTAACTGATGTTTTGGTTTAGGTATACGTTATACACATATACTGTTATGTATATATTTACTTATTTATATTTTAAAATTAAAGTAAATATCTGTGAATAGAACAAATATCTAGGAACTATCAATAAGATTTCTCCATAGGAAAATGTTAAATAAGATGTAAAACATAGTGGTGTGATGCTATAAAATAAACGAAAATAAAAGTAAAAAGAATAAATCTCTTAAATCTAAAACAAATAGTGAATGCATATAATTCAATGTAATCCCAATTTGAGAAACTATTTATCAACCAACATGTAACCATCCAATATTTTCAACGGAATCGTAGAGAATTTTTATAGGTACGTAAAAGTCTCAGCTGCAGAGGACAATGTGATTAAAAGTTAGCAGTATGGCCGGTTTTATTAGCGAGACATATTCACAAAGCTGTGAAAGGCTATTTTAGAGTTTAACATGAAAGTACTGGAATCAGACTACAATAAGTGCTAAAAGCAGGAGTTGTTGGTAAGATTAATGGTAATTAACCATTAAGTGTTATAATTTCTTGTATATAATAGTAGTCTGCTTGTATATTTGTTAGTCATTGTGCACATTGTTGTCATCTATATATGCTCTGATGAGTGCTCTGGTCAGCACCTAGATGGGTGACCACTTTACCAGGTACTGTAAGCTTGGATGTGCGATAGATTAAGTAGTAAGACTTATATCACTAAAACTAAAAATATTTTGCTTAAATTAACCTGATGGTTATTTTTCCAATATTTGCGAGTTCTTTTCATCTTAGCAGTTTAGCATCTTCGCTTTCAAATGGGCAAATTACAAAACAGTTATTGTAGCTTCCGATGAACCAGATGAAATGTTTTGATTCAGCTGAGTCCCGATTCAGAAGTGATAGCAATGGCTCTGAAGGAACTGGTAGATTTTCCAGCTGAGTTTTTTTCTGTTACAGAACAACCACTGAGGTGTTATGGATCCAATAGACATATTTGCATGATGTGAATAGACAATGTTACAGCTGTATTAAAAAATCAGCTTGGACGGACATAAAAATAGCTGCACTCCTTTTAAAATGATTGTTATTATCACTAACCTACTTGGTATGACTTTCTGTTGTGGTGTCCTATCTATACAAATGGGCTCTTTCTCCGTTAATTAATACTAACCTAAGTGACTTCTGTGGACGCAGCTGTGTGGCAGTCGTAAGATAGTTAAGACGCAGCGTAACTATACCGTTCGGACTTACAATTTTATCTACTGACTACTAACACTCTTACTTGTATATATGTTCTGTTATTCTAATAAACCGTTTGAACCTACCTTCTTGTTTCTGTGTCTTTTTTTCTGGCCCAAACAGGCCACAACAACTTGCTGACGAAAATTCGCCACAACACTTTTATCAGGTGTTTCCAAAGGTATTTGCTCTTTTGGGCTTTGTAGCATCTGTTTCTCTCCTTCATAAAGGCTGACTGTCATCCTCTGCAACGCTTGATCTTCTCTTTCTTACCGCATTTGCTTCTATCCTTGCTTGCACCTCTTCTGATATTTGAGTTGCACTTGATCTTATCTGTCTTGAAACGTTCGCTTCGTAACCGGTTTTTCAGATGCTCTTGATCTTTTATGCCATGTATAAATTTTTAATGTGATCCTTGCACTGAAAGTTTGCCCAACCATAGAATATACGGTTTACAGCATCTGCTTGTCTCCTAGGTGGTGCATCCTCTGGTATTTCTTTTGCTCTTTCCTCCCTTTGCTTTAGATATCTGATATTTAGATTTTTCTTTATAATTTTGAAGAAATAACTTTGAATTTCTGAACTTAGGCTATGGAACTTCAAAACCTCATTTTAACTTTGATTCAGGCTATGAGTCTAATTCTAATCAAAAAGCCCATTTGGGCAGAAACTCCGATGTAGGCCGAAAGTCCAGTTCAGACGAAAATAAAGTTCTCCAAATCACATACTTTTCGGAAGTTTAAAACTCACGTCATGAAACCTCTCACTTTAATTCTTATTCATTAGTATTTTGAAGAAATAAAATTGATTTTTTTAATTCATAAGGTTTTGGAGACATTTTTAAGAACTGATTTAAAACAAAAAGTTTTAGATTCACAAAGGTTTTGCGTTACTTTAACTCAATATAAATTAAAAAATTAAAAACCTTTTTATTTTCAGTTGCTTTAAAATTCGAATTCTCAACTGTTCCCTCTTCATTTGGATACAAATCCCAATGCTGGAGTTTCAAGCACCACATGAAGGGTTGATTTTCAATCCCAGGATCATCTTGATTCCAAAAAGCTATCATATGTCTATGTAGAGCAAGGGTAGCTCAAGTTAGAGGGGTTTTCAGACACACGGACAGACATACAGAATTTGCAGTTTATTTATTTAAATACATAGATATATTATTTAGCTATTAAAGAAAATAAAGAACTAGATTAATTTGAAAAATAATTAGAGTAAAATATTATTAAGATATTTAAAAAAATTATTTTCTTTCAGTATAGAATTAAACAGAAAAGGTGATATGTTATAGAACGTAACTTTTGAATTAATCAAAATGAATCGTGATATCGTGTCTGACACGATAATTCTTTGAGATTATTTATAATAAATATATTGAACCCTTTTGAAATTTTAAAAATCGATATCATGGTTTGTATTTTGCATAGAGGAGAATAAAAAAAAACTGTGGTTAGTTATTTTATAGGACTTACCTGCATTTATACATTATAATAGATTTTTCAACTTCTTTCTGTTTCGACAATATATGAAGGATACTGAGATTACTATGGATAGAACACGTGGAAACGACGAATTTGTTAACATAAAATGTAAATTATGATATCAGTTAAGTGCCATACGTGATACATGCTTTTACGATCTTGTCTCAAAAGAGACATGAATGACCTGGTAGAAAATTTTCCCGCAGTAAGTTGCCATAATTTCCTGCGAAAAACTTGTTGCCAATGAAGGCTATAGGACCCAATCTATCCTGCAACTTAACCCATAGCTGGAAGAAGAAGCGACCTTTCAAAAGGGTGTTTGCGCATAAGTGAATGTAACGAATTTAATTGGAATTCGAACTAGACTCTCCATTTCTCGTTCCAAACCGATATTCATTGCACTACAACCAACATCCCTTAGTTTTAATATAGAAAAGTCAAATAAAAGAGAAAGTACTTGTTAAGAAAAATAAAGCACGCATTTAAGGAAATTTGTGAATACCTATAATTAAATATTGGAGTAGATAGACTAAATTATCGCCCGGTTCACACTCCACCCACGTCTATTGAACAGATGTAGAGGCTCATCCCTTGTTCCCTGTTTAGGATGTGGTTTCTGGCTTTCTCTCGTCTAATCTTTTCACTCTTACGTAGCCCCCGGCACATCAGTGGCGTTACCGCCTTGCTCGGGGTGATATGATTAAAACTAAAAATAATGTATGGATTTGTTTATGGATTGACTAGCAGTATAGACAGCGTTGCTCGGGTGTAATGGAAGCTTTAAAACTAGTCCATGGTCGTGGAGCTCAGACTCTTTGGACGTTGGCACGAAAAACTAAAAAGCAATAGTTGTTTTCAGTTAAAGCGAAACCGTAGACTGAAGGAAAAATGAATGGATGTAAGTCAAATTTTGATTTCCTGGTATCGATATCAAATAAGTTGTTTTCGTCGTAAACTGAATTTTGAAGGCTAAATAAGTCCTCTGATTAAATGTTAACATGGCTGGGACTAAGAACTACAATCATACCTACTTAGAGCCAAACCCGGAAGCAAAAACTAAAATAAAAGGGTTGAAAAAAACAGACATACAGGCAGATCTTGACTTATATATATATATATATATATATATATATATATATATATTATCAATTTTCTGCACTATTGTAAGAACTGCAACCTTGATACTTCTGAATATCGTTTCTTATGTCTTTGTATATGAGTGTATCAAATTTCATTAAAATCGGACCACTCTTTCTATCACCCGATTTTTTCGATTATCGATTTTCGATATTTATCGGGGGTACCTCGACACAAAACCTAGCTAAGAAAAATCGAAGACGCTTATAGTACAACTGTGTAAATTTTCAAGTAAATCGGTTCAGCCGTTTCAGAGTCTATAGGTAACGGACACACACACACACACATGCACACACAGACAAAGTTTCATTTATAAATAAGTTTAGATTTGTTTTTTACAGGTTATTAACACTTTGCCGGTTATCTACATCCAGTAAGATATTTTTAGATTAGAATAAATTTTTGGAAATTAATTAACGCATAGCAGAGGAAGAAGAGTTGGGTGTGCGGGTTGTCTAACGAATAACAGCCCAGAATAAGAAATCGGGCAGCCGGGTTCCATTTCCAATTAGATTCATGATATTCAATTACGCACAAATACTTTCGGAAAAGGTAGGAACTCCACATCTACTCGCCACTGCCAGATTTGTGTTAATTACTAAGACTTGTATAAGTCAGTCAGTTACGTGACATACGTGATACTGGACGATCATGTCTCGAAAGAGACATTACTGATTGGGCCATTACTGTCTGCGGTAGATTGGTTGCCAGCCAAGGCTATAGAACCCAGTCTGTCCTGTTATTTGATTCATAACTGGAGGGAAGAGACGGATTAATACATTTCCCAAGAATACTTGCGTGTAAGTGAATGTAAAGACTTCGAATGGAATTCGAACTCTGGTCTCCGATTTCTTGTTCTAAGTCGATATTCACTTTACAACAACCCACATCCTTAAGTAAATCATTATTATCTCCAAAATATTCTTACAACTAAAAATATTTTCCATGGGAACCTCGGCCTGGTGTAATGGTTAGCATGCTTGTATTGCTATGACCTATTACAACTGAGTAGTGAGTTCGATCCTCACTAGGCGCCCCATACTTTCTACCTTGTGCCACATCTATCCAATGTTTAGAAAATCAACTAAAATATTTGCTGGCTTTAAATAACAGAAAAAGGTTGATAAACAAAAAAACAAAAAACAAAAAACAAAAAAAACCCACAAAAACAAATATCAATCTATTTATTCCTAATTAGAAATCCAGTCGGTTTTCATTCTCTTATTCAAACAGTATGATTACATCGTTTAAAAACGAACGCCGTCGTATCTATCAACATCCAAGTAACATCCAGATGCCCACCTGCTTGCTAAATATCAATTGGTTGAAGAAATCACTGAATTCTAGCTATCCTTTCGGAAGTCATAGATTAGTTTTGTCGGCAATAAAACACATTTTAGCTCTATCTCTATTCAGCGATAATTATGATAAGTAAGAAATATTCTGATGTATACAATTTTTGTTTCGTTTAGTCTTTCTTTCTCTGTCTTCAGATCAGAAGAAAGTTTTCGACCAACTGTCTGCTGAAAGAATGTTTTATATTCTTAAGACTTCTCTTTGAGAGCAGCTGGCAGCCAGTCTTATTCTTTCTGAATCTATGTTGAATACAGACAGATAACTGTTTGCAAAACCCATCAGGATAGGATCTATAATCAGTATTTTTGTAGGATGCTTTGGTGAAAATATCGACAGCTAATCGGCTTTCGTTCTGATAAACAAATGTTCGATTTTAGATAAAAGAATCTAACGAAAGACACGCCAAATAGAAAACTGATACTGCCTTGTTTTTCTAACGACATTATCGTCCGTAAACGCAAGCCTATGATGGAGAAAAGCAAATATTATAAACAGTACTGTCAGGTCAGCTTTATGAACGAAACAATACAGATTTTCTTTTACCTCTTGCAATTGCATCAGAACAGCGTCAAATCGAACTCAGATGCGTTCACTGGCGTACCGAAATGTGTTGTCACGAACAGCCACAATTTTGCAACCGAGGCGAAACATATAGAGAAAAATCGAGTACACTGATTCCGAATCTGCAGTAACATTCGTCAAGATTTTGTCTAACATCAGTTATATTGAACATTTTGTCGACTACCCAGAAAACCAATACTGTATAAAACTAAACCGAAAATACTAATTCAAATCTGTACGAAAGTATTGCTTCAACATGCCATAATTTTGAAAGATACGCAAAATATTATTATGTTCAATGTAATTGTTATATTAATAGTATATTATGTCTGTGAGGGATCTTGTTTTTATGTTTATATGATTTATGATATTGTTCTTTTGCTTTATGTTTATATGTTTTATGATCTTGCTTTTCTTGTTTTATGTTTATATGTTTTATGATCTTGTTTTTTTGTTTTATGTTTGTATGTTTTATGATCTTGTTTTTCTTGTTTTATGTTTATATGTTTTATGATCTTGTTTTTCTTGTTTTATTGTTTTATGTTTATATGTTTTATGATCTATTTTTTCTTGTTTTTTGTTTATATGTTTTATGGTCTTGTTTTTCTTGTTGTATGTGTATATGTCTTATGAATTTGTTTTTCTTGTTCTATGTTTATATGTTTTATGATCTTGTTTTCTTGTATTATGTTTATATGTTTTATGATATTGTTTTTCTTGTTTTATCTTCATATGTTTTATGATATTGTTTTTCTCGTTTTATGTTTATATGTTTTATGAGCTGGATTTCTTGTTTTATTTTTATATGTTTTATGATCTTGTTTTCTTGTTTTATGTTTATATGTTTTATGATATTGTTTTTCTCGTTTTATGTTTATATGTTTTATGATCTTGTTTTTCTTGTTTTATGTTTATATGTTTTATGATCTTGTTCTTTTTTTTTTGTTTTATGTTCATTCATTTATTCAGCGCATTTGCGCCGCTGCTGGAATCAGCACTCCCCCCCCCATCTCACAATTTTTGTTCATGGTGACATTTGAGGTAGAATAGTGCAATGGCTTGCCGGTTTCTATTGTACTAAGGATGTTGAGGTTATCAGTACCTCTTCTCAGGAACTAAAGAGACAAGACCTACGAGTTTGAATTCGGGGTGTTTCTTCTCAAAGACGGCAGGACCATACAAAGTAAGACAGATTAGCTGCAGGAGTTGTCGGAAAGTTGTCAGTGTTGTTGCTTTTAAATTTCTAACTGGGAAGCATAGAGACGGAAAAGAGTTCCACATGCGAAAAGTGCGAGAAAAGAAACCGCTCACATAGTATTTACGGATACATTTAGCAAATTGAACTATAAACTGATGAGAGCTTGTTGCCAATCTAGTACTATGCTTAAATTCATAGTCTAGGTACCACAACTAAGAGCTCACCTAAGCAATTATCATGAAATTATTTATAGAAAAGGCACAGGGGAGCAACTTTCCGACCGTGAAAAAGTAACTGAAAACGATGTGTCAGGTGATGACCAATAATAATGACGATTCTTGTTTCACGACTCTTAACTAAAGACAGTAGACACTTTCCGCAATAATTGTCAGTACCACAGCAGTTGAACTTAAAGACCGGAACTAGAGATATGGATTACCAAAAAGCAGAAAACCAAGAGACAGCGAGTCATTTCTTATAGAGTTTAGTGAAAACAGAAGCTAGTTCGGGAGCACCCTTCTCAAATGTTTTTTTAAATAATCATTTCATCCCAAGCAAGGCAGGACGACCAATGGTGCTCAGGGGGTTACAATGAAAGAAAAACAACAACCACAACAACAACAACAAAAACAAGAAATAAGCAAGGTACTGGGTATTTTGAAGAAAAGGATAAAATTTGAGAGATGGAAGAAAATCAAGTTAATAGAAGATGGCAATTGACGTTATATTTTAATTTTTGAGATTGTAGCTAACAGTGAAGTAAGTAAACTGTAGGGAGTTCCACAAACAGGAAGTGCGAGAAAAAAACTGTTAGAGTAGAAGATGCGCTTACATTTAATTATTTCGATGGCAAAAGGCTGGGACCTTGATGCCAATCTAGTAGCACGAGTAAATGCCATGTGGTAAGTAAACCTGGGAAAAGCACAACAGAGCTGTTGGCATAAAAATATTTCCTAGAACAACAGAAGGAAACCAGGTCATGTCGTTGATGAAGTGACTGAAAGCAAAGCTGCTATGTCAGGATCGATTATATTGAAGATATTTAGATTTTGTTGAGAAGCTCAAGATGATTAAAAAGAGCACCCTACCAGATATGGCAACAGAATTCAATGCACGAAACTTATAGAGATACAATCAGGTCTACATGCTTTGCAGATTCAGATTAGAGATGATAGCAGAAAGGGATTACATGCATATCACCAAAAAAAAAAAAGACTCAGTTCTAAGTGGAAAGTTAGGCAAGAATTCTCTAAAAGAGTTCTTGACAGGCTCCAAAGGAGATCTGTAATGTGATAGGTACTGATCTGGCGGCTCGACTGCAGCCACTTCCCCATCGTCGAAATGTGTCCTCCCTTTGTCTGTTCTATAAATACTTTCATGGCTTCTGCTCAGACGAACTTAAATCACTGATGCCTCCTCAACAGGTGTTTACTCGTGCAACCAGACTGGCAACTGGGTCCCACCCATTCACAGTCAGGTTAGCCAAATGCAAACGACAATTCTACTCCTGCAGCTTCTTCTCTCGCACTTCCCGCCCTGTGGAATTCGCTCCCGTATTCTTGCTTTCCTGACGGCTACAACCTCCAGAAATTTAAATGCAAAGTCAATACTCATCTACTAACCACTGGCCTCTAGCTCTCTCTCCACCCCTGTATAACCTTCCCTTTCTCTCCACCTATGTATCTGTCATCGCACCTGCTTTCTATTGTTCCTTTCTAACTAGTTTGTACTACTCACTCTTTTCTAATTAATCTTTTTACATTTATGTAGCCCCCTGCACATCAGTGGCGTTTCCACATTGCTCGGGGTGAAATGATTAAAAAAAAAAAGAGTAGAATTTAACGAGAATTTGCGGTAAAACATTGTTTTATATACGGAAAATGTTAATACCTCAAACTGGTTGAACAGAGAAGAAATAAAAAAAAATGTTCTTATTTAATACACTGTTACAGAGCGTCCAGTAATCCCGAAAGCCAAAGTTGTTAGATGCAATATAGGGCCTCATTCTCTCCGCAAACAAAGACTTAGCTCCTTCAAGGACACGTATACGTTTATTACGTGCGGGCACGAACAGTCTTCTGTTGGGATCGAAACCTGATATAGCCGGAAAATATTCTTGTGGGCTATAGATGCAGAACCTTCTGGTGAGAGCCATTTAGAAGACTGAGGTTTCACCTGGTATCTCCGAGACAGCAACCAAATTTCAAATTCCATATCAGTCTGTTGCAATCACTTTCACATAAGAAAGACATAAATACGCCTCTCTTACCTACATCGCTATGGTTTAAATATCAGGGTAACTATCAAGCGTCATGTAGTAACCAATCTAGGAGAAGGTAAACTTCAATTTCAAAACATATGAAGAAGGCCACCACTCTACTATATTTGCCAAAGGAAACAGTAGGTAATTGCCATGCGTGATACACGCTGTGGCGATCATGTCTCAAAAGAAGCATGACTGACTAGACAGATTTCCTGTAGTAGGTTGCCATTACTTTCTGCGGTCGACTGATTGCCAACCATGGATACAGAACCTAACCTGTCCTGTTATTTAACCTTTAGATGGAAAGAAGAGACTTAGTAATACCCTTCTCAAGGGTATTTTCGCGTAAGTGAATGCAAAGAATTCAACTGGAATTCGCACTCGGCTCTCCGATTTCTCGTTTGCAGCTAATATCCACTGCACCACAATGCACATCAACGCACAAGTAAACATATTTATCCACATATTAAAAAAATCTACAAAGATTCATGGTCATCAACATCCTGCAGGGACATTTCATGAAAAATTTTATGACTGTATATAGTATATTTAAGTTCAAAGCAAATATATTAGTAATAGTATATTTATATTAAAGAAAAACATCGGACTTTCCCTTGCATCATCAAGTTTCAGTTGCGCATATATAGGGAGACACAAAGCACTACTCTGTGTCTCCGCAGTTTCCATTTAGCTCGGAACAATTAGGTCTCATTCATTGCCTAGTTTGAAGAATCTTTTAAATGACATAATTAAAGTTCAAATCGGATTTGGTCTGTTAGTTTCTGTCATTGAAAACATTTAACACTTTACCTCTGCTGCCGATGACAACACGTATGGCAGCACATTTTCAAAAATGGGTATTCACAAAAATAACATAATATTGTGCTTCACCTAAATTGGTTGCCAATCAAAATGGGAAAGAAATGAATCTTTCCCATGAGTATCGGGCGTAAGTCAACTGGAACACAACTGGAATTCGAACTCTGTGTTCTCATTTCGAGTGCTAATTTATAACACCCCCCTCTTCCAAACGTAGATGACGATGTCAAATAGCCGAATGAATAATTTCTGATGTTTTCTGAAATATTTTTTGCACTGTATATACTATATTTACACGGGCGAATCTCAATAATAAATCCTCAATAAAAATCTCAATTCAAATTTCTAAATTCTGTGATCATATATACATTAGGTTATAGAAAGAAGCACACACACACACACACACACACACACACACACACACACACACACACACACACATATATATATATATGCGAAACAAATGAACAACGTGAATAAAGAAGATGCCTTTCCAAAAGTCATTGCGTGATTTAGTTTTTGGAAGAAGATAATACTGGGAACTAAGTTTACATAGTGAGCCTCGAGATCCCCAAACGAATCCATTCAAGTTTTTAATTCAGTATTATTTTTCACCTAGACAGTTTGCCAATATAAGTTAAAGAACCCAGTCTTGCCTACGAATAGCTCATAGCAGAGAGAGGGCAAGAGATGAATTTCTACCTTTCTCAGGGGTATTTGTGCGTAAGTGAATGTAACGAGCTCATCTGGAATTCGAACTATGATCTCCGAGGTATATTTTATTACACTACGCGTACATCCAAACGTAGTTGATTTTGGCAAATAACTGAATAAATTATTTCTGATACCTTGAGGATTATTTGGGATATTTATATTTGCGCTTTTAGAAATCAGCAGTAACCACTATTCTTCTTCATAACTTTTGTTTTTTGTAATCTATTCATCAAATTTACGTTCAACCTCTCCAGTGTGTAAGATATTTTTCAAGTGTTCTTTCCTCATTATATGCCCTAGAAATTTTAACTTTCTCTTCCTGACGTTAATGTCAATTTTGTTTCCATTGTCTCTAGAATTTTATGTCTCTAAAACTGCATGTTTGGTCTATGGTATTCTCAGCATTTTTCTCTAGGCCACATTTCCGTTACTTCAAGTCTCTTCTTCCACTGCCACATAAGAGGAATGATATTACATAACAATTTAGTCCTCGTTCCTATGTTTCTAATGATATATTATATTTCTTAATACTTTGCTTAGCTTCTGGAAGGTAACTTTCGCTATACTAATTCAATTTCCGATAATCCTACCACATTTTCCGTCCCCTGTTAATACGCTTAACAGATTTCTAAATCGTTGCACCTGTTTGATTTCTGTATCTATAATTCCTAAATTGAATTTACTAATGTATATACTCAAGGATTGAAAGGACAAAACACATTTATGCTTTTGACAGACTAGTAAAAAGCAATATTTCTTTGCAAAAACATTTCTCGTCTTCTTCGTAGCTTTTCGTTGATTGGCTATAAAGTTAATTAATTTTTGACTTTCTTTGCTACTTGCGTCTTAGTGCTTCAGGGCGATACACTTTTTGACTGTTAAAATGAATAATAATAACAATAAATCTAGTAAAAAATTAATAACGACAAATACTTAATTTAATAATTCAGATAACTAAAAGCTAAAATTTCAATTCTAAAAATGAGTAACTACAAGTAACTTAAACGAAAAAATATATTGATTAATCCAAAGAAGCCCATAACTTGAAAGGAATCGTTTCAGGAAAAATATACTGTATGATTTAATGACAATTTTTGTTTTAATAAATAGTTGGAATCTGGTCGAACTATTTCTGTTGATCGTTTCGACCAGCCTAGTTAGGATGACGCCCTGGAAAAAAAGTTCTCTTTCTTTATTAAAGGGGATTTTATATAGAAAACTAGCAGTTTAGCCCGGCGTTGCTCGGGTGTAAAGAAAGCTTTGAAACTAATCCATGGTCCTGGAGGTCAGACGCTTTGGACGTTGGCACGAAAGACTAAAAAGCAATAGTTGTTTCCAGTTAAAGCAAAACCGTAGACTGAAAGAAAAATGAATAGATGTAAGTCAAATTTTGATTTCCTGGTATCGATATCAAATAAGTTTTTTTGTCGTAAACTAAATTTTGAAGGCTAAATAAGTCCTCTGAGTAAATGGTATCATGGCTGAGATTAAGAACTACAATTATACCTACTTAGAGCCAAACCCGAAGCAAAACCTAAAATAAAAGGGCTGAAAAAATACAGACATACAGGCAGATAAACAGACACACACACAAACATTTTGCCTTATATATATATATATATATATATATATATATATATATATATATATATATTATCGATTATCGAGCAATCCATTTGTTGGTTGATTTTGCTTACAGCATATCAGCCTCTATGGGTTATTTAATCTAGTATCGAACACAATTTTATAGCTTCAACTAAATATATTTTGAACACAATTGTATGTCGTCAACTAGAGAAAAAACCTATTACTGGTCATTTTACTTTAAACATCTGTTGGTAACTTTACTATAAATATGTAATGTTTGTAACTTAAAAAATTGTATTGCTGGCATTTAAACTATAAAAACGCATTTTTATACTTACATAGTGTTTTATTTTTTGGGGGGTGCGGTCACTATTTGCTCATATTTGCGACCCTAACAAGTACTACCACCTCTGGTCAGGATGGATGATGGTAATCTACGAATGATTTTGCTTGAGGAAATGGTCAAAAGTACAAACTATGGGTTGATCATTTAGGTATTTTCATCTACTGTAAAGCGTTTGGTAAACCAAGAATAATTGATAAAAATACGTAACCACCTTCAAAATACATGAATGATGATCGCCACCCCGATGTCGGTGTATCAGCATACATGATAACTGTTGTTTCCCTAAACGAGTACAACAATCGCTGACAAGTTTACCATTTTACCCAGGTTTGGGAATTTAAACTTTTCTTTCGAGTATACCGGTTACAAAGCAAGACTAGAAGGCATAGTCTTCCCTACTATTCAACCGATACAAGTGGATTTATCATTTCCGAAGGGCATTTGCGTAAAAGTGAATGCAAAGATCGACTGGAATTTGAACTTGGCTAGCCTATCTATTTTTCCGAGTTAATAATTACACCATCCACACATCAACATACCTTTTCCATCCATATTTACATACATGCATATTTAAATACATACATGTTTAAATTTTGCTATAATTATAGACACAGAATGCTCAATATCGGAGATAAAAAGATGAATATAAAGTGTAGAGGTAGGAATGAACACTGCATAGCTACTGTCAGTTTTACGCACCAGTGGTTGAGCTGATGATGAGATTATATCATTGACAGGCACTATGCAGGTTTGATTCTTATTTTCACAATCTATCTATCTATCTATCTATCTGTTAGGTTGTCACTCATGAAATGATGACTTTTTGGTTGGTAATGATCCGGTCGTCTAACGAAGTAACTTCCTTAAAATAAAAACAAATCTTGTCTTATTCCTGCCTCCTTTTCTTTTCAGTAGAGAAGGATGCTGAGGGTACCATGAACTGAACACGTGACTAACGACGAGTTGTTGGAGAGGATGAAAACGAGGAGAAAACTCTTACTTAATATAAGGAAGAGACAGATGAGGTTTCTATGACATGTAACGAGGAAGGAGGGCCTGGAGAATTTAATACTCACAGGACAGATAGAAGAAAAGGGAAGCAAGAAAAAGCAGCGCGGGACCTACTTGATAGCAAATGGATGGCGCAGCGGGTTTTGGGATACCAAGAGGAAGAATTTTGAGAGCGACAAGAGACAGATTCAAGTAGAAGTCCATGAACACATACGTCCTGAAGAAATATGGCACATGAAGAAGAAGACGACGACGACGACGACGACGATGACGAAGAAGAAGAAGAAGAAGAACTTTTCTTACAATATATTGTTACTCATAAAAGGATGAAATGAAACAATTTCGAATATACTTAGTACCATTTTTACATCGAATCCTTAATTCCGATGAGAAATGGATAATTTTGACAACAGTAAGATCTGGTTAGATGTAAAGGAATCACCAAAACAATACCTCAAGCCTTTACTGCACCTTAAAATATTAATAGTTACTGTATGGTAGTCTTTCAAAGGAGTTACTCATTATTCATTCTTGCCTTACGTGAAAATAATAACAGAAACCTTGTATTTTAAAGAAATTGCATGTATGCACGAACAATTGAAAAAGAAACACTCCTAGATTTGTGAATAATGGCCTAAATTTGCTGCCTAACAACGCACAGTCGCACACTTCTAAATCATCTATCTAAAAGCTACATCACCTGAACCAGGAAATTTTGCCTCATTCTGCACATTAACCTGATATTTTTCCTACTGATTATCATATTTAAGCATTTTGAGCTTTTCATACACAATATATTATTCTCCAATAAGGAATTGGTAATCGAAGCACTTCTTCTATTCATCACAAAGGAAAGAGAATTTTTAAAAAGACATAATGTGATTTATTAAAATGGTGCCTATGTCAACTAAATAAATTAGTTATTTAACATTTCAGAAACGTTGTATTCATTTTCTATAATGTGAGTCATTTGATGTGTGACGACCTAAAATCTATCTACGAAAATGTAAATACTTAATATATAAAGAAGACTTAAACTCTGTGTTGAGTGCTTTCCTTACAGATAAAGCAAGGCTTGAAACCGACATAGACAGATGCTGAAAATACAGTGAGCAACGAGGGCATCCGAAAGAAAATATCAAATAAAATGACGCTAATACTTAAAAATAAGAGCCGGTTAAATTTACTGTGGTGCATAGTGAGAAAAACCGCCTAGAAAATGTAATACTTATAAGATATATAATGAAATAAAGAAAAGCAGAGGTTATCAGTGAGCAACCTAACCTGATGAGTTTACGTAAACTGATGTCAGATTATGGAACAAAAATGGATGTAGAAGGTCAAAGATAAGTAATTCCTCCCATAAAATGTATACATCTCCAAGTATAATTAAGCATGAATATTTATGTTCTTTTGCAAATACATTCTTGGTGTCCAATATTTTCCATGTAATATTAACAGGATGGGAAATCGAAGGTGCGAGTTCAAGTTCCGATTGGGTTCGTTTTATTTCCCATCGGAAATCTATGACTCCCTCATTTCTCCTCCAGCTATAGGTTAAATATCTGAGGGAGACAAAGCTCTCTAGATAGGTGGTAACAAGTCTGTAAGGACAATTAAAAAATGTTTAGCCGTGCGAAACGCACACTATGTAGTCAGCTAAAGAATTGTTCAGTTCACAAAGACAGTATATTCCCGACTGCGGTCGATGTGAAAGAATAAATCTATAAAAAGTTTTATTTTAAATCGAGACACTAGATATAATTATGCATATCGAGATCAGAATTGTAAAATAGTGAAAACTGTTTTGTAATCTCACTAGAATGTGATTGATTCCACTCATTTCTGTAAATTGAAACTTAAGGATGAAAAAGCGAAGCCAGAAGGAATTACTGTATTACTGAAAACACGCTAGTATCCCTTGGGGCGATTACGGGCCATGCTCCACAAGGTGATTGCAGAAATAAATAGTCTGGGTTTATTACTTTAACAATAAGCGACAAATATGTATATATTTTTTAGATATAGGTTGCAATGGATAAATTGTCGTCTAAATAACGCACAAATGAAAATAACACTGACGTCTCATTTTAGCAGATATATTTAATAAAATTACACAAAAATATCTTGAAATATTAAAGAGTAAATTTACTTAATAAAATCGCCATTTTCTTCAACCTCGGTTTCTTCAATTTCGGAATCTCCTGCAAAATTTCTGGGTAATCTCCTTGTTTAATTTGGTGAATGCTTTCATAATCTTTGTCTTAATCTTTGGTGTTACAAAGAGTTTTTTGGGTCTCTCACTCAACTGTGCCGCATATATAATAATCAAGGGGGGGGGTTGCAGTCTGGAGAGTTAGGTGGCCAGACGCCAGATGCGAGGGGTGATGTAAGGTCTGACAGCCATAAATGGATTCTCCTACTTGTGCGGCATGATACAGAGTCCTGTTGTCATTCATACAGTTTTTCAGCAGCCACACTCTTGACCGAGGGCTGCACTACCTTCTCAATTTAGTTGATGTAGGCATCCTTGTTGAATCTAAACCTCTGTGGGAAGATAAATTGAGGCATAACGTAGCCATCAGTAGTGATCACTCTAAACACCATGATGTTGACAGGATATATTATCCAACTCTTTCCAAATCGTCTGCGCTGTCCTCAGATTGGCATCCAAACACTTCGAAATATTCGTACTTGAGCTTCCGATTCGAATGCCAAGAAGTACAGGATGGCGTTTCCAAATTTCTAGCTGAGTGAACTGCTTCAGGGTACTTTTTTCTCACAGACGGTGCCCAACTGACCCTACTACACTATGCAGTGAATAAAAACAAAAATAAAATGTAGCATGCGCAAAATGAAAAATATAAAAGGGCGACAATTTATCAACCGTATTCTTTAGGTATCTATAGTGGCATATAAACAGGTTAAAATGTCATTACGGAAATGGACAGTTTTCTAATTCAAAAAAGCAACAAGACATCCATATATAAAAATGGGAACAATATAGCAGCTCATTTTTAACTTTTTAAGTTAATATAACGAACCCAACTAAAATTGAAAATCGGCTCTTCGATTAAAAATTCCTAACCATTATTACACCACCCGCACGCCCCATCTTACAGTAACGTATTCCCATGCTGTATTTTATCTAGGTACTGACAAAGTTTGACGTTTTTGAACTTCGGTAATCGGACGAAAACCGGAGATTCAACACCATATGGACATAAAGCTGACAAGAGTTAGGAGATATACTAAGCAAAGTACACTTTAAGACATAATCACAATAATATTAATTCTTTCTTATTTAGTACTAGCAGTATAGCTCGGCGTTGCTCAGGTGTAATGAAAACTTATATATATATATATATATATATATATTATTGATGTTTTTGCACTATTGTAGGAACTGCAACCTTGAAACTTCTGAATATCGTTTCTTATGTCTTTGTCTGTGAGTGTATCAAATTTCATTAAAATCGGACCACTCCTTCTATAACCCGATTTTTTTCGATTATCGATTTTCGATATTTATCGAGGGTACCTCGACATAAAACCTAACTAAGAACACTCGCAGACGCTTATAGTACAACTGTGTAAATTTTCAAGAAAATCGGTTCAGCCATTTCGGAGTCTATAGGTAACACACAGATACACATACACACAGACAAAGTTCCATTTGTAAATAAGTTTAGATAAATCTATTTATATGAAAATGTTTTACTATTCACGAAAACTAGTAAAAAATTAACAATCTATTTATTTGCCCCTATGAACAAATTAATAATGTACATTGTCTACAATTTCAAGATTGACATAGCAGAAATACCAGTCTAAATTTAATAATTCATATACTTGAGATTGAATGAATACGGCACATAGAAAAAGAATGGGTCACAAGTGACAAAAAAAAAAAGAACGAAAAAAAAAACAAAAAAAAACACACACACACCTGACACACTGCGGACGTTCTCATAAGGGTTTTGGTGTGTTCCTGTAGAATCTATTTGGTTATTATATCCGCTGTCTTGTCATTGATCCTTGACCACTACGCGTCACTGTTCTGTGACTATTTGCTCCCTTTTATGGAATCCATGTACCCCAAAATAATGCTTAATTCCAGCCCTGTTATGGGCTCCAATAGGCCTGGAATCGATATTAAAAGTTTTCCAACCACATTCTACGCTAGATTCACCCGACATGGGTCCAAGTCAGGCATATGAGATTTTGCGGAGATTCTCACGAAAAATGCTGATACTTACAAATGATCAGGTACCTGTGGAGTGATATAGAGACAGCAGAATTCGATATCTTTCCTGAGGCTCCCAGAACAACTTGTGTAAACAACGTCACGAGAGACGAAATACTAATAAACATCTGAATACCACAGCTGCAATTTAATGCAACCCCAAAATATGCAGTTAAATTGGCGACTTTCATTATTTAGCTGTTGCGGAAGAATTTCTTAATATCAAGACAGAATTCAAAATCATAAACTAACCGTGCCTAAAAAAAAAAAGAAACCTGACGAAACACAACCGAAGGCGTACAAATTCTGAAACCAATTTCATTTACATTTGAATTACAAATAAAACCCGTCAAATAAATCCCCTTTATTTGTTTTGCGATTTATTTTATTCTCGTCTCTTGATGTTTCCAAGTGAAATAACCGCGAAATTGTGTCAATAAATAAATTCCAATTGGCCATTACTAGGAATCTAGCAATTTTTAGCTGACAGAAACCTTTGAAAAATGTCTTTTGTTAAGCATACTAGCTTCATGTTTAAACATTGTTTGAATGCACATTGAGTTTTTTAAGGACATCAAAGAACAATGTAGCAGCGATAATCGAATTCCTTTGTTTTTATTAAAATAAAATGAAAGAAAAGGCAACCTATTTTTAAATAGACAATTTTTTTTTTAATCATATCACCCCGAGCAAGGCGGTAACGCCACTGATGTGCCGGGGGCTACGTAGGAGTGAAAAGATTAGAAGAGAGAAAGCCGGAAACCACATCCTAAACAGGGAACAAGGGATGAGCCTCTACACCTGTTCAATAGACGTGGGTGGAGTGTGAACCGGGCGATAGTTTAGTCTATCTACTCCAATTAGTCTATCTACTCCAATTAGTCTATCTACTCCAATCACTTAAATTACTAACCTATAATCTTTTAAATTTTAGCGACATGAAAACGGTACTTTCAAGTAATAACTTACAGTATAGTTAAATGGTAATATAGTTAATTAAGACATTTAAGTTTTGCTTACTGGCATTGGATCCCAGGTCGATAAGTGATACGAAGAGGTGCGTATAACGAAAGACATTTGAATCTTTTTTTGCTAGTTCACATTCAATAATGTAAAGTTAGTTATTGCAAATATTAATTCGTCCCAAAAAATTATGAATTTTAAATCAGTTTGATTTTTTATAAAATTGTTGGCACTCTTTTGAAATTATAACTTTTGAATCAAAGTGTGTATAGCTTGCCACGGGGGAAAAAAACAGGATGAAAAATTAAAAATCAAAGAATTATTTATATTTCTTAGATATGAATGGTATTCGAGGTTCTTACAAGGAATTTTTTCTAATAAAAAAAAACAATAACTCTATTTTGTGCTTGTTTATCGGAGTGATCACGGAATGTAGGGTAGTGAACAAAACAAGACCTAGATGTAAAAATTCAAATGCTAAACACTGATTTATTGTTAGGAGTAAACGAATTTTCTCGAAATTACAAACTTTGCTTAACACACACAAAACTCGCGAAATTTCACACCTCGATGCGAAATGTTTGTCGTCCAATGAAAAGGCCAGAATCACATCCGGGAGTGAATTCCCAAACTAAATAAAAAGACGAAACAAGACGACCCTCTTCAGAGAGTTAATATGAGGAGCGTAATTAATACGTACCCTTGACAAACGTGAAGCGATCGCATTATTATTGTCTCTATCTTTCCCTCTCACCACTCATCTACCACTTCTTCATCTTCTTCCTCTTCATCTTTCAACCGTCTACTTGATAACCGCACGGAACCATTTAAGACTGAGCGAATACTTCAAAAGCACTCCTACCCCAAAAAACGCTCATACATACTTACGTTCCTGCTACGTACACATAAACTCACTCTTGCAAAGACTACTACAACCTATACCCTTAACTTCTTAATAATGTTTCTAATTGAACATTAACTTCTACCAATTCATGTTATTTTTTTCCATTAATAAATTTCTATTTGAAAATGCAGAAGGTATACTTTTATTCTTCCACAAAATCCACACATATTAAACTGCTGCCAACTTTCTGATGATAGCGAATAATCCTAAGTTGTAGGGAGTTCGGTTATGTATGATAAAAGGCCAATTTAATAAACATTAACAATCTCCGTACGGCTTCAGTAGAACCCGAAACTTAGAAACAGCGCAACCGAGTTATCCACATATGGGGCGATCGCAAAGAGTAACCTAACCGGAGTGCTTCGTTCTTGGAGAATTTGGCGTGGATTTTAGTAAATATAATTATTTTTTTATTTTGGAGTAAATTAATATTTTGGGGTGAACTTACAGAAAAGATCCAGATATATATGTAAAAAAAGAAATGATTGTTGCAGTTTCGAAGAAATGTTTGTTTTTAGAGAAGATAATTTTCAAAAAGTGATGTTAAAATCAAGTTTATCGGCATTACTTGCATTTTCAAATAACATCATAAATAGAGTCTCTAATCTTATATAATAGGGTAAGTTGAACAAATTTATCAAAAAAGTGTTAAGGTAAGGTGTCCCCCACCCACCGACTAATATTATAGCATGTTTCCCATAATAATGAATCTTAAAGTGAATAGAAAATGATGATCCCAGTCAGAAAGACGAGATATATGGTTTGGAAATATTTTGTGAGGAAAGAAGGTTTGGTAAATATAAGCCCCTCCATACGGAATATAAAAAGAAAGGAAGTAGAAAAAACGGATTACTTTGTTAGGAGGAAATGGTTTTCAATAATATAAATATGTTGTATTTGAAAAGCGAAAGAAAAAAATTGGAGGTGCGGTCAATATTCGAAAATTTCATCTGAAGTTATTATGCAAAGCTCATAAACATCAAGAACTCAAGGTGAAAAATTAGATTTGTTTTGATTTTCAAACCAATATTATTTTGTTCGACACATTTTTAAAATTGTGCATGACTATTTAAAAGATTTTTAGAAAATGTTAAAACAGTTTAAACATGCTAAGACAAGGTTTGAACTCAGTTTCAGCGTAAGCGGGGATAGGTAATTTTGGACTAGTGGCCTGGGTGTCCGCTCTCTGGTTTCCCAATTAAAAACTGACCTTGTGTCACAACATGGTCCACTTGGGGAGCAGGGTAAATACAATAATTACCCTCAACCTGTCAGTTTGTACGACCAGAAAAGAAAAACTTAGACATGCTAAGACTAACTTTGTTTCCAGTTACCACATATGAGGGAGCTGGGTAATCTTTCACCAGTGTCCAGAGCATCGACACTTGGGTTCCCCTCTTAAAAAAAGACCTTGTATCACAAATCGGTCCCATACAGGGTAAATGCATTATTACTTTATTCGACATACTCGCTCGCTACCTAGCGTGTCTAAGACCAGAAAAAACAAGCCGAGGCATGCTAAGTCAGGGTTATACATGCTAAGACCAGCTTCGTACCCAATTACTGCGTATGCAGTGGCTGGTTAATTTTTGACCAGTGGCTAGAGCGTTCGCGCTTGGGTTCCCCACTTTAAAAAGCGAACTTATGTCAAAACTCACTCCAGTGGGAGAGAGGGAAAATACAGCACTCACCCGATGTCCGGTGGGTCAGGACACCGAGAACAAAAAAAAGTAGACATGCTAAGACAAGATTTGTATTCCAGTTACTGCGTATGCAGGAGTTGGATAATCTTTGAGCAGTGGCTTCAGTTTCCGCGCTCTGGTTCTCCACTCTTAAAACTGATCTTGTGTCAACTCGTTTCAGTGAGGGAACAGGTAAATACTTTACCTGATGCAGGTTTTCTATCGGATTGGCATGACTAATTAAGACATGCTTAGACATGCTAAGACAAGTTTAGTCATGCTAAAAAGAGCTGTGTACCTAGTTACCGTGTAAGAAGGAGCTGAGCAATCTTGGAACAGAGGCACGAGCGTCTGCTCACGGGTCCCCAGTTTGACCATGTGCCAAATCTGTTGGTGGAAAGAGGGAAAATACAACACCCACCTGCTACCTGGCAGTTCTTGTCCCTCTGTTTATATCTAGTGATTTCACGTTTTGTTCATATTTAATACTGTTCAATTATTTCAAACCCTTTTACATTTGAATCAAAATTTGTACAACTGGGTCCAGGGACCAAACTCCCAATACACCAAATATTGTTGTACTTACTGGGACAATTTTAAACCTTGAGTTGTAGCCTCTTCTTGGCAACGCACTTCGCTGTTGCTTTTATAACGCTTATTCACCGAGTCTAATCCTTTCTTACTACTATTATGCCTCCTCGCTATTTAGAAATGTAGTATTAATTTATGTGCTAAGCCTACTGAGGTTACAAAATGTAATATTAAGTTCTATGCTAAGCCTACTGAAGTTACAAACAGTAGTATTAATTTCTATTCTAAGCCTACTGAAGTTATGAAATGTAGTATTAATTTCTGTGCTAAGCCTGCTGAGGTTACCTTTGCAGGCAAGCTTATGAGCTTAATTCTTTTAGGTGTTTCATTCTCCAACGTTTATCTCTTTAGAATTTTTATCTTGTTCTACAGGGTTTGATTACCACATTTGACCCATTATACATGATAATGTCTCATCCCTAGTAACGGTTTATAAATATCTTCAAGCCTTAAAGCCTGGTTTCTCTTTGTCACAGATGCAAGTGATAGAATATACACAGTTCATTTTCCCTGTGTTAGGCTTGATTTGATAAAGGTTTCTCCCTCCATGAAGAAGTTACACGGATCAATAAAAACCTGAAGATACCGGAGGGCACACTAGCCAAAACGTTGTGAACACAATAACAAAGATGATGGCATTAGTTTTGATTTAAATTGTGTAAATAAGAGGCATGATAACAAGAAGAAAAAGATATCAAACTGCTGAACAGATAACTGGCTATTTTGGCAGAGGAATTTATGTCCGCCGATGTTAATATTTACACTGTAGACTATTAACCGGCGTAGAGGCGTATATACATAACCGTTTTGTGTCTGTAGTTGAATGTACAACTTTGACACTACTTTTGGAAGCTTTACTTTTAGACAGTTTCGTGTCTAGAAACGAGATTTTCTGAAAGCGCCTTATTTCATCCGTTTAATTATCAGTGAATAGACAGATGGTTTGAGTTGGCTTATTTTGTTTTACGGTATATCAACCTCAGTGGGTTATTTAATGCCGACAATTTTTTAGGATAAGTTCCTACGTATAGGATGTGCGTTGTGGTGCAGTGGATATCGGCTCGGAACGAGAAATCTGGGAGCCGAGTCAAAATTCCAGTTGAATTCATTGCATTCACTTACGCGCAAATACCTTGGAAAAGGTATTAATCCGTTTCTTCCTTCCAGTTATGGGTTAAATAACAGGACAGATTGGGTTCTATAGCCTTGGCTGGCAACCAATCTACCGCAGAAAGCAATGGCGACCTACTGCGGGATAATCTTCTGCCCAGTCAGTCATGTCTCTTTCGAGACATGATAGCCCAAGCTTGTTTCACGTATGGCACTTAACTGACTCCTACGTATAGAATATGTATACTTTGTATGAAATCAGTTTGGAGATCAAGTTTCATTGACGTATTTTGTAAAGAGGGTTTTGTCAAGAGAATAACCTATTGCTGGTAACATATGTTTTTAATGTATTACTGATATTTTTACTATACAAACCTATATTTATATTTTCATAGTTTTTGTATAATTTCATAGTGTTTTGGCCCCAGTTTTAATTAGTTTTAATTAGTTACCCATAGCTGGTACCCTATTTGATTCATGATGAGAACGATAGTGAGCAATATTGTTATGGAACAAATACAGATTTTGCTTCTGGATTGAAGTCAATGTAACTATTTTAATTTAAGATCTCTCCATTTTCCATAAAAAATATTTTCACGGATGTTGCTCGGTTAAGCTTTCCTCTTTGGTATCTCCTCTTTACGAAATTAAGAGCAGGTCTGGATTGGCTCTTAGGTTTCATAATCTTTCTGTTGAAATTGCTGGCTGTAACCGTAATTTCCATGTTAATAATTTTTCCACATTTCTTGTGTATCCCTCTTCCACTTTCATGCTTTGCCCACAATTTTATCGTCAAAAGTTTAAATGCAATACCAATCGTCATCATCTGTTTTCTTGAATCCCGTTCTTTTATTGCCCTCTCTATTTCTTTTACTCTCGGCAACTCTTAGCATCCTTGTGTTTTTATTGCCTCGCTTGGATGAAAATTATTTAAAAAGCTACAGACTGGTGTTTAAAGTATATATAGTCGATTTATAAACATTATATCAACGAATATATTTACACCTTCCGCAAGTATGATGCAAAAGTGTTATAATTTTAAATGTCCTTCATTTTAATATTCAACTAGGTGTTAAACAACAACCTGTCTTCATTCGAGAGTATTTGTAGGACTGAAGTATCAATTTGTATTAATTTTGAATATGAGCTTAGGTATTTTTATCAGTAAGATAAGATTTCACGATTGGCTAAATGAGTAGCGATAAAATAGAATACTAAATTCTGATTGGACAAACACTTGTCTCATCAGAATTTAGTTTGCTACGTATGTCTGTCTAATGTCAAGTACGTGTCAACTTCAGTTCATCGGTTGCCTCAAAATCAACAGGCTTTACACAATTTGCTTTCCTGACTTTTTTTCATGGAATGATTCAAATAGAATGTTTTATGTTAAAACAAGAGGTAGTAATTGTTTTAATTCAATATCGTATTGTAATAAAGAAGTTGGAGGAATATTACTCTTTTGTTTTTGCCAAAAAAGTGAATCCGTTCCATCGAAATACATCACCATTTTCACCTTAATGGCTTTTCTCATTCTGGGCTTTGATATATTGTTTACTCTTTTCTAAAATCCAACCATTTCCTTCGTGTCCAGTATGAATTGGCGTTAGATTTCATTTTTGTTTAAATTCTTTAAATGTAAGTCATTTTCATGTATTTTTTCATCTGTTTTCTTTTCTTGTTTTTATTATTCATTTGCCGTTACGTGGATTTGTTGACATGTTAGAACATTATCTTGCATTAGGGACAAAATTCCATTCCTTTTTTTCTTTCTTTTCTCTTTCGGTAAATGATTTTCTGACTAAGCTAAAACCAAGTAAATGACTTTTTTCTTAAAATTAGAGTAGATATACCCTACTATCACCCGGTTCACATACCACCCACTTTTATTGAACAAGGGTAGAGGCTCATTCCTTGTTTCCTGTTTAGAAAGTTTTCCCCGACTCTTTTCCACTCCTTAGATCTCAGTATTAGTGCTTCCGCAATTTTCTGTGATGTGTGTGGTCAGTGTCAACGACTCTTCATTGTGAGAGTACCGGGTTGGTAGTTTTCTGGTTGCTGCTTATAACTGATAATTAGGTGCCCTAACTCTTGCGTAACGTAGAGAGCGGCTGCTCTGATCAACAGTTACAGAATATCGGGTCTGATCAACAGTTACATAATATCGGGGTTTTTGCAGTGCCATGGATAGGTGTCCCTGCAAGCGCCTCCGGTGTGTAATCCCGAGGCCACACGATGCTGCAATCAGCGGCAGCTCCCTTCCAACACATATCGCAATTAACGGATTTTACTGAAGAGCACTTAGAATTTGTAGCTCTCCATATTTACATGATGTGGAGAAATACATTGAAAATGATTTTAAGTTCTTCGTATCATTTCACATTTAATGCAAAACGAAAAGCTCATAAAATTAATAAAAATAAAAGCATAAATAATATAGGAATTCTGACGCATTACGCTTCCTATCAATTCCCCACAAATACAATTGAAAAATAAAATATCTAAACTAAATATAGAAGTTCTTAGTACTACTTCTAAAACAGTAAAAACAAAAACTTATATAAAACAAAATAAAAGACTAAAATGGGAAGCGGGGTTTTATTTTATGGACCTTAATAAAATTAACAAAATGTTTCTTAGTGAGGCTTTGAGGAATGTGAATAAAATGTTTTAAAAATTAAGAGATTTAAAAAACAATGCATTCTATTCATTAAGGGGTTCAATTTTCAATATGGTTTAGCATGATATCGAAAAAGTCATGCTAAACCATACTAATAATGTCCTAAAATTAGGTTTCTGTCGTAATTCTACAAAAAAAAAAAAAAAGATTTCATAAACTTCTATTTACTCCATAACTGTAAAATAAAACCCGGAACAATTTTCGGATGTCATTTAAGAGCATTTAGAATTTGAAGCCCTCAGTATTTACCTGAGGAAAATAAATATATTTAAAAGACTTTAAGTTGCCTTAAATGTCCTGTTTATTTTAACTCTAATGCTCGCTGCAAATCGCTTCAGACTCAAAAATGTCTTAAGCCGCCTCTCAACAAAATCAGCTGCGAATATTGTAGTGATATAAGACACAATGTTTATAAAAACGAACAGTTTTGTCATGCTTTATTACGGACATGACTATGACATTACAATATAAAAAAATCCATAGTGGATAAATTTCACGTTCTAATGAACGCTACAGATTACTGTCCACCGTTACACTTGAAGCAAAAAGAAAACAATACAGTAACTTTTAGCAACATAGTTTTGACCTTATTGTTTGTTACTAGAATTTACATTCCTGAAGATGATCTCTGAAGGAGGATGAAAGTATTTGGGAACATTGAGAAATGGACAATAAAATTATCTGTAAAAGTTAAGGTGCATTTCTTACATCTTTCAATTAAGATACACGAAAGTTTATCCGTGAGTAGGAATTTTATGAGTAGATTTTATGAAAAATAAGCAAACATAATGTTTGTAATTTATTTAATTTGCCATTCCTAAAAGAGAATTTGGCTGCCTAAATACACAGACTCATAAATGTAGACAAATAAATATTATAAATAAATCTCATAAATATTTATAAATATTATAAATATTATATATAATCTTAATAAAATATAAACATATAATATTAACTGAACAATCAGTAACGACAATAATTGTAAAGAATTTATCGAAACTGAACAGTTTTTATTTCTGGACGTTTGTAATTCTTTCATATTTATGATAAAAACTGCTTGTATAGACATAAAAATAGAATAATACCCTTTTGTGTTGGCAGTGTGATGCAAAATCTATGAATAAATGCCAAAACTTCTTCAGAAAAAAACGTTTTTGCAATTTCTCACTCACACAGAAATATACGTATCCATTCTGATTTTTACTTCTGTCGATTGTATTCATTGATGCTTTATTAATATAACAATATTACCTGATCTTGTAGATAAACTAAACAACGTCGAGCGTACGATAGAATCTATTTATGAAACAGAAACAAACAATCATTAGCTTTCTGTGATATCATAGTAAATCGTGCTGATAAGTGTCTACCATAAATCTAAAAACAAAAACATTATTTAACATAGATTTCTATTCTCACCATAACAACAAAATAAAATTAGAAATAATTATCAGGGTCTATTTAAGAACGCTTGGAATTAGGAATCCTTCAGTATATATCTGGTGAAGAGAAATACATTGAATCTCGATCTATATTCCACTGATTTCATATTGAAAAAGATCAACAAAATTTAAGAAATAAAACAAGAATCAATATAACTAAACACCCAATAAGAATAAACCCAATACTTATCAAAACTAGAATTGATTAATAGCTTATCTAAATGCAGCATAAAATTTGTACAACGATTTTTTTTTAATAATTATATTGCCACAAAGCAAGGGATTTTACTGCCACTGTTGTGCAGGGGGTTACATAAGAGGGAAGCTATGAGAAACAGTGGCAGATTACAGGGGGTAGCAGGAAAAGGGTAAGAGAAGGATGAGAATACTGATGAAATTGGAGTGGACGGAGAAAGGAGTATGAGAGAGAGGATGCAGGTTGGTTAGATAGGAGATGACTATTGACTTTACATTTAAATTCGTGGAGATTGTAACTGTCGGGGAAGCAAGTAAACGGAAGGGAATTCCACAGGCGTGAAGTGCGAGAAAAGAAGCTGGTGAAGTAGAATAATTTAAAACAATAAAATAAATTTCACACATTTTTAAGTCTACCATTCGTCTATGCATAGAATGTGTGCAACACATCTGTCCTCTTGCTTAGCTATGCATTTAGAGATTATTGATATAATCTAAAGAAGAATCTGCAATGTTATCGGTCCTGAACTAGAATCTCGATTTCAGTCCCTTTCCACTGACGTAATAACGTAGCTTCCCTGTGCCTTTTCTCTAAAAAAACATTTTACGAATTAAAGTGCGGTCCTAGATATGCGTTGTAGTGCAGTAGACATCGGCTCGGAACAAGAAATCAGAGGTTCTTTTTCGAATTTCAGTTGAATTCGTTGTATTCACTCAGGGCAAATGCTCTCGGGAAAGAAAAGAAACCGTCTCTTCTCCCTCCATCAATGAATTAAATAGCAGGACAGATTAGATTCTACAGCCTTGGGTGGCAATCAGTCTACCACAGAAAGTAAAGTACTGCGGAAAAATTTTCTGTCTAGTCTGTCATGTCCCTTTTAAGACACGATCGCCCAAGTGTGTATCCCTTATGGCACTTAACTGACTGACTTACTAGATTGAAAGCTATTTTTCATTTGTTTACGGTGAAATTGCTATATATAACTATCTATAAAGTTCTATGTTAACAGTGTCTCGTCTCTCAATTTGTATGAAAATTTCTTCCGGTTTCATGAATTTCAGTCAACATTAAACTTAAAAAAAATTAATGCAATGTCAATCATTGCCTTTTGTCTTCTTAATACATGTTCTTATATTATTCTTTTTCTGTAATAAGTATTTTCTTTTACTCCTGTTATTTCGCACTCAGTTACCTTTTGCGTCTTAGTGGCTTTATTACCTTTCAGGAATAGAAATAATAAAAAAGGGAGACTTAATACAAAAAAAATCATAATCTAAACCTGACACAGGAATTTTCACTATAGTACGGGTTGGTCAAACAGCCTTAATGCAAGAGCCACATGCAATAAATTCAAGATATTTGAGTGTCGCAAGACATAAACAAAATTTATACATGCATTTTTGTTACATACACATTAACATTAAACGCTACATTTTAATCTAATGGAGTCTCAATTCATACGCAGTAAATAATTATAAAGATTTAAATTTTCTCTTATTTAACTTTTATATTAACTGTGATGAAAAAAAGAAGCTCAGCTAACATATTTCCATATTACGAGGGTCATTCAATAAATAAGATGAATTTTTTGGTATAAGGACTTCTAATACAGATAGAAGCTTACTTTTTAAAATTTTTTTCCTTTACTTCTTTTTCAAAGGGATTTAATTTTTTTTGCAGATTGAAAAAAACTTTGAAAGTTTTGGAGGTTAACAAAGATGGCCGACCAAGAAGCATGCTCCAGAATTTAACAGAGGTCAGTTATCAAGTTTTTGGTTATTGAAGAGTGCAAACCAGTTGAAATTCATAGCAGGATGTCAACTGTGTATGGTGCCACATGTTTCAGCCAAAAGAATGTCTGCAAGTGGGCTAAATTGTTTAAAGAAGGACGGAGCTGTGTTGAGGATGAAAACAGGCCCACAGAAGTGAGGTCTCCTGAGGTGATCAAATCAGTCAATGACCTCATTCAGTTTGACAGAAGGGTGACAGTGGATGACATTGCAAGGACTTTGAGCCTATCTGTTGAACAAACGCAGGGGTCATCAGTCACATGGAGTCATCCTGCATCAAGACAACGCAAGGCCTCACACAGCAGCCCAAACGGTGCAGACCATCAACGAACTGGGCCGGGAACTGCTCCCTCATCTTCCCTTACAGCCCAGACCTTGCCCCTTCAGACTTTCATCTGTTTGATCCCTTGAAAGCTTTTACGAGAGGCACGAAGTTTGAAAGTGAAGATGAAGTCAAAAGGGCTGTGAGCGATTGGCTGAGAAACGTCAGTCCAAAGATGTTTAAACTGAGGGAATACGGAAGCTTGTGCACAGATGGGAAAAGTGTGTGCCACTGCTGGGAGACTACAATGAAAAAAGTAAGCTTCTATCTGTATTAGAAGTTCTTATACCGAATAATTCACCTTATTTATTGAATGTCCTTCATAAAAGCTGCACGTGGCTCGGTTTGACCAACCCTGATATAGTCTGTAATGATAGCCTCAAAAATACATAAAGGCTTCAAGAAATTTAAATAAAGATTTGATGAAGAAAACTAACAGACTCGGTTCACTATTTGATCACTGTAGTGAATTTGACTCTCATTTCATTAAAGGAGAAAGTTATTTACAAAGGAGAAATATATATATATATATATATATAGTGCACTGATTTCTGAGTTTTCCGTAGTAAATTTGCGTTCAGGTTCTTACAGGACAATAGAAAATGGTTGGCATTGCATTCAAAATTTCAAAGTCAAATTTGGCCAGAAAGCATCTAGCCAGAAGGAAGTTCCACAAGCGAGAAAATAAACTGTTAACATAGTATTTATGGTTATATCTTGACAACTCAACTGAAAATTGACGTTATCTCAACGCCAGTCTAGTCAGTCAGTTAAGTGCCATACGTGATACACGCTTTGGCCGATCATGTCTCGAAAGAGACATGACTAACTGGGCAGAGGATTATCCCGCAGTAGATTGCAACTGCCTTCTGCCGTAGACTGGTTGCCAGCCAAGGCTATGGAACCCAATCTCTCTTATTACTTAACCCATAACTGGAAGGAAGAGACGGATTAATACCTTTCCCAAGGGTATTTGCGCGTAAGTGAATGAAAGGGATTCAACTTGAATTTGAACTCGGCTCCTCGATTTCTCGTTCCGAATCGATATCTACTGCACCACAACGCACGTTTTGCCAGTCTAGTACTGCGCTTAAATTAAAAAAGCTAGGTACGATAGCGAAGATCTTATCTGAACATGAAAGTATTTATAGAAAAGACACAAAAAGGTAATTTTACGGCTTTTGGAAAGTGACTGAAGCCGAGATGCCAATATCGGGACCAATAATATTGCTGATTCTTCTTTGGATTTCATGAAGAATCTCTAGATATATACAGGGTGTCCATACAGTTCGTGTGCATTTAAAAAAAATTATAACTTTATTTGTATTTGCGATAGAAATTATTTGTAAAAAGGATTAGAATGAAGTAAATCTATATTTTTTAATGTTTTATTGAATTTTTTAAAGTTACCACATGTCCTGCATCATTAGCAATCCAAAGGGTAATATGATTTTGCAGTCCACAGAAAACCAACTCATTTACAGTAATGCCTGAAATCACATTAGTTATTTTAGCTTTTAAATCTTCTAATGAACTAGGTTTGGTTGCTTACACAATTGTTTCCACATGTCCCCACAAAAAAGAAAAAGAAAATCTAATGAAGTCAAATGTGGCGAACGTGGAGGCCATTAAAATGGTCCACCCCTTTCGATCCATCTGTTTACTTATCTAAAAATTATTGCAAATTTTGTTGTAAAGAATTATTCAATAACTATACTCCAAACTCGGATGTGTGTTGTGGTACAGTGGATATCGGCTCGGAACGGGGAGCCGAGTTCGAATTCCAGTTGAATCCATTGTATTCACTTACGCGCAAATACCCTTGGGAAAGGTATTACTCCGTCTATTACTTCCAGTTATGGGTTAAATAGCAGGACAGATTGGGTTCTATATCCTTGGTCGGCAACCAGTCTACCGCAGAAAGCAATGGCAACCTACTGCGGGATAATCTTCTGCCCAGTCAGTCATGTCTCTTTCGAGACATGAGCGCCCAAAGCGTGTATCACGTATGGCACTTAACTGACTGATACTTCAAACTAGGTACATTAAATTTGCTATAAATTATTTCTATCACAAATACAAATAAAGTGTACATGGACTTTATGGACACCTTGTATAAAGAACACCAGACCATATGGGGCATAGATATTCTGAACATAAATGAATAATAGGTTTATAGATATTTTAAAGAAAGATTCTAGAGAGAAAATCTGAACTTGCCATGACACAGTGAACCAAATTTCTTAGCGGCTGACCTAGCAGTGGATTCAATATAACCTTTTCATACCCCTGAAATCACAGTCAATGTTTTCCAGCGTCATTTCACGATAACTTGTCAATGTTAACCTGTGTCATTGTAACATATAGCAAATTCATGATTGGTGGTAAAAACAAAGCCAAAAACATTCAATCAGAAAGGCAATGGTAATGACGAGATATCATTACACTCATTGATGTTTTCTGGAAACCTGTATGCAACATCTGGTCGGTTTTCCCCGCGAAGAAAAATACAAATGTAAGAAAAACATGCCGAAGTCGTAAACGAGATAATATCGATTAACATAGCAAAATTTTAGAATAAAAGAATTATTAAAAATGACTCCCCAAAATAAGAATATTAACAAATAAAAACAAATCGGGGAAGTGGATTAGCAGAGATGAATTAAGAAGAAGAAAACAAGGCATAAACTAAAACAAGGTAAGAAATCAATTATTGTGGAGTTTAAAAAAATCACAAAGAAGTTACTTAAAAGCTATCGAATAAATCAAGAGCAATGGAATGAAGTGATAAATATCTAAAACAGAATCAAAAATTAAAATGAAACTGGACAAAAAAAAGCACATACACACAAAAAAGAATTGATATATATATATATATATATATATATATATATATATATATATATATATATATAATAAAATGATACATAACTGAGAGAAAAATGAAAAGCGGTGAATTGAGAAATTGGAAAGGAAAAGATAGAGAGTGGGAAAGGAGGGCGTGAGATAGAGTAATGGAGAAAGTGATTGCATAAGAGAAAAAGACTCAAAGAGAGAGAGAGAGAGAGAGAGAGATTTGGAGAGAGAATCTAGTGAAGAGTTGATAAGAAAGAGAGAGATAGGAAAAGAAAAGAAAGAGAGAGTGGGAGATCATGCGGAGAGAGGGAATAAGAAAGAAAGTGATTGAGTAAGAGAAAGAGATCCAGAGAGAGAGAGAGAGAGAGAGAGAGAGGGAGGGAGAGAGAAAGAAAGATAAAGATTTGGAGAAAGAAACTAGTGAAGAGTGAATAAGAAAGAGAGAGAAAGATAGGAAAGTAAAATATAGAGAAAATGGAAAAGCAGGGTGAGAGAGAGAGCGAGAGAGAGAGAGAGAGAGTGAGAGACAGAGAGAGAGAGAAAGATAAAAGAGAAAGAGAGATTTGGAGGAAGAAACTAGACAAAATTGAATGAGAGAGAAAGAGAGAGAGAGAGAGAAATGATGAAAGATTAGAAAGTATGAGAAAACAGGGGAGAGAGATAAAGTGAGGATATAGAAGGGTGAGTTACTGGGAGTTAGAAAGTGAGGAAGAGAGAATAAAATTGAAGCGAGAGAATATGAGAAAGTGGATTCGAGAAAGAGAAAATGGAAAAGCGGGCAGGCAGAGAGAGAGAGAGAGAGAGAAAGAGGGAGAAAGAGAGAGGGTGAGAAAGTTAAATAGTAAGAGAACGCGATCTAGAAGAAAGATTGTTTATTAAAGAAAATGCATTGTTTGTAGTACAAGGCCAAGAGAGAAACTAGAAAAAAAGTGCATAAGGTAAAAAGTGAGAGATTCGAAGAGGGAGGAAGAGAAAAAGAAGAATCGAGATAAAATGATTAAAAGGAATGCGAGAAAGAAAGGAAGAGGGAGAGAAAGAGAGAGAGAGAGAGAGAGAGAGAGAGAGAGAGAGAGAGAAGTGCAAGGAGTGAGAGCAAGAAAAAGAGAGAAGAGCAGGGAAAGAAACGGTGAGAGACAAAGTCAATAGGAAGAAAAAAGCTAGAGAGGGCGAGAGCCTGAGGGAGGATGGATAACTAATAGCAAGGGAAAGGGTGAGAGTTTGAGAGAGTAAATACAAAAGGAGATAATATTGGGAAGGGGATCCGAGAAGAATTAGAATAGCAAGTGTGAGTGAAAGAAAGAGAATCAAAAAGTGTGAGAAAGGAGGAGAAACCAGGGTAGGGAGAATAAAAGTAAATGAGAGGGAAGGGGAGAAAATAGGAAACAGAAAGCGAGGGAAAAAGGATATGAAAGAGGGCGACCGAAAGTGGGAGAACAGGGAGTGGGTAAGAAAGTAAGTGAATGAGTAAGGCGAAGAGGGAAGAGATAGAAAGTGAGTATGGAAGCAAACAGAAGCCTGCAAGAGAGATAGAGTGAAATATTTGCTCATATAGGGGGGGATAAAAGAGGGGGAAGATATAAAAGAGGTGGTCGGAGAAGGTTAAGGAGACAGAGGGCGTATAAGAGATGTGTGAGAGAGAAACAGTGAAAAAAAGAACAAAAAAATGAACTAAAATGTCTACGATATTTCAGGTCATTAGTCATACTGAGAACTGGATTCCATTATGCATAAGAAATTGGAGTAGAAAAGGGGAGATGAGGGGAAGTGGGTTAACGTCGGAAAGAATTTGAAGGAGGCAAAAAAATGAAACAAAAAATCTAACTCGAGTAGTGAAAGGTCTGTAAAATTAATTATCAGTCTCTGTTAGTATCTGTCTTTGTGAATTTCTGTTACACTGAAACAGCAAAAATTCTATTCGTTAATTATAAACTTTTTTATAGACTTATTGACGTTGCTTCTGGCAAAAAAAATAACCTTTATTTTCTCCCAATTTTAGATTTCTAATCGGATTTCATTCATCCCCCGCAATAAATTTGAAAATATCGACGATTGCTATTGGGCAACTTCAAGATAAAATGGGAGAAAACTGAAATAACTTACACTTTTCAGATGTTTAACAACCGGTGTTGTTATAAGCATTATGATTACCGTTAGCTCAAAGAAAACAGAATGACGTTTGGCTTTCATTTTAAAACCAAATTCTCCAGGCAGAGTTCGTTCGTTCGTTCGTTCTACACTATTTATATTATTCGGACTATTTTCCTTATCTTTGTTGCTATATTTACGACGGCTCAGCCGTTGTACGCTTTGGCTTTCTTCAGAGGTTCAAAAGTTTGATCCAAACTCTTTATTAAGATTACTGGGGTATATCATTCTCATTCCTTGTGCGAAGCCTATTTCTGGTAGCCATAAATTGTCTTCGTTTAACTTTATAAGCTATTAGGTTAAGTGTTTTAATAGACTTTAGTAATACAAGGAATTCCAGTTTAATTCATTGCATTCACTTACGCTCAAGTAACCTTGGTAAAGGTATTAATCTATCTCTTCCCTCCAGCTATGAGCTAAATAACGGGACTGATTAGGTTGTATAGCCTTGGTTTGCAACCAGTCTACCGCAGAAAGTAATGGGAACGTACTGCGGGACAATCTTCTGCCCAACTCATATCTTTCGAGACATGATCGCCCAGGCGTGTATCACGTATGGCAATTAACTGACTGACTGAATGCCAGGTTGTGCGTTGGGTTGCAATAGATATCTGCTCTGAATGAAAAATCATGGATCAGAGTTGAATTTGTTGCAATAACTTACGCGCAAATATCTTTGAGAAAGGTATTACATATCTCTTCTCTCTCCAGCTATGGGTTAAATACCGGGACAGATGGAGTTCTTTAGCTTTTGGTTTTTACCGCAGAAAGAAATGGCAACGTACTATGTGAAGATCTTCTGTATAGTCAGTCAAGGATCGAAAAAGGCATGATGACTCAAGTGTATATGGGGTAAGCCAGGTTATTGGGTGACGCGGTCAGTCTGTCTGGGTCCTAACTCCGGTCACGCAAACCAATTATGATAAAGTCTGGAACTTGAGTCAGGGTTTATGCTGTCGATACGGCACAGTTATGACGACGCTCTCGGGTCGCTAGTCGTGATCGCCTCGTCAGAGTAGCAGGTCTTCAAGTCGTCTCTTACAACGGTGTTTTTCCCTGCCCACGCTGTGAATTTTGATCACTAGGAAGACACGTTGAAAACCCTTTAGCCGTTTCTCTACCACTTCAAACCAAACCGGACTCACGTGCACACCCATGTTGAAAAAAAAAAAAAAGAACGACACACACAAAAAAAACAACAAAAAACAAAAAACAAAACAAAACAGTAAACAGAAATAAACAGTCATCAAAATCCTATATCTTACAACAGAGTGAAAAATTTTGTTTGAGATTAATGTTTGTTCACTCCAATCGGAGATTTCAAATTTTTTTTCAAGTTTTGACGGTTCAAAAGTCTTATCAGGGCTTTTCACCGAAGCCTTACGGAAACATCCAAAGATGGGTGTTTGTGACGACGGCGGTAAATTCGTCTTGTTTGCCTTAACCCGGCGTGACAAAAACAACTCAACTTGGCTCTTTTGGGCTCTCGTATTTATGCTCGTCCCAAATACTCTTGGGAGGTGCGCGATAGGCACGGGATGTCAATGCAAATCAATTCTTCAACCAATGAGATTACTCCCAGGTCACATCATGAGGCGGAGTGATTTTATTTCCATGGTTCAACCAATGAAATAGCAATATTTCTATTGACGTAATTTCTTTTCTTCTTCTTTCTTTTGATTCAACTAATCCATTCTTAAGTGAGATTTATAATTCACTTTTATTCCCATAGCTAGAAGTTAACCTTTTTAGCACTCATCAAACTTTTCGACAGTCGTGTTTTGATTACTGTTATTTTTCACTTCCAACAGCCGTAAAAACCTAAGGCCTTCCAAGGGTGCCCTTCTTAATTATACAATGGCTGCCAATGATAACCTCCCGTAACCCCAGTTGATCAATTTCCGCATAAACAATATATATAAATATATTTTCTTGCACACACGCAAATGTTTTAAGATTTTACTAGTTTTGTAATAATTAATCTGTTTTTAACTTAACTCACATTGCGATTGACAATAAACTTGCAGAAATATCAATACCACATGCAATAATTTCTTTCGCTCCGTCGTATTAAACTTAGGATTACATTTTTTTACATGAAATATTATAGTATTATATGCCAAAAATAGGGTTATAATTGTTCTAACTATTTCCACTAATTGTATACTCGATCAGGGATTGAACTTAGGGCATCTTAATCCACTTGGAAATTTTCCAACAGAATCGTCTTGACATAAAAATAAATATTATCAGAAAAAATATTTTGCATAAATTTGTATTTTCTCTTGTATCGGGAAAAAAGGTTCTAGAATTATACTTTTAACAAATTTTTCACTTCTTTACGAAGGACAAATAATGTTAATAATGTATATAGATTTTACGACCTCGCAACAGTATATGACCACACAAAGAGCGACTTAGTATTCTCATCTATTAGAAACCACCTTACATTCTCCCAATCCAGATTACATCGATCTAATCGAGAAAATTTATTACTTCCCAAAATCTTACATGTCTGGCGAGGACCTCGATTCGGAAACAATTTAAACGTTATCAGCGATACGACAAGGAATAAATAAGAGCACAAGTTTAATCTTTTTCTAAACTATTCCCTGCGTATTTACAAACACACAAGTGAAAAGATGGTCACTACTCATTTTAGCATTCTATAACACATCCCAAACGCATCTACCAATAAAAAACGACAACCTTGCTTCCATGCCAATGTACTGATGACGAGGGATCTATGCCGACGACATAGAAATTCAGGATTGGGATAAGATGATCTTGAAAATCAACATTCTCTACCAAGCTTCTGTCAATTAACCACCACAGACGACCGCACCTCCCTCCCATTAGCATGGAACAGGTATGCCTCCCGGAGAGTAAAACACTACGCCTGCTTGGTCTGACACTCTCAGCGGACCTCAAGTGGAATGACTACGTCGAATCCATTGCTAAATCCGCTGCTATGAAAGTTGGCTCTCTGTGCAGGGCCCGGAAATTCTTTCTGCCTGAATCTATCCTGAACTTATACAAATCTACCATCCGCCCGTGTTTTGAATACTGTTGCCACATCTGGTCGGCTGCCCCTACTATTCTCCTCGGGCTTCTTGACAAAAAACAGCGAAGAATCTGTAACGTGATTGATACCGACTTAGCTGACCGGCTGCAGTCACTCTCTCACCGGCGTGACGTGGCTTCCCTGTGCCTCTTCTATAAATACTTTAATGGTTTCTGCTCTGATGGAACTTAAATAACTGATGCCCCCTAGGTGTGAGTTTGCACGAGTTACTAGATTGGCAACTAGGTCCCACCCTTTTACAGTGAAACCGATGAAATGTAACCGCAGTTTCTACTCCAACAGCTTCTTTTCTCGCACTTCCCGCTTGTGGAATTCCCTTCCGCATGCTTGCTTCCCCGACGGCTATAACCTCTAGGAGTTTAAAAGTAAGGTTAATAGACACCTCCTAACACATTAACCCTCCCATTCTCTCCAACTCTCCCCCTATGTACATCCTAAGTCGTCTATCGCCCTGTATAACCCCCTGCGCTATAGTGGCAGTGGAATGTCTTGCTTGGGGTGATATGATATAAAAAAAGTTTTCCAAGAAATAAGTCTCCCCAAAACAGAAATTATAATATGGAATAGGAATGAAAGTTATGATGGTATCTATCCTGAAATTCTAAAGACTTCAATTCTACAATCCATTCAAGTGCATTGAATATTCCTGCCACATCTCGTCGGGTGCCCCTGCTATCCATTAGGGGTTCTTGACAAAATCCAACGAAGAATCTTTAATGTGATCGATCCCGACTTGACAGCTCAGTTACAGTCACTTTCTCAGTGTCTCTTCTACAAATACTTTAACGGCTTCTGCCCCGATGAACTTAGCTCACTGGTGCCCCCTATGTATGAAATTACTCGAGCCATAAGATTAGCAACTAAGTATCACCCTCTGACTGAGAAACCAATAAAATGTAAACGCAACTTTTATTCCCTCAGCTTTTTTCTCGCACTACTCGCCTGTAGAATTCTCTTCCGTTTACTTGCTTCCAGAACAGCTACAATCTCCAAGAATTTAAATGTAAAGTCAATAGTCATCTCCTATCTCACTGACTTGCATCCTCTCATGCTCCTTTCTCCGTCCATTTCACTCTCATCAGTACTTTCATCCTTCTCTTATCCACTTCCTGACACCCACTATAACCTGTCTTTCTTCCCCATAACTTTCCTCCTATGTAATCCCCTGTGCACCAGTGGCGGTAAACTGCTTTGGTTGGGGCGATATGATTATAAAAACATTAGCAGTATGAATCAGTTATAACATATTTAGTGTAGAGATAAAGAAATTGAATATAAAATAGGCTACAGTAGAGATAGTTTCACCCAACACACTACGATGCTACATAACCCAAACATGACTCTGAAGACCCATGTTCTTAAACAGCCTTGTCAGATCGAGATTTTCATATGGATATCAACCTGTTCAAAAGTATCTAATCTATCACCCGTTTTCCAAGATCAAATAAAAAATGGCTGTGAGCCAGTGAAGCCTATGGGTCTTGATGAAGACCACACTTTTTCAGACTTTGTTGACAAATGCTGTAGATATATAAATGCTGTAAATCGTAAATAAAGAACTGTACCAAATAACAACATCGTCGTCTTTCAATAGCAGCAACAACTAAATTAGATATAACATGTAACCTGAGGTAAAAAATAATATAATGAAGATGCCGACATTACACACTACTTCAAAAAGAAGGTTAGGAAGGAAACGTCACTAAATACTGTAAAGATCGATAACAGCTAGTGAATCTGGGAAACCTATTTTCCTGGGAAATTGTTTTACGAGAAAGATTTTATAATTTTCAAACGAGAGCAGTACAAACTGATCATTCGATATATTTCGAATATTTCCTCATAAGAAAACGGTTAATTATTCTCCATTACTATTATGAAGAACCTAATGTAAATATTTAAAAAATGGTTTGTGAATTATTTGGGTTTGATATTGCTCGCTAAAAAAAAATACGGATGTCAAATGGACCAGATAACGTTATAACAATAAAATAAGACATCACATCACGCTTCTTCTTCTTCTTCTTCTATGTGCCCTGCCCGTTCAGGACGTAGGCGATCATGGATCTCCACGTCTCCCTATCCCTTGTGGCTCTTAGTATGTTTGCTCCTGTTGCTCCTGGCAACCCCCGTTCCGTCATCCACCTGATCAGACCCTGAAAATATGTTATCCGCTGCCGTCCTCTGTCTCTCCTTCCTTCTATCTGTCCAGTCAGTATCAGGTTCTCCAGGCTCTCCTTCCTCATTGCATGTCCCAGGAACTTCAGTTGTCTCTTCCTGATGCTCAGCATCAATTTCCTTTTTGTTGCCATTCTTTCTAACACTTCGTCGTTGCTTGTATGCTCAGTCCACGATATCCGTAGCATCCTTCTGTAGAACCACATTTCGGCCGCTTCCAGTTTTGTCCTCATTTTAGATGATATTGTCCAGCATTCACAGTTTGAAAATACGCAGTTTTCCCGTGAATTATACATTTATTTATCAGTTGAAGACAGCACATTCAATCATCCAATACACACATCGACTTTCTAATGTAGCATATGCTTATCTCGGGAAATAGTAGTAGTGTCCATCTCTTGATGGTGAGACTGGAGTGTCCTGTGCAATGGTATACTGAGGCCTTGTACTGCCGAAATCAGATGTCTCATCTCTCGGATGTAGAATACGATGCACATCTGCTGCTAGAATAGTTGGCTCACTCTGTTGGACCAGAATATTTTTCTCGTCAGATTCCATTTTGCACATTTAAAAATAAACCACTCGCCGGAAGTTGAATACAATTGCCATATCTGGCCGGTTTCTCCTGCTATTTTATGTTAAGGTTCTCGAGTAAGTCCAAAAGAGAAACTACAACGTAGATGATTCTAACTTGGCAGATCACCAGTTATTTTCTCACCGACGGGATGTGGCTTCCCTATATCTTTTCTATTAATATTTTTTACGACTTCTGTTGTGACGAGCTTCTTTATCCGGTACCCCGATCACATGAACTTACTTGTTCTACTAGATTGGCATCAATGACCCATTCTTTTACCGTCAAAATAGTCAAATGTAACCGCAACATCTATTCCAACAGTTTCTTTTTCACACTTCCCACCTTTTCCACTCTAGATTTTCTCTCTGAATTTACTTCAATTTCATTTTCCGTGTTTAGATATAGTCGCAAAGCAGCCAAGTTTTAAAATCAGGGTTTTTTTTTTATTCCTGGGTTGATAAACGCTATCTACTCGAAATGATCCCTCTCTAAAGTAATTATAAAGAGTGTACTTATATAGCTGGAACGATTATTTTCTTAAATTAAATTAAACAATGAAAAGAAAATCGATATATATGTAAATATTTTTCACTTCCAATTATTACATAATGGTATCACATGTTTAATAACGAAATGTCGTTTGTAGTTGATAATTTTTAGAAGTGTCGTTATAATTCGGACTATTGATCTAATTCTTCATGTTGTTAGAGTGGTTAGAACTTGAACTTTGTCGATGACACAGAGGCGGCTGGCGCGCGTCCGACTACGCCGGCGTGTCATCGAGCATTCGAACTTAGTCGATCTCGCCGGCTAAAGAATGAAACTTCTGACCAGGATACTCAGTTTCGAATCTTACCATGGTCAATTTGTCAGGAAGGCAACTTGTTGATATTATCGATGTGGTGGAGGTGATCCTATCGTGTGGCACATTTGGAAAGTGAGTTGACCCAAAAATTGTGAGACCCAAGAAATGTGAGTAATATTGGTTAGACGGTGGTCATTGGGAGACATCGATGGTAGTGTTTACACAAAGTCACAAGTCATCGTAAACGAGGGTTTCAGACTGCTGACCTTGTTCAAAATGTTGGCAACGCTCTTTTTGAGAAACTGGGATTAACGTCCGCTCAGCATAGTTTATAAAACACGGATGATTTCTGGGGGTGTTGAATAAACACAGGGGTCTGCAACAGGTATTGGCTAGACGGGATAGTGGCTATTTATTTTATTTTTAGTTAAAATAGCGAATCTATACGAAGGAAAATATAACGAACAAATCTTTCTTATCCTAAACTAAAAATTTTAAAATTTTACGCTGCACTATTTCTTTTTAACATCACCTGGTTTTGAAAGTTTTTATGTTTTTGTTTCTAGTCTGCTATGGGCTAAAGCTCACTTTACGTACACGTATGATCACCGAAGTTAAGCAACATTGAGACTGGTTAATTCCTTGATGGGTGACCATTTTGGGTTGTGTAATGTATCGGATGTGCGTTGTAGTGCTCGGAACGACAACTCGAGTTCGAATTCCAGTTGAATTCGTTGCATTCACTTACGCACAAATACCCTTGGGAAAGGTATTAATCCGTCTATTCCTTCCAGTTATGGGTTAAATAACAAGACAGATTGGGTTCTATAGCCTTGGCTGGCAACCAGTCTACCACAGAAAGCAATGGCAACCTACAGCGGGATAATCTTCTACCCAGTCAGTCATGTCTCTTTCGGCATCAAACCGTCTCAGTGAACACAGCGAGGAACGGTAGTCTGGTGTTCCTTATTGGAAACAAGATCGGGACTGTAAACCTTTTCGATGCCATGAACGCGGAATGTGAGGCTCTTGCTGAGAAATCACGTTGATCTGCGGCCCTATTCTTAAGGATTTGGTATTTTCTTTTCAAATGTTCTCATATTTTCGTGCGCCATTCTCCCAATTCGTCTACTAAAATAGTTATCTTTCTTACAATTTTCTTTTTATTTCTTCTGTGCTGTTTGTTTTCCCGTAAGTTCTATTGTAGCTTTTGGCTGTTGCATTTAGTTACTTTTTTTCAATTTGTCTTGTGGATTTCTCATTTCCCTTGATAGCAAAGTCGACATAATCTTCAATGTTGACGAGTTATTTTTCTCTTTCCTTTTCACTTATCGGCGTCATTTCTTCGGTACAAAGCTTTCTGCATTGTCATCATTTTCTTGTCTTCTGCGTGTTTCTATGTTTATAACTTTACTCGGCTCTGAATATCTCACAATAGAAACGGTTTAGGTATTTGATCAAGTTTCTTCTGCTAAGTCTAGTTTCGAAAATTTTCCTTGTTTTTCTTATAGATTCTCTGTCGACTTTTTCTTTCATCTCGTTCGGCTTGATTGAATCTGTTTTCAGCTTTCTGAGATACTTCTCATTAGCTTTCCACCTGGGCGTCTTGATAAGTCTGTGAACGGCTAATTCAATTTCTAATGCTATTTCTTTTTTTTTCGTTGTGTATCGACAGTGTTGCACATTTCTCAATTCCGAAATCCATTCCCATAATCTGGATTTTCTCGATTTTAACTCCGTTTTTCCAACAGAAGAACAGAAATTGTTGCAAGCCGATTTGGTATCAAATTATGTACAGACCTCATCATCAACATCATGGATGTTTCGATTTGAAGTCACAATGCAAATTAGTTTGATTTCTCACCTTAGACGCAATCTACAACGGTAGCTAGCTAACCCCAGTTGGAAAAGCATTTTTGTGTTTTTTTTCAACTACAACATAGTTCAATGTTTTATACTTCAATTAAGTTGAGCTGACCTTACAATTGACACAAACATTATATTTTACGTGGTTTGATTTAGATTCCAGTGATTTACCTCTAGTCTACTTGCCAACTACAACCCAGTTGACTCTGGTATTTATTCTAAAGCTAGCGGGGAAGAAAGATATTCATGTCTTTATCAAGCATATTTGTGCAAAAGTAATTGTAACGAGCGTGAAGATCCTAATCATGCCGTGACTCCAAAATCCTTTTTTGTTTTCAAGTTATACATAATATATACATACGGGTAGTGTAACGAATATCAGCGCAGAAAGTGAAATCGACGAGCCAAGTTCAAATTCCGTGTTAGTTTGTCGCGTTGACTTTCGTTCCAATCTCTTAGAACCCAGGCCTTATCCCCCAACTATCGGTTAAATTTTATGATTTAAAATATTTTAAAATATTCTGCTCACTAGTACTGGTAAGAAACCACTTTAAGAGAAGGAGAATTCTGAATTTCAAACCGCGGAGGAGGCAACGAGAAACCATCGTACAATATTCTCCAAGAAGTCATGACAATTCACAGATAATAAAGGAAATGGATCTGTGAAAATTTAAAACCTTCTACATTCTGAAGCATCATTAGCATTGAAAATAACACCTGCCAACGGTGATGAATGCACGTACAGTTTCTCTGCTCATTCTTCTTCTTCTTCTTCTTCTTCTTCTTCTTCTTCTTCTTCTTCTTCTTATTATTATTATTATTATTATTATATTCCTATTTCTGCTATGGTCGCACTACCTACCAAATCTGCAGGAAGACCTAAGGCAGGTAGTAGTGTGTCGTTATGGACTACATTTCATTATTTGTTATTCTACTTCTCATAGCATCACTTGCGTTACATAGACAAGCTTCGTCTTTGTGTATTGGCTGGACTTATCAAGACAATTTTTTGTATTTCCTTCAAGTTGGGATTTCCAGGTATTCTTAATGTTGAGTTTCTTTTGTCATTATTCCAAGCGTACCTACTATCATTGTTACTATCCTATAATTATTATTGTCATTTCTCATCATATTTCTATTTCTGCTATGGTCGCACTACCTACTAAGTCTGTGGAAAGACCTAAGACAGGTCGTGGTGCGTTGTTATGGCTCCATTTCATGTTTTTTTATATCTCCGATAACATCCCTACCGTTACATACACGAAGTTCTCCTGAGTGTGTGGTCTGGACTTAAAACAATTTATGTACATCTCTTTCATCATTCCAAGTGCGTCTGCTATTACTGGTATTATTCTTGTTTTCAATTTCCACATTTTTTCTCTTTCCATTTCCAGGTCTTTATATTTTGATAGTTTTTCAAATTCCTTGGTTGCTATGTTACAATCTGTTGGACAAGCCGTATCAATTAGTAGGCAAGGTTTTTTTTTTGACAATAAGGTCTAGTTTATTTGCTTCAATTTTTCTGTCTGTGTAGATGGTGTAATCCCATAGAATGGTGACATTTTCTGTTTCTGTAACCGGTGCTGGGTGATGTTTATACCAGTGTTTGTTTACCTATTTTCCATAGTGTTTGCACATTGTCCAGTGTAAACATCGCCCCACTCTATTGAGACGATTTTTATATTTATTTGGGGCACTTACAGAACATTCTGAGGTTAGCTGGTCTATTGCTTCTAGATATTTATTACAGAACCTGTATTTTGGATCCACATTATTATGTGTGATATTTACTTGAAAGTTCCTAGTGAAAAGACTTTAGTCTTACGCTGCAAGAATAAAGCTTTCAGTTTTTAGACATTAATTTTAGACATTAATCCTGATGCTCGTAACCATCGATGATTATAAACTTTATCAACACTGGGTTTATTAGCACGTTCTGGATATTAGCCATACCGATGTTTGTCTTGCCAGCGTTGTTTTATCTGTTCAAGATCTTTTTGTTCTTTTTCATATTTTTGCCGCAATAGTTGGTTCTATGCTTGTGTTTTGGTCTTCTACAGAATCTAATAACTGTAAATCTTGTTTGTATTCACTGGCTTCTTTCAAATTTGAATATTTTTCTTTCTGTTTTCATGTGGTTTGACTAATTGTATCATCCAGTTCTTTGTTGTTTCCATGTATGATAGTAAGCCAATAGTTGTTGTCGTGTATAACAATTCTAGCTGAATAAGACCTCTTCCACCGTCTTTATTAGGTCGACATCTTATGCTTAGGAAAAGGGTTTCCTGTCTTAGAATCTATTCGTCTGATGTCATTTAGAGTTCAGTCCAAGATGTTGAAACTATATTAGACCACTGGAATGGCAAGGCTATTAATGGCCATAATTCTGTTCTGAGAATTCAATTCACTTTTTAATATCAGTCGTAATCTTCTATAGTACTCTTTACGCACTATTTCTTTCATTTTCTTATGGTGAATTCTTTCACTCTCATTTACCCCTAGGTACTTATAAGCTGGATGTGCGTCGTGGTGCATTGGATATCGGCTCGGAACGAGAAAACGGGGAGCCGAGTTCGAATTCCAGCCAACTTCATTGCATTCACTTACGCGCAAATAACCTTTGGAAAGGTATTAATCCGTCTACTCCTTCCAGTTATGGGTTAAATAACAGGACGGATTGGGTTCTATAGCCTTGGTCGGCAACCAGTCTACCGTAGAAAGCAATGGCAACATACTGCGGGATAATCTTCTGCCCAGTCAGTCATGTCTCTTTCGAGACATGATCGCATAAGCGTGTATCACGTATGGCACTTAACTGACTGACTGTCTTATAAGCTTCTTGCTCTAAATTATTTATTTTTATAGAATTTTCTAAGGTAACAGAGGATGTTTGTTGTAGCGATTCTCGTAAATTTGTATTTTTAGCACATTTATTCAAATTGAATTTCATTCTAATGTCATCACTGAAGCATTTTACAGTTTGCACAAGACCTTCCAGCTCATTGTCATTCTTCGCATACAACTTTAAGTCATCCATATAAAATAGATACTTTCTTTTGAGCTATTTTATAACCTCAATCTTTCTTTTTAAGTTGGATCATTTTGTTAATAAGCAATTGGTCTTTACATCCACAACAGCCACGTTTGCACCCTTTTTGTTCAAGCGGTAACATGTCATTTCTTTCTAATAATAAATATGTCTGTTTTGTTAAAATAGATGTCAATAGTTTATATGTTGTCGGAAGGTATGTAATTGGTCTGTAGTTTTTCGGGTTGTTTGTGTCACCATTCTTGGGTAGAAGAAATGTAATTCCTTTGGTCATCCATGCAGGAAGTTTAGTGGGATCGTCAACCATTTCTTGAATTTCTTTGGCTAGTTTTTTATGTGCTGTATTTCAATAATATAGCCAAAAGTTAAGAATTTTATCCATACCTGGTAATTTCCAATTGTATGCTTTTTTTTAGTGCAAATTTAAAAATCCTCTTCTGTAATTCCAGCCTATGTCTGTTCTGGTTTATTTTTGATTCGTCCTATCTCTTGTGCAATCCAATCTACTTCTTTGTTATGTTCTTTAGGGCAAGCCCATATCTTTTCCCAGAACTGTGTAACTTCTTCCATTCTGGAGGGGGACTGTCACTTCAATTCTTTTTTTACCTATTTCCCTGTAAAATTTCTTTGCATCGGTTTGAAACATCTTTTTTTGTCAGTAGAATCTTGCTCTTTTCTCATAGCGTCTTATTCTTTGAGCCTTCAGTTGTATTGTTTGCTTTATTTTTTCCTTAAGTTGATAGGACTTCATTTTCATTTCTAATGTTGTATTTTCTTTCGACTTTTCTCTGCCTTTCCTAGTTCTTACATTTATTACTCTACACAATTCATCCAGTACTGATAGTTTACTTCTAAGTTTTTCGATCTCTTTTTCTATTTTTCTTCATGTCTGCTAGACTGCCTTGTTTTTAATTTGATGTTCAATTTTTTTGTTGCTGCTATTGCTGATGCATATATTGCTTCATTGAGATTTGTATGAGTGTCTTCATCCCAAAATTAATTTGAGTGCTGCATTGTAGAGCTTAATAGTTCGGAGGTTATGCTTTGCTGGTTGTAATTTTGGGAGCTGTTCTCGTTCCTCCATTGCAATGTTTTGTATTTGACTTATATGGCTCTTGATTTCTTCCTTGGCTTCTTGTATACTGTTCTTATAATAAATAATTCTGTTCACTGTGTTCTGAACTCGTTTTATTTTCGTCTTGTAACTGACTCAGATCACACCTTTCCAGCACTTTTATACTTACAGCATTATTTTCACAGTGATTTGTGTGTATCACGGTTTCTACATTATGACCTGTGATTTGTTTGATGTTATTACTTTTTATTTCTGATTCCGGTTCCTTTTCATATTTTGTTGATTCGTCTCTTCTGGTTACAATTCTTTTAATCTCATCAATTTCAGCCTCTGTCAATCGGTTATTACGAATAATGTACCTTCGTACATTGGCTAATTTATTTTCGTCAATATACTTTCTATTTGCTTGACCAACTTTTTCACGCCAAATGTCATATGTTTGGCGAGTCATGTTTTTTGCGATTTGAGTAACGCTTCATGAAATGCAGTCACAACGATTTTGTACTCCTCACGAGACCATTTTATTTTTTCTTTCTTTAAATATACGGTTGTAGATCTAGCTGGAGAATTTTCAGGACCATCATTAGGATTATCCTGGTTGTGGGGACCGGAAGATTCATTCTTTGTGTAGGAGTTTGTTCCTATGGCAGATTTTTCGACCTCAGGTAGGTTCCCTACTGAAGGACGGACTCCCTGTTTATCCACTGGAAGAGCCATACTGGACTTTTTATTTCTATTTGTATTTCTCATGTTTTTCCCACTAGTGACGCACGGGTCCAAAAGTTCCACCCAAAGTTACCCGGCATGTTGGGTAACGGTCTTTTACAAACAGGGTCCCGAAGCCTGTAGGGGATCGTGTGACCTCATAACGCAGTAGCCATTCATTCCTCGGCACGATTAACACCTTGTTGCGGGTTGTTGTTCGGAGTTTTCCTTCTCCTAAATGGGCTGCCGAGCGACAGCTGACATAGATGCGATTGGAATTCAAAGAGAAAGACGCTGGTTAAAAAAAAAACAAAAAAAACTTGGGCGTAGCAACGGCTTAACGAAACAAAACATCACTACACTGGAGTATTTTGTTAAAAAAAATAATGGAAAAAAGTTGACATACGTTTAAGTTTATTAGTGCTATGAGATTTAAAATAAAAATGTAATAATTTGTTCGTCCACCTTTATATTCATTTATTTTTTCAATAAAGTCGTTGGTCGAAAATAGGGTTATCAGAATAAGATAAATTAAATAAGTAAATTAATTCAATAAATAAATAAATAAAAATAAATATCTAAATAAATACGTAGTCTTTCTATAAAATAATATCGTAGAAATTGTTTTTAATCGGATTTAATTTATTTTCCTGTTGTTTTGTTTAGTTTTTTTGTTTTTAAGAAAATTATAATAGTTAAAAAAATTATTACGAAATATCGACAGCTAAAGGAAATATAAAACGGATGATTTTATTTATTAGGAGCATTTAAAGAACAAACAGATAGATTAAAATAGTAAAACAGAATTTCATATTGAAAAAGAAATTCACCAAAATTAAATAATATATGAAGAAAAATTCATGTTTATGTTAAGAAAAAAAAAGATTCATGTTTATGTTAAAAAAATCGATAATATCTAAAGAAAATTCATGTTTATATTAAAACAGAAAATCATATATATAGAAAAAGAAAAATTCAAAGAGAGAGACGCTGGTTGAAAAAAAAAAACAAAAAACAAACAAACTTGGACGTAACGGTCGTTCAACGGAAAAAAAACATCACTGCACTTAGAGAGTATTGTTAAAAGAAAAAATTGTTGCTACCATCAATTTTCCTTGCAATAAAAATAATTGTTCAGATAAAATTAAAAAAAAATCAAAATTTAATAGAAAAGAAAAAGTCTACATACGTTTGAGTTTATTACCGTAAAATTTAAAAATAATAATTTGTTCGCCCACTGTATTCTGTTAGTGTTATTCTTTCATTAAATCCAACGAGAATAAGGTTATCGAAAAATAAATAAATATATAAAATGAACGAATAAATATAAATAAATTATTACGTATTCTTTCTAAGAAAAAATATTATTATTATTATTAATATTATTATTTAAATATTATTATTATTTCTTTTGATTTTTGTTGTCTACTCATTTTCTTTGTGGATCTCAACCAGAAACCTCAGGTCAGAAATGACATCATGAAATTTTCCACTAAATATTTATCTAAAATAAAATCAACAAACAGAAAAACAAACAACACCAAAAAGGAAACATCAGAAACAAACACAATTTACATAGATAAAATTATTTGGATGATTGTAGATGTACTTGTGTGAACAGTTTTCTTGTATTTTATTTAGGCATGGGCTACCAAGAATTCTTTGAATGAGTCGATCGGAACCATTTCACCGATTTAACAGAGGGCTTTAACTTCAACTGGATGCCCTCATTAGACATATCAAAATCCTTTTATTTTGATGTTAAAGGTCTTTAAAGAGACATTGCAATTTGCGAAAATCGCCATGTTAATATGAAAGTATATTCTGTTTTTGTGATCTTTTATCATTATGTATGTGCAATTATTTGTGATTGCTCTGTCTGTGTATGTTGTTAAGTACCCTAAAATAGTTACAAGTCTGTAGCCGTGTCTGGGTTGTTTTCCTACCAATTTCTTGCATTTTTTTCCCAGTCAGAATTGCGTATTTTCCATTGTTATATTAGAACAACTCTGTCATACCGAGTTTTATATTCAGTGGGGGTTAATATTGTACAACCTTTTACAAAATGGCCAATTGCTTCTGTCAGAGAATATACATTTCAGGTTAACAATTGCCTGATAGTTTTCAGTTAGGAAGTATTGGTTCCCTGCTGATTATGATTGGTATTATTATTATTATTATTATTATATATTATTATATATATATATATATATATATATATATATATATATATATATTATATATTATTATATATATTATTATTATGATTGGTATTATTATTATTAATATTAATATTGTTATTGAAAAGATTTTAAAAAATCAGCTTTATCTTGCGAGAAAACTTTCCAAAGTAAATTATAAACGTCATTTTCCTACAAATATATGGATGTATATTCGGTTAGCGTAACGGCTATCAGTAGGGAAAGTGAAATCAGATATTCTAACTGTCTCTTTCCGATTCTCAGTGTGCTTTTTGTTTCTATTTTTCTTAAGATTTCTTCGTTCAGTTTAAAGGATTCCTGAAATTCTTCTGCAGAAACACGTTTTATTGCCATAAATCTCTTTTTCCTATTTGCAGAAATTGTCTAGTATTCAATGCAATATTGAATGATTGATAATACGTAGAAGTTCAACACTCTTATATTTGTTTGTAAGAAAATCTACTTGTTTCTTTGTTGTACGGCCGAGGGGGATACGATACACAGAGGAAGTGTGCTACGTTATTATTCAGCACAATATCCGGTTCTAAAAGGGTTTACACAGAACAGTGCAGTAGTTATAATTACAGATAAAACAGAACTCACAACACAAAGAGGAAGGGTTTAGATTGCAATAGTCGCCGAAGTAATCAGTCTGAATGTTACTCGAATGACACTCAAATATTACACCTCGAATACTATTCTTTATTTAAATAGGGCCATTCCATCTTTGAGAGTGCTTCAGAAGTGCCATCCACTCTACAACATTCTTAATTTCTTTTCGATTTAAGAAGGCATTGCCTATATTCCAGTGACTCTTTGGTAATTCTTTGTCATATTTCTAGAATTAAATGATTTAATAAATAAAACAAATTCAGAAATGCAAATGGAGAAATATCCTCTAAATATATAGAAATATTTAGAGTTTCTTCTTCTTAATGTACTGTGTCCCTTTATTATAGACCACCACTTACCCGTATATCTTGTCGCTCATGAATTTCCTCTCGGTATCTCTCCAGAACCCTGCTCTGCCATCCACTTACTCAAGTATGTCTCGCATTCATTTCTCTTGTCTCTTTTTCTCCCTATCCGTCCCGTGAGTATTAGATTTTCTAAGCCTTCCTTCCTTATTATGTGTTCCAGAAACTTCAGCTGTCTCTTCCTGATATTAAGTATGTTTCCTTTTCGTTTGCATCCTCTCTAAGACCTTATTGTTGCTTCCCATGTTCTGTCCATGATATCCTTGTCACCTTTCTGTAGAACGACATTTCTGTTGCTTCGAGTCTCTTCTTCATCCTTAGTTAGATTGTTCAGCATTTGCTATAATACAGAAGGACAGATATCACATAACAGTCCGGTATTCTTTTCTTTGTTTCCACGAAATCTTCCTGCCTCTCAATACTCTGCTTAACTTTTGAAATGCGTCCGTGACAATAATAATTCGTTTTCGAATCTGAAGTTGACATTTTGGGCTTCTGTTATTGTTGAGAACCATGCATCAAGTTTTCTTGTAGTTTATATTTAGTCCCTTCTTCTCGCTTTCTCTTGCTACTTTCTGTAGAAGACCCTGTATTTTCCTTTACGTGTCTGCTATCAGCACTGTGTTATCTGTGTATCTTATATAGTTAAGATTGTGGCTGCCAGTGACGAATCCTGGCAGTACTTCTAGTTCTGTCGGAATTCTTTTGCTGTACATATTGAATATATCCAGTGAGAGGAAACATCCTTGTCTTACACCCCTTTAAATTTTTGTATTTCTGCTGATTTAATTTCCTGTTCGTATGCAGCCAGTTTGCTGCCAGTATAGGTTTTTGATTATTTTAATGTCTTTTCTGAACATTTCGAAGTTGCCGAGAATCTCTATCAAGTCTTTGTCGCGTAGTTTGTCGGACGCCTTTGCGTAGTCTATTTAATAATTAAAAAATATTATGTCCTTTTCTATTGAAATCGGTACATTTTGCATAAAAAGGGTGCTACTTCACAACACGAAAATAATTAGAATTCCATTTAAAAAATAGTTCAAATTCTATCAAAAAATAGTACATATTCTATTAAAAATAGTGCAGATTCTATAAAAATATTCTAAATTCTATTAAAAAAATAGTGCGAATTCTTAAAAATAACAGAAAAAAAATCTACCCTCTCTAATATTTCTGGAATTATTAAAAAGTTGTTGAATCAGAGACGAAATTAGAATGATTTATTTGAATTAAATGTAAATGCACAAAAGAAAAGTCAGAGTAGATAACCATTACAAAAACAAGCCAGAATAAAAGAAAAATATTAATAATCGTTAAATAAGTGATAGCTGACACAGAAAAACAACAACAAAAAAACAAAAAAACAAAAAAAAACGAACTCCTAGATAGGGTACTAAAGAAAAGCGATAAAAAGTGAGTGACCATTAACTGCCAGAAAACATAAAGCATAGTCATCAGTCAGAAGAAATGGTCGAAATTGTGAACTGAGAATTGTAGATGTCAACATAACACAAGTACAGATGTTTAAATAGCTGGGGAGCGTTTTAACAGAGTAAATGTGACACAAAAATCCGAACGCTCATTAGACTTGCGAAATACATACATGAATGTTAAGCAAAGATAAAAACAGGAAAAAATTAATTTGAAACAACAACAACAACAATAACAACAACAACAACAACAACAAAAATATTATAGAATTGTTATGTGGCATTTATCCTCTCATATAACTGTGAATGTTGGACATGTTTCCCACGGATGAAGAGAAAATTAAAGGCAGACGAAATGTGGTTCTACAGAAGAATTCGATACTGGGTAAGTAAACAACAACAACAAAAAAAAATCTTAAAGAAAATAACTACAGAATCACTTATACCCACAATCAAGAGACAGCTTACATTTTTTAGACACAGGATGAAGAAGAAGGGCTTGGAAAATTTAACACTTACATGGCATATCAAGGGTAAGAGAGAAAGAAGGAAAGTATCGGGACACCTTATTGACGAACTTGAGTGAAGAGATAGTGGAACAGTAGGCGAGCAGGAGTCTTGGCAAATGGAGACATGGTCAAAACGGGTCGGAAGGTTTGGAGAGCTATGTCCTCAAAGAAGGCGGCCCATAGAAGTAAGGTGTCACGTTGCAGCTAATTTGAAGTTTTATTTCTTCGTTAGATGTATAAGAAAAAATATGGTGGAAAACGACGGCGATTTTGTGAATTTGAAATAATCCTTGTCACTCATGATGTAATTGTCTGCTATGTTTTGCAATGTGAGCTATAAGTCATTTCATAACCATATACACTTTTCTGCAAAGTAACTGAAAAAAAAAAAACTAATTATTTCTTTAAAAGATCTTTCACACATTTCCTGATCACGTATACGTCGTCTTTTGTCGTTGCTTTTCTTTTCCGACCGCATTTTCCTTTACGTTTTCGACTGATAGGTTCAGTTTGTTTCTTTGCCTTGTTGACACGACTGACAGTTGAAAGCCTGAAACCAGCAATATTCTCGATCTCTCTGTAAGACTTGCCAGTGTGTTCGTGCAGCGTTATAATTTTGTACGCTTCCTTGGAGTAACCTTCATTGCAACAATGGCTGTAGGACAACTAATCGACAGTCGAGACAATAGAGTCTGCACATGATAAAAATCTGATGCAATCACGGATGACGCAATATTTTTCAAGGGCAAATTTCATCATATGCTCCGAAAATAGATTCATATTACTGCACACCACTGCAAGTGACCTAAGCTGAGAAAGAAATAAAAAGATTACACCCTGTCACTCTAGTGGGTCTAAAATTGAGCGTATGGTGAAAAAAAGGAAATTAAACAGTTGTTTCAATTAATTTAGACAAGGGTGTATTTATTTGTGGTAAAGTTTGTTTACCCATTGATTTGCAAAATATAGACAAAAATAAACACTAATAATTCACATTTATTGTGTTGTCTTTTGTAGTTAACTTGATTTAGATTAACACTGGCGACCCCAATTAAGCAATCAATGAGCAACGAAGTGAAGGCCGCGATAAAAATTGCTACCTATTGCTTTATGCACCTTGGAATCATTTTAAAGTCTGAAAAATATGCACCAACTCTGCTCCTATACAAACCAAACCATTAAATATGAACAGATAGGCCACTGCTTATTCTTCACAAAATTCTGACTATGTATTCTTCATTTATAAACGAGATATATCTAAATAACCCCTTTGCATATCTTTTGCAGATAGAGACGAATCAAAAACGAGGTGAATTTACAAACATATAGTCAGATTGTTGAATGTAACACCGCCCATAGAGAGGTCTATAAAGCTCTGAGTTAATAATATCTTAGTATAATGAGCAGTGAATTTAGTTTTCTGAACGAATTTAATAAAATTGTTCAATGCTACGAGAGGCATTTCAAAAGCAATTTATCCTATTTATTTGCGCGGAAATGACAACTAAAACGGGGGGAGAAATAACACAGTTGAAGAGGGAAAGTTTTTAACCAGTATTTTTCTTTCGTTTTATCTTGGCAACAAACAGTTTTCTATGCATTTTCGCTGGCAATGTACAAAGATTTCACGACGAGCAAGTAAGCGTTTTTCGTCACACGCGTCACTATCACTATTTCTAAAGTACATTAGCCCACCGCTGAACTGTGCCCACAGCTGCTATTTGATCTCAATAAACAGTTCATCAAGGAGCAATGAATTTCAAGTGGAGTTTTTCCGTATAATTTAATTCTTGATTGACACATCATAGCTTCATTTCCCTCTCAGACGCCATTTTACCAGATTGCAGTTCAGCTGCTATCTGTAACAAGACCAAAAAAGAAGAAGAAAATATAGATTATTAGATGGTATTTTCAGTCTTTAGTATCATGTCACCAAAATTGGCTTCTTGCGCCATAGACTAAAATAATAAAGTATGAAGCGTTATTTTCGGAGCATTCTAGTACAAGTACTAGACAGATCTACTGAGGTAATTTTTCAGATGTGTCCTACAGGGCTGTAAATATATGTTTAATAAACTGATATTTGAATATCATATGACTGACGTATCTCTTTGCGGGTTATGATGAATACATATATGTAGATTAATGGTTAGTATTCCATAGGTGAGTATTCCTAGAAACGGATGTGCGTTGTGGTGCAGTGGATATCGGCTCGGAAAGAGAAATCGGGGAGCCGAGTTCGAATTCCAGTTGAATTCCTTGAATTCAATTACGCGCAAATACCTTTGGGAAAGGTATTAATACGTCTTTTCTCTCCAGTTACGGGTTAAATAACAGGACAGATTGGGTTCTATAACCTTGGTCGGCAACCAGTTTACCGCAGAAAGTAATGGCAACCGGCTGCGGGATAATCGAAAGAGACATGATCGCCACAAGCGTGTATCACGTATGGCACTTGACTGACTGATTCCTCGATAAAATAGCGAGAAGAAAGGACTAACTAAAAATTTATGAAGAGAGAAGGTATTGTTATCAGCAAGAGAAACAGCTTAAGTTGAGAGTTGCAAAGGAAAAATGCGAAAATCAAACAAGTACAGAAATTGAACTATCTGGCAGGTTATTTTAATAGATGACGTGAAAAGGAGATATAGAAATCCGAAACCACCATTGAAATAGCGAAATAGCGAAAAACTTTTAATCAAAAGCAAAGTATTACTGAATACGAAAGCTTCGGTAGAAACAAACAAAAGTGTGAGGATCTGTTATACGGTATCAGTTCTCATGTAGTAAATTTTGGATAACTTCATCACAAAAAAATTGAAGCAACAGGTGGTTCCACAGAATAATGCTGAGAATACCATGGGCGTAGCATGTAATCAACGGGGAAGTTTTTAAAAAATGGGAACAAAGACGAAATAAGTATTTAGGATTTTAAAAAAAATTGTCTATATGTTATGGGAAAAACTTATTCCTCAGATCTTTTTTTTTTAAATCATTTTACACAAAGCAAGGCATTCACTGCGCAGGGGGTTACATCGGGGAAAGTGATGAGAACGAATGGGTAGTTCTAGGAAATGTTGAAAGGAAAGGTGGTAGATGGATGAGGATACCGAGGATAGGGTTTGGGTAGATGGGTAGAGCGTTTGAAGGGAATGGATGCAAGTTAGTGTGATAGATGTCTATTGACCTTACAATTAAATTCCTGGAGATTGTAGCTGTCGGGGAAGCAAGTATATGGAAGGGAATTCCACAGGCGGGAAGAGCGAGAAAAGAAGCTGTTAGAGTAGAAATTGCGGTTACATTTTATCTGTTTCACTGTAAAAGGGTGGGACCTAGTTGCTAATCTAGTATCTCTTGCAAATTCATACCTAGGGGGCACCACTGAACTAAGTTCATCAGAGCAGAAGCCGTGAAAGTATTTATAGAAGAGGCACAGGGAAGCCACATCACGCCAGTGAGAGTGTGACTGTAGCCGTACTGCCATGTCGACATCGATCACACACACACACACATATATATATATATATATAGTCATCCGCAGACAGATCTGATTCGCTGTATCACAGCTCATCAGTATGGTTAAACATCCAATTGCTTTGATCCAGAATTGAAACCCAACCGAATTGGTGTCAGTCGGCGATTCTACCTCTGAGCTATTAGTGCTCGATAAAAGGAGGTAGACTTTTTAGCGTATGATGTAGCGCTCTAATTCATTACGGGATGAACGATGCGTAAGTGCTATTTTCGAAGTCTCGCTATCTCTCTCTCTCTCTCTCTCTCTCTCTCTCTCTCTCTCTCTCTCTAGATAGATAGATAGATAGATAGATCATTCAGTAATGTATTTGAACACTCTCGGCTAATGGCGTGTGTTTACATTGTGTATATAACACGCTAAAATCCGCCTTCCTCTACTAAGCGCCCATTATGTCGGGTTTCAATCCTGGCTAAAAGCAATAAACCATACTGATAAGCAGTGATACAGCAAAACAGAACTGTCAGCAAATAAATATTTACGATCTCGCACGCCGATTAAGTACTATGGGGAAATGATAGATTTTAAAAATAGTAGCTAATCACGCATTCACGCATCGTTTATTCAGTAATTAAATTGAACACTCTCGGCGACTGTCTTCTGTTTACATTGTGTATATAACGCGTAAAAATCCGCCTTCCTCCCATAGTTTAGAAATTAGAATCGCCGACTGATGTCAGTTAGGTCGGGTTTCAATCCTGCCTAAAAGCAAACGGATGTCTAACCATACTGATGAGCTGTGATACAGCGAAACATCATTTTCTTCATATTAATATATATATATATATATATATATATATATATATATATATATATATATATATATATTATTGTCCTCATAGTTGTTTTTCGCTCCGGCTAGGAGTTGCTAGGAATTTCGGACCAAATCCTTTATTACAATCACTGGCGTATAGGATTCTCATTCTTTGCGTAGAGCCTTTTTTGGTAGTCATGACATCTCCCTCTAATCCTCTAAGTTACTTGTTCAACACTGATGTAGCCTGGTATTGAACTTAAAACACTTTGTGTCAAGTCACAAGAACTAACCAGCCCTTATATACAGTGGAACATATGTCCTTAAGGACTCAATACACGGACGGATGGTAGATTTATAGATGTGCAGGATGGACTCAGGTGGGAAAAACTTCCGGGCCCTGCACAGAGAACCGACTTTCATAGCAGCGATTTAGCAATGGATGGACTCTCTCCCCTATATTAATAAGAGTTAACTGGAAGTTCATCGGAGTTCTTTACACTTCTATTATAGTTCAGTAGAACTACTAGGCAGATGATATTAGTCGGCAATTAGCCGAATACTAAGAAGTCAGCTTTCAGTGGAAGATTACCAAGTTCCTAACATTTAGGGTACGTTAAGTCGATGAGCAACCGACATAGCACGATTATGACCTTCAGTTCGAAAACTACTCCACAATACTATACTTCTGCGATCAGATAGTATTTAAATTATTCGGAATACTGTCGTCATCTTTGCTGACATCAACGTCAATATTCACTGGGCTATGTGTCCTCAAAGCTCACATACGGACTTTCTGGGACATATAAACCTAATGTTCAGTAATGTTTTTACCAGAGTTCATATTGCAGATTTGTTTTATGTTAATGGCTTTCTCTAGTATTTTTTTGCCAGAGTTCATATTGTAATTTTGATGCTAATGATTTCCTTTGGCACTCCGCATTACTAGTTTCCATATTGTATTCATATCTATGCTTGGTAGGATTAAGAGATTTTTTAAGCCTAGCATATGCGTTCATTCCTTATGTTTACTCAGTTTCCATTGACGTTCTCTATTTATTATTTCAACTTCATCCCATAGGGGCAGTGATCCCCTTTCTCCCTCCATATATAGTCAGCTACGCCTGATTTTTCTATTTCTGCTAGTTTTACTGCCTTGCGTTAAGGTAGCCTTACCTTAAGGGAGCGGCATGTTTCCCTCTTATATTTCTTTCCACAACTACATGGAATGGCGTACAAACAGTTCATAGTCATGTCTTCCTCTGTTGTGTGTCTTACTCAGGAGAGGTACCCGCGAAGTGTAGAACCACTTCTGAAGATCGTCCTGATGTTATATGGACCACAGATCCTTTTTATTTTCCCCGATAACCCTTCTTCACATAGGGTAGACAGACAGAGGCTGCTTACTGTGAGTTGTTATCCTCATGCACTCTCCCTTCCATGTATGATGAAGTTGTTGTCATATACCCTGGATAATTGTTTCCTTGTAGGGTACTGCTTATACTGACTATTTCCTGTTCGTATGTCTCTTGGTCGCCGCCTATGACTAGAGAAATATACTAGAGAAAAATACTAGAGGAAACCATTAACATCAAAAAATTGCAATATGAACTCTGCTAAAAAAAAATAGGTTTATAAGTCCCAGGAATTCAGTTCTTAAAAACACATGGCCCAGTGGATACAGACGATGATTAGCACCTGGGACTTGACCCAAAGAGTTGTAAATTCAATACCAGGCTACAGTGGTGAACAAGTAACTTAGAGGGCTAGAGGGAGATAACTATCAAAAATTGGCTTCAAGCAAGGAATCAAAATGATATAAACCAGTGATTGTAATAAAGGATTCGGTTCGAAATTCCAAGCGTACAACGGCTAATACGTCGTACAAATGACAACAAAGTTGAGGACAATAGTCCGAATAATGTAAATAATGCTAATACTAACACATCTCAGATATATGGACAAATATATATATATATATACATATATATATATATATATATATAGGACTATATATATATATATATATATATATATATATATATATAAATACGCATATACACATATCAATATAGAAATATTAACCATATGTGAATGCAACAGTGCTCATTGTTTTATAAAAGAGCAAAAATATATATTAATAAATACGTTTTATTTATAATTAAAATATAAATGTTTTTCTCCCACCATCTATTTAGTATCCTATTCAATTTTTAGGTTTTGCTATTTTAATTTTGCTTTAACTCGAATATGCATTTTATAAATTAAAAATATTAATATATCCAATTTTATACCTATAATGATCTTTAACAAAGGAGCACAATACATAATTCAATTCGATATAAGACCAGTATGATGTGATAAGCACCCGATGATTGCTAAAAAATGCATCAAACTCAGAATGGTGCGTAAAATGTAAGATAATATATATATATATATATATATATATATATATATATATATATATATATATTTTTATGTTTCAATATGGTATAATAATCAAATGAAATACACAAAGACACTCAAACAAACACATACATATACACATACATACATCAATACCCCCTCCACATGTATATATATATATATATATAAATATAAATATAAAATCATCTGCAGACAGGGTTGTTTCGCTGTATCACAGCTCATCAGTGCTTATAGCCAGACAATTTTTGATCCTGCCCCGGTTGTTCACGCTCGGGTTTACCACTTTAAACTCGACCTTGCGTCACATTACGTCTCAGTGGTATGACAAGGCAAATCTCTCTCTCTATCATTCTTTATCTCTCTCTCTCTCTCTCCCTATATATATATATATATATTGTATTTGCTTATTATGATAGTTTTACTGACTTGCATCTATTTCAATTTCTTTCATATTTCGAATAAGTACATTGATAGGATCATTTCCACTTTAATTTCCGTTATCCTTTCTATAAAAATATTTTATTTATATCTAAAGAGTGAAATTTCTTGACAAATGAGGGTGTCATTTTATCTCCATCCTTATATGATTTTAAGTCTTTCATCTCTTTAAAAATATCAGTTACGATCAAATCTAATGCCCTAAATCTCTTCGTTTCTCTTTAACATTTTCCAACAGAAACACATTCTGAATAGCATTATTGGGTTATTTTCCTTCATGCATTGAAGTCATGAAAACATTTTCGCCACAGACAATATTCAATATAATATAATATAATATAATATATAAATATTCAAATATTTATTTGCCTTACAAAATAGTTTGTGGACATGAGTGACCGTGGCAATCTATCTATCTATCTATCTATCTATCTATCTATCTATCTATCTATCTATCTATCTATCCTGTTCATTGTTTATCTATCTATGTATCTACATATATATATATATATATATATATATATATATATATATATATATATATATATATATATATATATATATATATATTATAGTTTTGGTAATAATTAAATTAAACGTGTTCAGTTATATTAAAAAGTGTTCAATACATTTATATTGTAGAATTTTTTCATTTGGAAATAAGTTATTTCTGCAACATAGGTGTTCACCTTTCGGTATCTTCAGACGATCTAAAATAACTGATTTTCCGTTTTTCGAACATACAAACAGGGTTTTTTTACAAACTCGCAACTGCAATTTTTAAACAATCGAAAATTTTCCAAATTAGAGAGGAGTAACTTAAGGATCTTAAAACAATTTTATCCATGTTTTTATAAATCTAATATAAAATTATAGGTGTGATTACCTCTGTACATTATTTCTGATCTTTCATTCAGTATTTTTTCCATTTTTTTGGTGGGGGGTCTGAAAACAACATAAAGGCTAACTTTTCATCTTGGCACAATCGGTAGACACTACCGCTGATGTATGGTTTGTTTTTTTTTTTCTTTTACTATACTCTAATGTACATCAGGGTCTTTTTCATTTTTCATTTGTTTATTTCTGATACTCTAGTATATATATATATATATATATATATATATATATATATATAGAGAGAGAGAGAGAGAGAGAGAGATCAGTCCCTTCATTATCTATCTATCTATCTATCTATCTATCCCAGCTTCTTCATTATCTATCTATGTGTTCTTATCTTTTAATCATTTTACCACAAGCAAGGCGGGACCGCCACTATTGCACAGGGATTTACAGTAAGATTAAGTGAGGAAAGGATAAAAGATGAACAGGCTTCAAGAAGATAAAATAATTGCCACTGACTTTGCATTTAAATTTTTGAGATTGTTGTTTTCAGAGATACAAGTAAGCGGGAGGGGGTTCCATAGGCTGGGAGTGTGAGAAAATAAACTGTTGGTGTACAAATGCAGATATATTTAAATATTTCAATGGTAAAAGGCTGAGACTTAGATGCCAATCTAGTAGCACGCTTAAATTTTTGCGGTCTGAGTACCAGAGAATTAATTCACTCCCTAACATTTTTAGCTTTGAGCAAAGGTTTGTCTTTTGACTATGCCCACCCTTCTCTATTCTGACATCAATTTACAGAAAATCATTGGATTCATTACTCACCGTTTTATTTGTTGCTTTAGCTTTCATTATGTCCTCTGAGTGTCAAATTCTCCACGCCCAGAAATTTTTAACCTATTTTTTAACACTATTTACATTATTCGGACTATTGCTCTCATCTTTGCTGCCATGTTTACAATGTTTGGGCGGTTGTATGCTCCGGCCTTCTTCAGGTGCTAGACATTTTGAACAGAACCTTTTATTACGATCACTTGAGTATATCATTCTCATTCCATGTGTGATGCCATTTCTGGTAGCCATGAGTTATCTCTTTTTAACTTAACTCTTCTAAGTTATTTGTTCACCAGTACTGTAGCCTGGTATTGAACTCACAATTCTTTGGTCAAGTCACTGGAACTAACCAACGTCAATATTCACTGGGCTATGTGAGCTTGACGACACATAGCCCAGTGAATATTGACGTTGATGTCAGCAAAGATGACGACAGTATTCCGAATAATTTAAATACTATCTGATCGCAGAAGTATAGTATTGTGGAGTAGTTTTCGAACTGAAGGTCATAATCGTGCTATGTCGGTTGCTCATCGACTTAACGTACCCTAAATGTTAAGAACTTGGTAATCTTCCACTGAAAGCTGACTTCTTAGTATTCGGCTAATTGCCGACTAATATCTGCCTAGTAGTTCTACTGAACTATAATAGAAGTGTAAAGAACTCCTATGAACTTCCCGTTAACTCTTATTAATATAGGGGGAGAGTCCATCCATTGCTAAATCGCTGCTATGAAAGTCGGTTCTCTGTGCAGGGCCCGGAAGTTTTTCTCACCTGAGTCCATCCTGCACATCGATAAATCTACCATCCGTCCGTGTATTGAGTCCTTAAAGACATATATTCCACTGTATATAAGAGCTGGTTAGTTCTTGTGACTTGACACAAAGTGTTTTGAGTTCAATACCAGGCTACATCAGTGTTGAACAAGTAACTTAGAGGATTAGAGGGAGATAAATCATGACTACCAAAAGAGGCTGTACGCAAAGAATGAGAATCCTATACCCCAGTGATTGTAATAAATGATTTGGTTCGAAATTCCTAGCAACTCCTAGCCGGAGCGAAAAACTATGAGGACAATAATATATATATATATATATATATATATATATATATATATATATATATATATATATGAAGAAAATGATGTTTCGCTGTATCACAGCTCATCAGTATGGTTAGACATCCGTTTGCTTTTAGGCAGGATTGAAACCCGACCTAACTGACATCAGTCGGCGATTCTAATTTCTAAACTATGGGAGGAAGGCGGATTTTTACGCGTTATATACACAATGTAAACAGAAGACAGTCGCCGAGAGTGTTCAATTTAATTACTGAATAAACGATGCGTGAATGCGTGATTAGCTACTATTATTAAAATCTATCATTTCCCCATAGTGCTTAATCGGCGTGCGAGATCGTAAATAGTTATTTGCTGACAGTTCTGTTTTGCTGTATCACTGCTTATCAGTATGGTTATTGCTTTTAGCCAGGATTGAAACCCAACATAATGGGCGCTTAGTAGAGGAAGGCGGATTTTAGCGTGTTATATACACAATGTAAACACACGCCATTAGCCGAGAGTGTTCAAATACATTACTGAATGATCTATCTATCTATCTATCTATCTATCTAGAGAGAGAGAGAGAGAGAGAGAGAGAGGGAGAGAGAGAGAGATAGCGAGACTTCGAAAATAGCACTTACGCATCGTTCATCCCGTAATGAATTAGAGCGCTACATCATACGCTAAAAAGTCTACCTCCTTTTATCGAGCACTAATAGCTCAGAGGTAGAATCGCCGACTGACACCAATTCGGTTGGGTTTCAATTCTGGATCAAAGCAATTGGATGCTTAACCATACTGATGAGCTGTGATACAGCGAATCAGATCTGTCTGCGGATGACTATATATATATATATATATATCTATATATATATATTATTTGTAAACGAGTTATTACGTGACCTAGGTTTCGATCATGTGGTGTCTTCAGGCGATTTGCAATGAACACTTTTTGATACAAATGTTCACTGGTCTAATTTTATTATAATCAAAAACTAAGCAATTGAACAATCAACCAATCAATATATATATATATATATATATATATATATATATATATATATATATATGTAAATTCAGATAAAACTTAGCAGGGAAATTTTCAACATATCATTTTCAACATGTCATTTGAAGACATGGGTTCTCAACCGCATATGAACAATGAATGAGGAAAAATTTCAAAGCCCAGAGGTTCGCTCTAGTAAAGGAAGGGGTTGAGAGATATTGGTTTTTGTAGGGTTTACCCTTGAGTTAGTAGTGGTAGGTGGTGAGGAAGTAAATGCTTAGCCAAATTAAAAAAAATCTTGTAAGCATATATAGTCATCCGTAGAGAGATCTGCTTCACAGCTCATCAGTACGGTTTGAAATCCGATAGAATTGACGTCGTCGGCGATTCTACCTCTGAGCTATGGGCACTCGGTAGTAGTAGGCAGACTTTTAGCGTGTTACGTACAATGTCAACATGTCAGTAGCTGAGAGTGTTCTATTTCATATATATATATATATATATATATATATATATATGAATAGATTTTATAGGTATATAATTCAAGATTCCGGTGTGAATTTTTTTATCAGAAAACGCAATCCATTCTTAGTGCTTGAAAACTAGTTAGGTTCTTTCCTTGCACTTTTTAATCGTCCGCTCTTTCCTACAAGTTCTTTGTTATAAACTCTTCTCTCCTTTGTAACAACACATTCAAGCATTTTGAATTTTCGAGAAAAATGTATTGATTATCTGTCATGAAAGATGTGAAATATTCAGCAGAGAATATGTTGTTACTATTGGTTTTTTGCAGCTTGCTTCTTATGTGTTTGAAGTGTCCTGCAGATATTTCGTTAAAAGCTTAGTAGGTAAAGAATTATGGAACCAACCTACCAACGTGCTACACCATTTCAATGCCTTCTCGATATATTTTATGGACATTGTTTCCAAGACAAAAGAATGTGACTAAATATATTTTTCGTACGTCCAGCGACATTTTGCCAAGGGCTAAGTATGTTTATACTGCTTCATCATTTATAGCAAACCATTAAAGATTCCTTTTCCTAAAAGTGAACAATAATCATAATAATATTTTTTATGGACATTGTTTTTCAGACAAAAGAATTTCATGAAATATATATTTTTGTACGTCCTGAGACATTTTGCCAAGGGCTAAGTATGTTTATACTGCCTCAGCATATATAGCGAACAATTTAAGAATCCTTTTCTAACAAGTGAATTATCATCATAATAACAGTATATTTTATGGACATTGTTTCCAAAACAAAAGAAGGTGACTAAATATTTATTTTTTCGGACGTCCTGAAACATATTGCCTGGGGCAAAGTATGTTTATACTGCTTCATCATTTATAGCGAACCATTGGAGTTTTCTTATCTTACAAGTGATTATTATTAATAATAATATTTTCATGTATTTTGTTTCCGAAACAAAAGAATGTGTCTAAATATATATATTTTTGTAGGTCCTGAGACATTTTGCAAAGGGCTAAGTATGTTTATAGTGCCTCATCATATATAGCGAACCATTTAAGAATCTTTTTCCTACAAGGGAATTATAATCATAAAAATAAAAAAGAACATCAGTAATTCCGTTTAAATGGAAAAGGGTTTAACAGACTCTTTAAAGGGATCCATTATCGAAATAAAAAATCTTATATCTCAAGTTCAGCCCACACATTACATAGGGATTGATATTTGTAAATATATATGTTGATAATCGAGAATTTTTTTAAGAAAAGCACTATTCAGGCTTTGTTTGACTGTGAGTTCTACAAGGTGGAGTGGTTAAGACACGTCAGACCTAATGATGGTTCCTCCTAGGGGACGCAGGTTCAAATCCTGCCGAGGACGCATAATTTCCAAGGTTACTCGATTATTCAGTCCAATAAATTTTAATAAATATACTCTTTAATTTAAAAAAATAAAGAATCTACTCAAATACGAATATCTATGAAAAATAATGTTTAAAAAAATAATATATATATATATATATATATATATATATATATATATATATATATATATATTCAGTTTCGAAAGTAAAATTTATAGTAGGTTCAATGTTATTGAGTTTGTTGATAAAATCTGCGATGTTTATTTTTAGAATTTCTGGAAAGAGATTGTTTCAGAAACATTTTACCACCAAATTCCTCCTACTTCAGATATATAAACGACTCCCTTCTAATCTATCCAGAAACTACTAACATAGCAGATTTTGTCAACAAACACAATAACATTGAACCTAATATATATATATACTTAGTGTATCGAGGCAGCAGATAATTTTCTAAACATATATTATTAAATATAACACGCAATAAATGTTTATTATGTCTAATCATGAGCCGTTCATGTCAACACAAGATAATAGTGGATAGTGGATATCTTCATGTTAACATCCCTATAACCCCTCTGAAGATGACATATGTGAGCGGAAAGCTTAGAAACAGCATAATAAAAATTGTCCAAATCTTGAACAATTCTTGTCTTTATTTTTGACTGAAATTAAAGCCAAAATACGTTGTTTACAACGGCTCATGATTAAATATAATAGACTTTCATTTTCTGTTATATTTAACAACATATATTTGGAAATGTATATATATATATATATATATATATATATATAAGGACCCGACAACCTGATTCAGTTTTCATGTTTGTGCCGTATGTGTCACTAGAGTCCCGCTAATTAACTGCATACAAGCCCAACTTATTATGAAAAGCAGAGGATATTGGGACAAAACTTCAGGAATATTTGCTGATTGTTTTTGCCGTTGTCTTTTCTCTTCCGTTTATTGCGATTTCGAATTTCTGGATTTCGAAATTTCTGATACTCCTCTGGCACAAATATCTCCTGTTATTTCTGTCCAGAGGGCAACCCGTTCTAAATTAGTATGAGGCACATTGATAGAAGAATGGTTACTCTTTAGCTTGTCTTCATACCTGAGCCACAGCTGATCAGCAGAACTTTTGTCCACTTTCAAGCTGGCTTTACGTGAGGACCTTAGGTATTCTGTCGTCAGCCATTCTTGCAACATGACCAGCATCAGAAGAGTTCCACTAATTTTGCAACCCCGTTTAATCAAAGAATAAGGAAAAATTCTAATGCTAGAGGCAAGGGCTAGTAAAAGAAGGGATGGGGAATGTTTGCTATTATAGGGTTAAGCTAGAGGAATCTTAGTAGTAACTTTTCTTATGGTAGTAGGAGGCATGTGACTTGGCCATTGGGTTAGTAGTGGTAGGTAGGAGGGAAATTTGCCAAATTAAAAAAATCTATTGTGACTAAATCGAAGAATGAGATAATTATTGCAATTCAAATTTATTTCTGTGACGACAAATACTAATGATTTCTCTGCGTTTATTCAGAAGTATATTCTGACATTGCAATTTTAAAATTTTAATTTTTTCTGTTATACATAGATTACATCTATCCCTTATGCTATTAGGAGTGCTTGCCTTGCCTATCAGTTTCCATTTTTATCTGTAGATTTACGTTATGTTCTTTCAATTCAAAGTATTTTTGGGAAAGGGCTGTTTGATACTTTAAATTAGGGTTAGTGAAGGAGTGCTTATGTTTATAAAGCTTTTATATATATATATATATATATATATATATATATATATATATATATATATATATATATAGTCATCCGCAGACAGATCTGTTTCGTTGTATCACAGCTCATGAGTACGGTTAGACAGCCGATTGCTTTTTTAGCCAAGATTGAAACCCGACCGAATTGGAGTCAGTCGGCGATTCTACCTCTGAGCTACAGGCGCTCGGTAGAAGGAGGCAGACGTTTTAGCGTGTATATTATCATTATAATAGCTGAGAGTGTTCTAATTTATTGCTGAATGAACGATGCGTAGATCCCAGAGTAGTTACTGTTTTTCAAAGTCGACCATGTTCCCAGAGTGCTAAGTCAGGGTGTGAGAGCGTAAATAGTCCTCCGCAGACGGATCTGTATCATTGCTCATCAGTACGGTTAGACAGCCGATTGCTGTTTTAACCTATATATATATATATATATATATATATATATATATAAGAGTCGGTTATAATCTATCTATTTAGTGAGGACCAGAAGGCAGGCATTTCAAAATAATGTAGGCTTTTATAAAATTTCTTACTGAACACCTTGCTGAAGGAAATCCCCTTCAGTTCAAGAGCAAAATCTGAAGACTCCAATAAAAATAGTCTTAACAAAAATTAGGATCGAATCTAATTTTGTGTTTTACCTTTTCCTCTTCACCATTTTTTCCTTTATTGTATTTTAGTTGTAATCCCAAAATAAACATTTTTTTTTGCTTTCATATTCATCTCATTTGTCAGTGATTCCAGATATTTTCGGAAAAAGTCAAATCAAAATTCTATGAATAAAACAAACAAACCTTTCCAATAGTTCCATGGGTTAAATTTCGAGAGGCGATAAGATACAGTAGAATGACTTTCATTCTTCTCGTGTTCGCGCGTAACGAACTGAAAACATTCATTCTTATCACAAAAAAGAAAAAAAATGGAGGAATTACATTTATTTATTCAATCCTGGAAACGAACGCCTTAGTCAAGTGAAATCGTTAATTATTATTAATTAAAAGAGAATAACATAAAAGTACACTTTTTAGAATTTCAACCGGCAGCACAAATGTATTGAGTGTGGATATCAATTTCAGTACCAATTTTAAAACATTTACTTGCCTTCAAATTACGTCCACACGAAGAATTTCACTCAAGTAGCAGAGAATACGAAGCTAACAATAATATTATTTGCAATATTTACATGTGGACTATCATCCTCATCTTATAACAACGTTTCATCAGGTGCATGGCGATCCGGTTATCATATTGGGAATTATGAGCTGAACCCTTTATGAAGAGTCTATAGGATACAAATCCTATATCCTCTAACAATTAACTCAAACGAAAGAAGTAAAATTGCACACCAGCAAAAATGGATCAAAACGACTAAAAACATTTTGGAAAAAGCCAGACCAACGCAAATTTCACAAGTCAGTGTGAAAGTTAACATTCTAGATTCTGATTGGATAGGAAATAGCAAATTGATCTATGACCACGGTCAATGTTTTTTAATTCCTAGAAAATGGGTATGCTATTCGGAGCTGATCACATGACTAAAATCCACTACTTCACCACGTTTTTTGACTGGCAAAGGAATCAGAAGGGCGCAGAGATCAGAGAGGCCAAAGAACCGACAGACAGGTCCGTCGCAGACTCAACCGGACACAAAAGAGAAGAAGGAAAGGAAAACAACAACAATACATCTTCAACTGCCTCATAAAAAACTTTTTACATCTCTCGCCGGTCAGAAAAGGGAAAGGAACACAGATTTTATTAGTTAAATAAACTGACTAATCTCTTTACGTACATGCATTCTAATACTTACTATTTATTATATTTGACCCTTTTCCCTTCTTATCTGTATTTTCTCACTCACACTCTTTTTTTTTTCACTTTAAATTAATCATCCCTTTCCTTTTCCACCTACCTAGCGGCGGACACATAAAGAAAGAGAAACAGACATACTCTACTACTCTGTTGAATTACAGGCAGCGAAACATAAAAATTTTTTGTTCAAAATTCACTTAAATTTAGAAGACATTTTTTTATATTTATTAAAAAATATACAAATTGTTTATTATGCATGTATCTTGTTAAATATACTATTTTCTAAATTTTACAAACATTTCTTATTGCGTTGTTGTTTCTTGAAATTTGTGTAGTATTTTGTGGACAGGATATCCCGCATTAAATTCTCCCTTTCAATCAAGGTGTTCTGTACCCTACAAGTCTACATGAATGGACTATTTTCCTGTCACTGCCCATATCTCGGGATATCTCGTCTACTTCTTATTTTTTATTACTGCTAAGTTATTTATCGCCCTGTTTCCTCTAAGTACACATTACCCGAGACAGATTTTATGCTTCCAGAGTGAAAGGCATGTTTCTAGATATATAAATTGTAGATAATCAAATGTATTTTTTGCAATTTTACGATAAAAGTGTATTTTTAATTTTTTTAGTGTTGCATTAATTTTCAGTTTGCTATAAAAATGTATCGTTACTCATTTGATTATAAGAGTTATTGTTTGGATGTTCACTATTTGCCTATCGCTGGGACCCTAACAGGTACTACCACCCCGGGTCAGGTTGAACTTGGGAATAACAGCAGTTTAGAGGATGTGCCTCGATCCTTAAAACTTTGAATCCTCAAATCAGGGGCATTATTTGCCAGATTTGGTTTATTTTCATACTCAGGACAACTAGAGACAGAGATTGAACTCACAATTACTATATCACCAAATTCACGAACATGCATCTTAATCTACTAGGCTATTGTCACGTGAGGCAACTTGCTATCGACAGAGGGGACACAAGGCCGAAAGTATGGGGCACCCAGTGAGGATCGAACTCACTACTCAATTGTAATCGGTTATTGCGAGGCAAGCTTACTAATAATTACACCACATCGAGTTGGCCTTGCTGTAGAGAAAGAATTGAAGCTTTAAACTTAACACTCCTGCTGATGGGTGGTGTTGTGCTTTTTACATTTTGTTTTTTTTTGCTATCCTACTTTCTTTGATTTTTTAACTTTTTTAGCGGCTTTCATTTTTTTTTTGCATGCGAATTCGCATGCGTATATATTTAGTTATATTTAGGTACCTCCACTCATTTTCGATATCTAAATTTTAAATTGAATTTTTAAAAGTAAAAAAGTTTTCTTGAAAATTTTACTTTAGTTTTAATTGAAAGCGAAATGATTAAATTTACTATTTCCAGTAGGCAAAATACTTTGGTGTATTTCAAACAGAAATTATTTTGATTGGAATCTAAAATTTTTCAATTTTTTTAATCTTTCAACTTTTTTGACATTTTTAAGCGATAGACACATTTGTAAACAAAAATTAATTCTCAGTATAAAAAAAAACTAGCAAAAATAAAATATATATCTGTGATATATTACTTTTGAAAAATTATCAAATTTTATGTTAAATTAATCTCATTTACACAAGTATTACTTATTTATAGCGTGAAATTTAGAATAAAACTATTTGTTAATCACAATATTGAACTTTTTGATTCGTCCGCCATATATCGACAGTTTTTGGATTGATAAGTGTATGGCGTTCGCAAGTGATAAAATTATACAAATCTTTTTCGGGTAAGGGGAGGAAAATGACCTTTTAATTTGCATATAGAAATTACCATACAAAAAAAAACTTCACACACACACACAAACACACACACACACACACACACACACACACACACACACACACACACACACACACACACACACACACACACAAAATTAAATTATTTTAAAATATGAAGGAAAAACGATTTATATTAAACTTTTCAATTTTCAATAGGCAATATAATCTTCAATTATAAAATCTAACCGCAACAAATCTTTGAATTATTTTAAAAATATTTTTGAAACTTTATAAATTATTATAATTAAAAGATGAAAACAATTAATTTAATATTTCGTTAGTAATCGAAAAAAAAAAATTCTTCAGACTATAATATTCTTAATTTTTATTATTTATTCAAGCAATTAAAAGCTTACCAAATTAAATAATATCAGAATTTAAAAAAATAGATTTTTTCTATTTCCCAATGAGTCCTGCGTTTAACTAATCAAACCATTTACCGCAACAAAGTAAAATTTCATGGATTTACGTGTAGGGGGTAACAGATGTAGAAATATATATTTTACCAAGATTAAAAAAATAATTTAAAAAATAATTTCATTCATTTGTAAATGAGTACATAAAGTTTCATTAAAATCCGACAATTATTTGATTTTTTTTGCGAGAATTTTTAAATTAAAGTGTTTGTCATTGGAAAAAATTATGAGAGTTTACAATGGAAAACATAATATTTATGTTTTCCATTGTAAACTCTCGTAACGTTTTGGTGTTTTGGTTATCCGCTAACTCAAATCAAAACAAGAAATTCTACCTAAATTTCAAACGTTTGAAGATATTAAAAATTTAAAAAAATAATTAAAGTTACATTGATCTTTCCTCTTAATAATAATATAAACATTTTGATGAAAAAAGTTCTTTTTTATTAAGTTTTGGGCTTTTTTGATTTATACTATGCTGTTTTTTTAACGAGTTAACGGTGGTACCTAATTATATTTATTTGTATATGCATTTTAATATGACTGCGTTTGTCTTGACCTTATTTAAAACTTCCCATACTCACGTTATCTCACGAATTCGGTTTTACATGTATCCAATATGGATAGCGTTTATAGACGTTTTCAACCTGGCTTTAAAGCTGGCAGTAAAAGAGTGGAACCTAGTTGCTAATCTTGTTGCACGAGTAAATTCACATACAGGGGGCACCAGTGAGCTATATTCTTAATTTTTATTTTAAAGTGAAAGTAATAGTCGATCTCTATTTTAACCAATGTTAACATTCTTCTTCTTCTTCTTCTTCTTCTTCTTCTTCTTCTTCTTCTTCTTCTTTGTGCCTTGTCCCTTCAGCACGTAGACTATCATGGCTTTCCACGTATCCCTATCCCTGGTGGCTCTCAGTACGCTTTTACAACGCGCGCAACTCCCGTTCCGCCATCCACCCGCACAGGTCACTCAAAGATGTTACAAGCTGTTTTCCCCTGTCCCTCTTTCCCTCTATCTGACTTGTTAGTATCAGATTCTCTAAGCCCTCCCTCCTCCTCATTGTATGTCCCAGAAACTTCAGCTGTCTCTTTCTGAGGCTCAGTATTAATTTCCTTTTCGTTTCTATTCTTTCCAAAACCTCATCATTGCCAACATGCTCGTTCCATAATATCCGCAGTATCCTTCTGTAGAACCACATTTTAGTTCTCTCAAGTTTTTCTTCATCTTCGATGATATTGTTCAGCATTCACTGCCATATTGAAGAACTGACATCACATATCAATCCAGTACTCTCTTTTTTGTTTCTAGTGCAATTTTCCTGTCTCTTAATCCTCTTCTTAACTTCTGGAATGCAACCTTCGCCATGTCAATTCGCCTTCGGATTTCTGTGTAGCATCTTCCGTCTTCTGTTAGAAAACTTCGTAGGTATTTAAGTCTGTGTACCTGCTTGAGTTTAGTATCCCTTGAATTGTATTTGGCATTTTCGGCTGTTCTTTTTGCTGATGACCATGCATTCGGTTTTCTTGCAGTTTATTTGTAGTCTTTTCTTGTCACTCTCTTCCGCTACCTTCTGTAGGAGGTCTTTCCTTTCCGTATCTGCTATCAGCACCGTATCATCCGCGTACCTTATGTTGTTTAAGTTGTGACTTCCGATGACGAATACTGGCATAACATCTAGGGTCCTCAGAATAGTCACAATGTACAAGTTGAATAGATCCGGTGAAAAGACACATCCTTGTCTTACGCCCCTTTCTATCTTTGCTGAATTTGTTACTTGTCCGTATGCAAGCGGTTTGTGCTAATAGAAATTGATGATTTCTCTTATGTCTTTCCCAAATATGTCAAGGTTGCTGAGCATCTCTATCAATTCTTTGTGGCGTATTTTGTCGAACGCCTTTGCATAATCAATAAAACATAGGTACAAGTCCTTCTTCATTTGTATTACCATTTCGGAGAACATCATAATCATAAACTGGCGTTCCTTATTCCAGTGTCTTTGACGAACCCGCACTGTTCTTGTCCTATCTCTGGCCTGATTCTGCTTCTCGCTCTATTCATCAGCATTCGGACAATCTGTTTTGTAATGTGGCTCATTAAACTGATTGTCCGGTGGGGTTCGCAGTGCTATGAAAATCGACTTGCTTAGGTCGACCGGTATTACGTCACTGTTATAAATTTAATTTATTATTTCTGTAATTGTCTCTCGGCCGAATTCTTCAAGGGCTACCACCAGCTGCATTACAATGCCATCTGGTCCCGCTGCTTTGTTTCCATTCAGTTTGACCATTGCAGCTTCAATTTCGGACTTTAATATTTCCGGCCCGTCCTCATTTTTGTGTATTATCGATTGCTCTCTTCTATTGTGGAAGAGATATTATATATATTCTTCCCATCGCTGGTGTATTTTCCTCTCTCTCTAATATGATTGTTCCATCCTTGGATTTTATACATCATGTTAAGGAGCAGATTTTTGTCCTGTCAGTTTCTCTTATTTCTTTATTCATACCTGCTTTATTGGTCCTGCTCATTCTCTCGAATTCCGCACTTTTGTTGTTGAGCCATTCCTTTTTAGCCTGTTTGCATTTGCCCTTTATTTTCTTGTGTAGTTTCCTGTATTGTATTCCATATCTTGGTACCATTTTCTGTCTTCTTTGCATCATGTCGAGGATCTCTTCAGTCATCTATTCGTTTTTTCCTCTTGCGTCTGATTTCTTTTGGGACAATGTTGTTTGCTGATGTCACTATCGCTTCCTTTAGCAAGATTAATTCCCCAATAAATTGATTTTTGTATTTGTCGTTCAGATTAGAAATTACTTGTATTTTGATTGGCCACCGCAGACTATGTAAAAATGTCTCCTCGATTGAGGCACTTCGGCTAGTTTTGAACCTTTTAAAACTCTTCAACTCGAAATCAGCACCATTACTTGATAAGATAAAAGTAGTATCGAAACAAAATAGTTAATACTGTAGTAATATTATAACATATTTATGTTATAATATTAGATGAATATTTTTGCTTAAATTGGCATTGAGCACTTTTTAAGAATAGTGTTTTTTGTATACGGAATTTTATTCCCTCCAAAGCTACCCTTTACTTGTTCACACACACACACATTTACACACACACACACACACACACACACACACACACACACACACACATATATATATATATATATATTTGTATAAATGTACATATACGCTAAATGTAAATGTATATGCATGTATATATATTTACTAGGTTAAATATATATATATGTATATCAGTTATATATATGTGTGGGTGCATGTGAATCTATGTGCATGTGTGAGTATAAAAAATTCAGTTATAATTACAATATATCTGTAAAAGTACAATATGAATAAAAAAAAAAGGAAAACATTTCTTAGTCGACTAGTTTTATCCATTGAGGATAAAATACGAAGGCTAAAATAAGTGTTAATTTTGACTTACACACATACCCACAAAAGCACACACACAGATATATATATATATATATATATATATATATATATATATGTATATATATACGCTCTCACACCCTGATTGAGCACTCTGGAAGAATGGTAGACTTTGAAAAACAGAAGCTACTCTAGCATATACGCATCATTCATTCAGTAATGAATTAGAACACTCTCAGCTATTGGGCGTGTATAATGATAATATACATGCTAAAAAGTCTGCTCCTTCTACCGAGCGCCCATAGCTCAGAGGTAGAGATGCCGACTGACGCCAATTCGGTCGGGTTTCAATCCTGGGTAAAAAAGCAATCGGATGTCTAATCGTACTGATGAGCTGTGATACAGCAAAACAGATCTGTCTGCAAATGACTATATATATATATATATATATATACACTAAAATAAGAGCCTCATCCGTTCTTCCGTCACAATTTTATATCTATATTGTAATGAGAGTCGTGTCCGTCCGTCACACGAATCAACCGGTTCATTAATAATAAGATATACAGTATTTCTTTCAGTAATAATTCTACTTAATCTAAGCTAAAACATAAAATTAAAATGTTAAAATCTTAGAAGTTTAATTATTAGGTATAATATTTTTTTAGGGCAGAGGGTATAAATCTTGTGCCTATGGGTTGAGAAGTTTACTTGTGTAAATGATTTTAGATATAATTTAAATATATCTGCAAAAACAATAATCTAATTTGGTATAGGAATCATAATCGCGAAGTATTATCGTGAGGTTCGAACTCACTGAGAATGAGTAACTTGTGGTCTATTACATGCAACTATATACGTTTTGATATACTCACATTCAGCAATATTTATATGCATATACCATGGTGGATTCTGACAGATAAATGTTTAATATGAAATTATCACCACATAACACATCATTCAATAAATCCTGGGCCTAACTAATAAAACAACTTTTAGACAAAATCGACTTTATTCATGAACACAATCTTCCTTATAGGGTGATACAGTGATTCGAACGCTTCTCTAACAATTCGATATCTTTTTTGTAGAACGATTTATCTTTGGCCTCAAAATACGCCTCAGTTTCCAATATCACTTCTTCATTGGAGCTAAATTTCTTTTCCTGTAACAAACAGCCAGTAGTTGCCAGCGGCCATATCTAGAGAATACGGTGGATGCGGAAGCAATTCGAAATGCAATTCATGTACTTTTGTCATCGTTGTGATCGACTTTTGACACGGTGCTTTGTCTTGGTGCACAAGCATTTTTTATTTTCCATTAGAAGCCGTTTTGTTTCACGATTTCGTCCTTCAAACGCACCAGTAATGCCATATAATATTCGCTATTGATGGTTCTTTTTCACAAGTTAATTGATAAACAAAATAGCTTACGCATCCCAAAATACGGTGACCCAAACCTTGTTTGTTAATGTTTGCGTTTTTCTTTGGTCACTTTGGGCGGCTTTCACCTGCTGCTGTCAACTCAGCTGACCGCTGATTTGAATCTTGAGTGAAGTGGGAATCCACGTTTCATCCATTGTCACATATTTACGCAAAACACCTTGTTGCGTTAACACAGTTGCAAACAACGCTCTGAATCGTCCGACGCGTTGTTGTTTTTGATCGACTGTGAGCAAAAGCGGAACTCAGTTTGAACACAGCTTTTTCATTGACGAATGTTCGTGCAAAATGGTGAGTACATTGCCTTTTGATATGTTCATCACCTCTGATATCTCACGCAACTTTAATTTACCATTAGCTAAAACGAGTTTGTGGATTTTTTTGCTGTTTGCTGTGACAACTGTGATTTTCGGAGACCTGAGAGTTCAGCATAATTTGTTTAAAGTCACCATACTATCACTTAACCGTTGGTTCCGACGGAGTAGAATCTGAATAACACTTAGCAAGCTATTTCTTTGCTTGAACACTATCTTTCCCTGCTTTATTAATACTAGATTTTTCCATTGTTTTGAAAATTTGCAACAGTAGTTGAACTTAAATAACTGCAATTTTTAAACTAATATTCCGATTGGGAGAAAATTTTTTCATGTGCCATTTTAAGGTTAGTATTTTATAAAAATCATATCGATTTTTTTTTAGTAGCGCCGTCTATATATCAGGCCCGGGACTTATTGAGTGATGTGCTAATGTTCGATTTATGTAACTAATATTTAATTCTGAATTATGCACAATGATAAAGATGTAACTGAAAAATATGACTTTTTTATTATCAGGCTACGGATTTATTGATGTACTTATATACGTGTCTAAATACTTATATGTCAGCAAAAGAAATTTGTGCTGAATTAGTTGTTCTAAAAAAAAAAAAAATAAAAAAATCCCCCATAAACCTACTAAATAATTCGGGTATGAAATTTTACAAACAAACACTTCTTTTGGGAAACCAAAGTCTACATGATGTCTACGAACGAAACTAAATAAGCTAAAGTAAACATTGCTTTCGTTCTGGCAAGAATTTTTTTTGCAGTTTTATCAGGACATCTGCTGTTGTTATTTCAGCTTAGACCCCAGGCTTATATCACTGAGGTCAATATACACAATTGTCCCTTGTGACGGACAGGGGAAAATCGCTGTGACTCTTTATAGTCTTTGTCTGTGAGATAAAATAAAACTTGATTAGCGTAAAAAAGAGAAATTACGTCAAATTGTAGGTGATACTTATTCCACGAGGTTAACGCAGATTTTGAAAAGCTATAAAGTGTTTCAGTAACTAAACTTTGAATGTATGCTAATAGATATCGCTGTATTGGATGTGCGTTGTACTGCAATGGATATCCAGTAGGAATGACAAATCGGGGAGCCGAGTTCGAATTCCGGTTAAATTCCTTGTATTCGCTTACGCACAAATACCCTTGGGAAAGGTATTAATCTGTCTCTTCCCTCCAGTTATGGGTTAAATAATAGAACAGATTGGGTTCTATAGCCTTGATATTAAAATGACGGTTAGAAGGAAAGAGAGACAGAAGAAAGCAGCGTGAGTTATATTTGATAGGGTTGGGCAAATGGATGGCGGAGCGTGGTTAGGGAGATATACCAAGTGGAAAAATATTGACAGCAACGAGAGAGAGAGAGAGAGAGAGAGAGAGAGAGAGAGAGTTGATGTACACGAGTCAGTAAATGTGATAAAGAACAAATGAAGTCAGGAGGCTTGTTGTAAGGACATTTAGCGAAACGAGAAGGTTAATCTTGATATTTCACAGAGTCAGTGCTCTGTGGGAAAATTACAAAAACACAAAAACATGCATACAGAAAAATCAAACAACTATACAGTTAAAAGTAAACGCACAGCTTAATGAAGGGTATTATTCGGTATAAGAAATCGTTGTATTCCATGAATGAAAACACATTGCATACAATTTGTTAAGCTTAATTTGTAAAAAAATTCGCAAATTTTAATCGCTTTTTTGTAACTCTATAAACATATCCTCTCTATTATAATAAAGGCCTTTGTGCATTTATTGTATATATATATTCAGAAATTATAAATGGATATGTTATAATAGCTATTTTGTTTCGACACTTCCTGTGTTTTGTCAAGTGATATGGTTTAAGCCATATCACTTGACAAGACACAAGAAGTGTCGAAACAAAGTAGCTACTTTTGTAGTGATATTATAACATATCCATATTATAAATTCTGAATAAATATGATTAGCTCTACTTTGTATATAGCGTTTCATTGGATAAGGAATAATGTTCCATCCATATGTACCCTATACTTGTATATATATATATATATATATATATATATATATAAGAGAAGCTACCATTTGGTCTGGCAACGTCTTAGAACTTAATGAAGCCTATATAACATAATACTGTTTAATTAAAAACAGAATATCTACTGAAATATGAGTATCGATCAAAAATAATGTTCAAACAAATCAATTCAAACTGTCGGTTGTTTATAACCAAGTTTCGTTAATCTAATTTCCGTAACATGTTTACATTTGTTGACATTACGATACATTTCAGAGAAGATATGGTTGTTGCGATGAATCATAAAAAATTGTTTTATATAGGCTTGATTAAAACCTCATTTAGACTGGAGGTCATTCGTAGTCGAGAAGTCTCAGACGTTGCCAGATCAAATTGTAGCTTCCCCTGTGTGGTTCGCAGGTTCGAATCCTGCCGAATGACACACATTTTCGTAATAAAAATTTATCGTAAATAATCAGGCCGGTAGATATAATATATATAAAACTGTTTAATCAAAAACAGAATATCTACTTAAATATGAGTATCGATTAAAAATAATGTTCAAACAAATCAATTCATATATATATATATATATATATATATATATATCTTCCGTCTTCATGGACATCCACTTGGCTCTCTCTTGTCGCTCTGAATAGTTTTTTTCTTAGCATCTCTCCCTAACCCCGCTCCGCCATCCATTTGCTCAAGTGTGTCACATATGTATCACGCTGCTTTCATTTGTCTCTTATTCCTACTATCCGTCCTGTGAGTATTAAATTCTCCAGGTCTTTCTTCCTCATTACGTGTCCCAGGAACCTCGTCGGTCTCTTCCTTATGTGTGTTAATATATATATGTGTGTTAATATATATATGTGTCTTAATATATATATATATATATATATATATATAACAATTACTCTGAAATTGCCTTTATTTTCGACGGCATGTGTACACTCGTATATAAATAATATAGTTTACTTTTGTCACGCTCAGGATTTTGGATGTTTTTTCTTATTGTCTTAATGTATGACACTCATTAGTAGGTACATCATAATATATGTTGCCATCATATTTTAGACGATATATCAATATAAATATTTTGCCGTTATTCTCGTTACAAGTATAATCTATAAGAAGTGGGGGAGAAGTCATATCCATTGATTTATTGTCAAGGTAACAACCATTCTAACAATTGTAATAGGCTTTGTTTGACATGAACTTGGGTTCAGGAAAAAATCTTTGCGTATACAGTTAACAAGAAAATGTTTGAAAAGTGATTTTTGAAAAATCGGTAGGCAATTTTTTTCTGCATTTATATATTTAATTTGTATATAATGCATAGAATGAAGGATCAAGAGTAAAAACCACAGAATATGGTATATGTCCCTAAAATAAAAGTAGTTCACATTTTACTGTCAACAGTAATGAATCAATAATGATGTACTTCAATGTTTTGTATGATTATTTATATTATTTTCCATACGATCTTACTTAAATATCACGAATAAATTCTATTAAGAATATTTAATGGCAGATCATCTGCAATCATTCAAATATCAGAGTATAATTTGTTTTTGCTTTAAGATATACAAATTTTGAAATACAAATTGCGATAAAATGTTCACTGGATGAAACTTTTGACATTTTTTTAATTAAGAATTCCTTCATATCTTTCAGAATTCTAACTTCTAGCAAATATGGGTAAATAGATTTTTACCAAATGTTCACACACCAACCAACTGTGAAGATAATGATTAAACATTGCACTTACTTTCATTAACGACACTTTATGCTTAAAAGTCTAAACATGTGAAGAATGCTGAAACGTACAACAACCGAAACGTTATAATGGCAATAAAAAAGAGGACAATAGTCCAACCAATGTAAATATTGGGAATAATACCTCAACTCAGAAGTACAGAAAATAACGACACTCTGTATTAATTAAGCAAGTGAAATAAGTGATCGTTGTAATCATATCTAGCTGTAATTTCAAAGTGTATTGTTTTGGCTTATGTAAACAACGCCTTCGAATACGACGTAAAAGGTTACCTACTCACGACGAAAATGTTTTTCAATTCATAATTATTATGACACCACTAAGCTCGTTAAAGTAATATCACACACTTCCTCTCCATATCTATCTATCTATCTATCTATCTATCTATCTATCTATCTATCTATCTATCTATCTATCTATCACAGTCTGTTCATATATCTATCTATCTATCTATCTATCTATCTATCTATCTATCTATCTCATTCTTTTATATCTATCTATCTATCTATCTATCTATCTATCTATCTATCTATCACAGTCTGTTCATATCTATCTATCTATCTATCTATCTATCTATCTATCTATCTATCTATCTATCTATCTATCTGTTACAGATAGAAGTTAGTTCTGTAAAAGGCTCTACTGCCCTAGGTAGTCAGTTACAGTTAAGAGTTAATCATCAGCATCGGCAGCCACTCTTGAAGCAGAGTACGGCAGTATGGAAGCTTTAGTTAGCGATTTCGTGAGCCCGAAGGTGACTCAGAAATTCAAAACTTGATCCGCATGTCCATTGGCAGATTTGACAGGGGGTGTTATTATGGAGTCGATTCCGAGTTGCGTTATTTTTCTGCGCCTTTCCTTCTCATTCGTTTGGTTGCCACAGCTTCATTTCACTTATATTCAAAATTCTCATCATCCTGGTGGCTCTCCAATCGCCACATTGACCGGTTCTGATTTTGAGCTTCAAGCGAATTGAGATCAATGTCTCCTTGTTTCAGGTGGTGCTTCAGTATATTCTTGTAGCGTTTCCGTTGGCCACAATTACATGAAGCTGTCTGTAATTCTCCAAAGAAGATTTTTCTTTGGTATACTTCCATCAAGCATGCGCATGCAATGTCCAGTTCAACGTAGTTGACTTTTCATGATAAGGGCCTCAATACTTGTAGATCCAGAAACTTCGAGTACTGATGAGTTTGTTCCTCTCTCTTCTCAGCTGATTTTTCATGATCAGTTTAAAGTTTTGAAGAAGCACTTAATTCAGATAAGAAGGAAAAAGTTACGGTTAAATCTCAGTGTCACTATTTCCGTCTTTTGTTAGAACACTTCGTAAGTATTTAAATTTATGTATTTGCTTAATTTTAATATCCCCGACCTGTAATTAGCACTTGTGTCTCCTCTTTTTACTGATGGCCATGCGTTCAGTTTTCTTGTAGTTAATCTTTAGTCCTTCTTTTTCTCTTGGTATCACTTGAAATCTTCCAGTCAATTAATACTCTAAAATTCGAAGCGTCTCCAGACCACGAAAGGCAGGTTTATTTGATCTAATTTATCTAGATGTGATATAAAAACAAACTTTATAACAGTTAAAGAATTTGCTCCAAACTGATTTCTCGTGATCTAAGTGTCCACCGTCATTTGTCAATGTAAAACATCATAAAAAGACACTTATCAACCCATTTGCCAGGAAGCTTAATAAAGAAACTAGCCGAAAACAATAGAGAATTTCCGGAAGCATCTAGCTATAAAAGAGGCTATCTACAGCAAAGAACATCTCCCTCATCATCAAATTTACCTTGTTTAATAAAGGTACCTTTTGTAGATCTTTGTCGCCAATTTGTCGTGGCAAATCTTAACGCAAATCTTCGTCGCCAATTTGTTGTGAAGTTGTTGTGGTGAAACTTCGCTGCAAAGTTGTAGTGGCCGGTTTGAGCCGGAAGTAAGACACGGAACACAGAAGGTGGGTTCAAAACAGTGTATTAGTATAACAAGAACAACGATACAAAGTAAAGTGTTAGTAAATGGAAATATGTAAGTCCGAAGGGTACAGTTACGCTGCTTATTGCCTGAGTAGTAGCTGGCTTCAACTGCTTACTTAACTGCCGTCAACTAGTATTTAGTTGCCTTCCAACTTAAGACAAAATGTGACACAAGGCCTTTTTAATGTGGGCAATCTGATCTATATAGCCCGGTCAAAACTTAACGTCTGATTTTCCCCAGACAAGACTCTACCCTTTGGCAGAGCCTTGACTGGGTTATTACTTTCCGCCTGAAGGCAAACACTTCGATAATGCGCGACGCAGACTTAACAGCCATCAACTGCCTTCCGGAAGTTACGAAGGTACTTATATATATCAAGAGGAAGAGTTCCATTCCTCATAGGAGGGCAACATAACAGTATCGGAGTCTTTTTAAAATAGAAAATCGCTGACTCGGAAATTTCAGCCATACCCAACACACAATGGCTCGGAATTAAGCTCCTGCAAAAGTTCACAAATAATAATAAGATACTACACCTCGAACAGTTAAAAAAAAAGAAGACAAAACAAAACAAAAAAAAACCCAACTTCCTTGAAAGTAGATAAAAAAAAGTGACCGAGAGCGCTTGGGTCAATCGATAATATGGACAGTTTTTGTACTCGTTTACTCCCACCAAACGGAAAAATATTAAAAGAGAAAAAAAGAGAGAAAGAAATTGAAAGAGAAAAAGGGAAAGATAGAGGAAAGAGAGAGCGAGAAAAGATAGATAGATAGATAGATAGATAGATAGATAGATAGATAGAGAGAGAGAGAGAGAGAGAGAGAGAGAGAGAGAGAGAGTGTGTGTTAATACCAATATGAAATTTGTCACTTTATTTCCGGAGTTTAACAGAATAAACCTCTTGTATTTGTTTAGTCCACTCATCAGAAGGTTTACACACACACACACACACACACACACACACACACACACATATATATACATATATTCATTAAATTCCAGAGCTAATTAATAAAACAACAGTTTTTAGTCAAAATTCGACATTATTCATCAACATAGCCTTCTTTTAGATGCACTGTTTCTAACGCTTCTTTAACAATTCGATGTCTTTTTTGTAGAACGATTTCTATTTTGCCTCAAAATACGCCTCAGTTTCCGATATTACTTCTTCATTGGAACCAAACCTCTTTCCATGGAGCATTCTTTTGAGGTTTGCAAACAGCCAGTAGTTGCTGGTGGCCGGATCGGAAGAATAGGGTGGATGCGGAAGCAGTTCGAAGTGCAATTCATGTAGTTTTGCCATCGTTGCCATCGGCCTTGTGACACAGAACGTTGTTTTGGTAAATAATCAATTTGTCTTCTTCATTTGTGGCAGGTTTTTGACGAATTTCTTCCTTCAAACACACTAATAATGCAGTATAGTATTTGCTATAGATGCTTTTTTTTTATTTCTCAAGGTTAATCGATGAACAAAATACCTTGCGCATCCCAAAATACGGAGGCCGAAATCTTACCTGTGATGTTTGCGTCCTTGGTCATTTAGAACGGCTTTCAGTTGCTGCTGTCCACTCAGCTGATTGCCGATTTGACTCCGGAGTGAAGAGGTGGATTCATGTTTCATCAATTGTCACATATTTATGCAAAAAGTACTTTCTTGTTGCGTTGAAACAGTTGCAAACTACGCTCTGAATCGTCGACGCGTTGTTGTTTTTGATCGACTGTGAGCAAATGCGGCACCCACTTTGAACACAGCTTTCTAATTGATAACTGTTCATGCAAATTGATATTTTTAACTCCTCTGCTATCTTATTCAACTTCAATTTACGATCAGCAAAAACGATTTTGTGGATGTTTTTGGTGTTTGCTGTGGCAGCTGCTGATTTTAGGAGACCTGAGCATTTTGCACCATTTGTGTCTGTACGATCGCGTTTAAAGTCAGCATACAACCTCTTAACTGTTGTTTCCGACTTATCAAACCATTGCTTTGTTTGAACAGTATTTTTCCTATCAGAAAGTAATGGTTTATTAACACATGAAATTCAGATTTTTCCATTGTTTTGAAAATTTGCAACTGTAGCAAATGTACTTAAATAACTGTCAATTATAAATATATAATCCGATTGGCCCAAATGTTGTCACGTGCCATTTGCAGGTTAGTAGTTCATAAAAAATCATATGGATTTTTTAATTAAATATATCAGGCCCGGCATTTATTGATTGGTGTTATATATATATATATATATATATATATATATATATATATATATATATATATATACTCAAAAATCATAGCTTTTCGTTTAATTTATGCTAAAAGCACTTTATTTAGTTGGACTCTTAATTTTATTATTGTCCCTTTTAAAAATATGTTCTCGCACATTTTCTATAATTTGAATTGCAACTAGCGATGCTTGAAACAAAGATGTGGCTTGCAAACTCTTAAAATTCTTAAAAACATCAGGAAGTTAGTTAATGAAGAGACTTGTATTTTTTCTGTCTTAAAGCATGTCTTTCTGTGTTAGTTGTAATCAGTTTAAAATTCAATACCCAGAGGGCCGGGAAAAGTTAAGCTCAATAATAAACACTCAATTGAACCTCTTCTTTGTCAAAATATTTGATTTTTCCCTGCTAAGATTCATTGTTCATTTCTTTTTATTTCTTTCATTTTTTATTTAGTATTTTTGTTTTCTGTCTTCAATGAAATCCTATTTAATGATCAATAAAAACGGCATTCAAAAATCAATTTTTTTAATTGTTTTTTCTTCAAATAACCGTCATGCATTGCGTGTGCTTAAATTGTTTGTTAATGTCTTTCCTACCAATAAATATCTGTGAATGATTTTCAATTATTGACATTTGATTCAAAATTTAGGAGAAGAGCGGTAACAGAAAATCAATAAAATTATTATTTGGTTTTAAATTTCTATTTAACCTTAATTTTCGTAGATTTACTTTTACATTTTTGTTAGAAATATTCGTGTAATTGTTGGACAGTTCTCAGTCAGACGTTATTTCCCGATTTATTTTAATAAATTAGGCTTAATCTACATTATTGGGACCTGAATTTAATCACCGTACTAGACTAGCGTAGAGATCTCATGAGTTTTATAGCTGAATTGGGTAGATGTAATTGCAAATTCTATGCTAATAGTTTCTTTTTCTCGCATTCCTCGCTTGTAGCACTCTCTTCCGACTCCATGTTTTTCAGCCAACGTTAATCTTCAAAAATATAAATTTAATGTAAATCCCCATCTATTGTCTATGAATGTATCAAATTTGATTAAAATCGGACCACTTCCTTCTATAACCCGATTTTTTCGATTACCGATTTTCGATATTTATCGGGGGTACCTCTACACAAAACCTAGCTAAGAACACTCGCAGACGCTTATAGTACAACTGTGTAATTTTTCAAGAAAATTGGTTCAGCCGTTTCGGAGTCTATAGGTAACGGACACACACATACACACTGACAAAGTTCCATTTCCAAATAAGTTTAGATATTTTTTATAAAAGTGTATTTTTAGACTTTCATAGTGTTTTGACCCCTTTTTTGGGGGGGTTACTATTTGCCCATAACTGGGACCCTAACAGGTGCTACCACACCTTGTCAGAGTGAACCAGAAATTAAGAGTTTGTTTCACGCTCATTAAAACCTCCCAATTAGAGGCTTTGCTGCCGAATGTAGTTTACCGTCAGGCGCAGGGCTGATGTGCAGTAGATAACAGCTGAAAGCGAAAAATCGGAGAGCCGAGTTCGAATTCCAGTTGATTTTATTAATTTTGAAAAGGTATTTATCCTCTCTTCTCTCTTCAGCCATGGGTTAAATAGAAGAGCAGATTGGGTTCTATAGCTTTGGTTGGTAACCAGTTTACCGCAAAAAAAAAAAAACAAAACAAAAAAAACAAAAAACAAAAAAAAAACAACCTACTGTGGAATAAGGCCAGTCATGTCTAGAAATAGCGTGTAGCACATATTGCATTTAACTGGCTGATATAAAAAGCAGTAACTCGAACTTACAAATAATTTTACAATGCAGGCTTCATCTCTGCATAGAAACCAGAAATCCTTCGCACTTTGAAAATGTGATTCTCATATAACAGTTAAATTCCACTCTTTCATATTTTTTTATTTAAGTAGATTCGCGAAAGAATCCGTGTAAGTTGTGATTTAAAAAAAATGTCTTTTTTTCGGTTGACGATTCAGAAATATCACTTCAGGTTATCCTTTTTTATGTTTTGACATTTTTCTCTTGAACATTCCGTTTTCTTTTACCTGAAATTATTTTCTTTCGTATTCTTTGGCGTAATCAACTTTGAGCTTTTTGACAAAAGAGTTTTATATTTACAAGTTTCCTTATAATCTTGTGAAGTGCATTTTTATGACGTTGTTCTGAAATTCCTTCTGTTGGAGCTTTTTACTGATACTATTTCCAGAAACGTGTCGTTGTCACCGAACGAATAAACAGGCTTTTAACACGAAGAATATACGGATAGTTTTTCCGGGAATAATTTTATTTTATATTTTTTAAAATTGATTCAACTCTAAGCAAGACAATAATGCCACTAAAGCAGAAAGTATTACTGAGAGAGAAAGAAACTGGAGAAATTTTATTGAGAGTAGTCAATAAAAAAGATAAAAAAAAGCACATGACGACGGTTAATCTTCGAAGGTCGGATTTGGAAAGAAAGCAAAGAGCCGGTAAACAGTCCCATAGGCGAAAACTGCAAGAAAAGAAACTATTAGAATAGAAGGGTTATATCTGGCTATTGAAACAATAAAACGCCCCGACGTAGGTGCTAATCTATTCAGTCAGTTAAGAGCCATACGTGATACACGATTAGGAGAACATGTCTCGAAAAAGACATAACTATCTGGGTGGAAGATTTTCGCGCAGCAGCTTGTCATTACTTTTTGCAGTAGACTGGTTACTAACTATGGCTATATAACCTAATCTGTCCTGTTATTTAACCCATAGCTGGAAGGAAAAGAGTATTTGCGCGCGTGTGAGAACAACAAATTCAAATGGAATTGGATTCAGCTCTCCGACGTTTCGTTCAGTCAGTTAAGTGCCATACCTGATACACGCTTGGGCGATCATGTCTCGAAAGAGACATGACTGACTGGGCAGAAGATTATCCCGCAGTAGGTTGCCATTGCTTTCTGCTGTAGACTGGTTGCCGATCAAGGCTATAGAACCCAATCCGTCCTATTATTTAACCCATAATTGGAGGGAAGAGACGGATTAATACCTTTCCCAAGAGTACTTGTGTGTAAGTGGATGCGTTGAATTCGGCTGGAATTCAAACTCGGCTCCCCGATTTCTCGTTCCGAGCCGATATCCACTGCGCCACATTCGTTACTATACTTAAATTTATGAAATCGATGTACTAAAGGTGAAAGCTCACCAGAGCAATTGCGATGAATTTTGAATTTTATTTTTAGAAAAGTCACAGGGAATCGACGTTAAAGCTGAAGGAGAGTAGTTGAAACTGAGATGCCGGGAGTTTTGGAATTAGTCAGAGTTCTTTAAATGCATAGCAGAAGCCCCAGACCAGACGTGACAACAATATTTAACGGACGAATAATTGTGCAAAATAGATTCTAGCGATATAATTGTCTAGCGCAAAAGTTAGAAATATTAATGCATTTTCATCTAATGATAACAGACATAATTTATTGCATACACTTTTGTAAATATTTTGGAGATATTGCATTACTTTTTAAAAGTTTAATTGTCATGTTACTTCAGCACGTAGACGATCATCATTCTTCACAGATTTCTTTTTTTATTATTTTTGAATTGCCGTGTCTTTTGGGGAAATAAAGTGGAATACAGTTTTGGATTCATACTAGCTCTTTTTTTTAGACTTACTCGATGATGGAAACGAGGGGAGAACTCATACTTAATACCAGGAAAAGACAGATAAGTTTTCTGGGACATGTAATGAGAAAGGAGGGCCTGGAGAATTTAATACTCAAAGCTACAGTGGACTCGCAGCTACAGTGAACAAGGCCGAGTGCTTTACTTGCTGATTCTTTACCAACACTACATTTGATTCGTCTGGAATATCCACTCCCGACTTCCGACCTAGAACTGAAGCTCAACTGAGTGACGGTTACACTACTTCCTCGTTGGTCTCTGACATAATTTCAAAGACTGACTTCCCATAAGGCGAGCGGAGGTGACGCAATCTCAGTTATCGTCATGAGACAATGTGTCCCTGAACTCACTTCTGTTCTCTCAAAATTCTACACCTACTGCCTCTCTGCTTCTTATTTTCCTGCCTGCTGGAGTTCATCCTCTGTGGTTCAAATTCTTAAGAAATCTGGGGAGCCGTCAAACCCCATTAATTATCGCTGTATCAGGCTTGTACTGATTTTTGCAAAGTGTTCAAAGCATTTATCAATGCTCATGTTGTTTAACATCTGCCACCTCTCTCTCTCTCTCTCTCTCTCACACACACACACACACACACACACATATGTATACATATAATTATTAACCAGTTATTGTCAGAACTAAACTAGAACATTACACAGTTATATTAAAATGTGCTCAATACATATATAATGTAGAGTTTCGATATCTTCATGCGTTTTATATTAATATAAAACTCCTGATAATACAGAAAGTTTGAAACCAAATCGTCTGAATTGTGAATGAATATGAAATATAAAATATAAATATATTTTTTTCACTAAAACAAAATTTATAAGTATTATTAAAGATAAGGTTTACGTTTACAAATATTAAAAAATCTGTCGCTTTCTGCGTCACGTGATGTAAACGATCTCTCTCCACGAACGCTCTCGCGAAATACGTTTCCAATTTAAATTTTAAAATCATTTGTTTCTGATGAAGGACCGAGGACGGTCTGAAATATAAAACAGAAATAAACAAATACCGTCAAAAAATATATTTTTAAACTTACAACTTTTTAGCAGTTTTCCCTATATATATATATATATATATATATATATATATAGTAAAGTTTTGTGATTTGCTTGAAGCATTGCGTAAAATAGTTGTATGTGTTATGTCTTGAAGGCTGTCACAATGCGTTGAATGAAATAAAGGAAGGACCGGGAGGTGTTTGTATGACCTATTTATTTATATTTACACACACGCACCCCCCACATACACACATAAAAATAGATTCAATTACAGCTCACACAACGAGCAAACACCACCAGATAAATCAAACAGATAAGAAAACAGCCATGTAACTGATATCCTTTGACCCGGTCAAGGTCACATCAACTCCTAGATCCTACGAACTGATTCCATCAGACCAACAAAAAAACCCCATCTTGAATACGCACACATACACAATCGCTCACACACACACACACACACTCACGCTCTCTCTCTCTCTCTCTCACACACACACACACCATTAGACCATATAAAAAAACAACTAGAACACACATAGATACACACTCACACACACGCACACACGCACACGTACATACACGCACACACGTACAGCAGCAGTGGATAAAGCCAGCCATTCATAGATGGACAACTAAAAGAACGGACAGTTTGATGTTTTCTCTGCCATTCTGACGATGAGATTATAGTCTCGAAATATAAATATAAATAAACAGGTCATACAAACACCTCCCGGCCTTCCTTTATTTCATTCAACGTATTGTGACAGCCTTCAAGACATAACACATACAAATATATATATATATATATATATATGTAAAGTAAACACGGAGGTCAATAATCGTAAACTCATTCTAAATTCAACATTAAATAAGCCCTCAAAGTAGAAAAAACGTGATGTGGTAATGAGTAAAGAGCTCAGTCTGACTGAGCATTACCACTGAGCAGTGAGTTTTATCATCACTAGAGAAAACCATACTAAATTCAACATTAAATTAGCTCAAAAGACTAGATATATTATAAATAGAAGATATGGCTTGAATATTGCGTTCAAGCAAGAAACAGACTATCGCCACTCTGTATTGATTCATGTTGTGGCAAATCTTCGTTGCCAAGTTGTTGTGGCCTGTTGGGCCAGGAAGTAAAACACGGAAACAAGAAGGTAGGTTCAAACAGTGTATTAGAATAACAAAACTTATATACAGTAATAAATGTGAGTAATCAGCAAAATAGAAGTGTAAGTCCGAACGGTATAGTTACGCTGCGTCTTAATTGTCTCTAGGCTGCGTACCGAATGCCTTTACAACTGCATCCCGGAAATCACGCAAGGTTAGTAATTATTGACGGAAGAAGAGTTCATTCTTTGAAGATAGAGTACCATAACAACCCCAGAATCCACTTTTATATTTAAATAATATTTTATATTTAAATGATGTTTCCTATGAGTAGCTTACATGTTTCCATGGATCATCCGTAGCACTTAGTCTGAAGATCGCATTTGGACATGAAGCTTAACGTTACCATGCAGTATTGATTTCAATGTCTGAGCAATCTATCATTTAAACCACGTCATCTCCAATACTGGGAACTATTTCCTTATAATTATATAAACTTAATATGTATTCACTTACACATGAAATAAAATAATAAAGTTTTTAAACTTTTTAATGCTTAAAAAATTAGACTGTAAGATTTTATTGAACGTTTCAAAATTTTTTCGTTATTAAAAAGAATTATATTTACAGCATTTTGTTTAATTTTGTAAAAATAATTTTTGACCTGTTATTGAATTGAAACATTAATTATTTATTGACTTATATAAATAGAATTGCAATGAAATTGAAATGGACCTCTGTGTCTGAAATGCTAATTTCTTTTTCTGTCTGTTAGAAATCACCCAGAAAAGCGTATATGCTGGCCTTTTAAGTCATGAATATATTTTCCAATAAATGTAGTCTTTTAAATAGACAATTTAGATTTGAAATCAGAATATCTTGCCGTCACCAAAGTGACATGTATCATAACATTAGAAATAAAAAAAATGCTATTTCACTGAATATATATATATATATATATATATATATATATATATATATATATATATATATATTCCAAACATATACTGTTAAATATGAGAGACAATGAATGTCTATCATTTTAATCATGAGCCGCTCTAAACATCGTATTTTGGCTTTAATTTCAGGTAAAAATAAAGACGAAAATTCTCCAACATTTGGATAATTTTTTATTAAGTTGATTCTAAGCTTTCGGCTCACATGAGCTATCTTCAGAGAGGTTACAAGGACGTTAACATAAAAACATCCATTATCAAAGATAAAATCCAATGTTTAGAACGGGTCATGATTAAACATGATAGACATTCATTATTTCTTATATTTAACAGTATATGTTTAGAAAATTATCTCCTGCCTCGATACACTATATATATATATATATATATATATATATGTCTTTTAATATTTTTATGACAATGGCTTACTAAACATTTTTTTCACTACACAAAAAATCATGCTTCAAAACTTAGTTGTTCTTCTTGGAGTTATATTTTAAAACATATAGTGAAAATGATTTATTTGGGAAAATAGAAAATGAATTCAAAGTTATTTAGAAAGTTGAGGAGAGGGAGTGGGGACAGGCTAGCAATATGATTATAGTTGTGTCTAGATTACTCAGCCAAAAGTAAGAATAATTGAAATTGAAAGGTGAGCATTTAGGTCGAAGGGAGATGGGTTGTTAAATTATGTCATGATAAAATGACATTTTTTTTTTGTCTGGGAAGATACATTTTTGGAACACATTGTTTTCAAATGTATACAGAGTAATTTTGAACAACAGATCAGATTTTAGGATTTTTGAAAAAGTTATTTTTATATATATATATATATTAATCGTTTCACTTCAAGCAAGGCAGTACCGTTGCGCATAGTCTACATAAGAGGAGTGTGAAAATTTACATAGGGTAACAGCAAAGAGAAAGACAAACCGGTTACAGGGATGTCAGAGAAAGGGTAAGGGAAGAAGGATAAGGAATACTGGTGTGAAGAGAGTTGTGAGAATAGAGTGAAAAGGGAGAAGAACATGATACAAGAGTTGTTGAGGAAAGGACAAAAGAAGGATAAGAGAAGGCTGAAGTCACGAGGATAAGAGGTGGTAACTGACACTGCATTTAAACTTTTGGAAATTGTAGTTAGCAGAGAAGCACTTATATGGAAGGGAGTTCCAAAGGCGGGATGTGCGAGAAAAGAAGCTATTTGAGTAGAAGTGGCAGCTGTATTTGGTTGTTTTAATTGTGAAAGGGTGAAACCTTGTTAAGGTGAGAAACAAATATCTGAAGAAACTGAAGAGTCAGTCAGTTAAGTGCCATACGTGATACACGCTTGGGCGATCATGTCTCGAAAGAGGCATGACTGACTGGGCAGAAGATTATCCCGCAGTAGGTTGCCATTGCTTTCTGCGATAGACTGGTTGCCGACCAAGGCTATAGAACCCAAATCTGTCCTGTTATTTAATCCATAACTGGAAGGAATAGACGGATTAATACCTTTCCCAAGGGTATTTGCGCGTAAGTGAATGCAATGAATTCGGCTAGAATTTGAACTCGGCTCCCCGATTTCTCGTTCCGAGCCGATATCCAATGCACCACAACGCACACTGAAGAGTACATAGCGAAAAACAGTTGTTCTTTTCCGTGAGCCACTATTGTGGTAAACGTGGGGACAACTTCGAACGAGAGATCATTAACTAGGTACAAAATTCCCTAATTTTTTAAATGTCTATTCGTATTGTTATGTGACATTCTGAATAATTTTAATTTTTACTGCAAATCTGTAACTAATTATTCGTTAATTCGTAAGTCGGAACGGAATAGATTCAAGTAAAATTAGGTTGGCCGTTTGGCTAATAAACGTATAAACGTTATTTCGTTGCAAAAGTTATTGAAGATTTGAAATAATGACAGGAAAACATTAGCCGTTTATACTTCTTTGTCTTTACACCAATTTACATCATCCCAGACTAAGTGCCTTGCAAGAAGAACAACGAATATAAAATAAAAGAACAATTTGCACAATACTTCATTTCAACAAACTGATGGTTGGAATCGATAATCAATTTGATTAGAAAAACGCCTGGGAGTCTTCGAGGTTAGATAATTTTGAAAGCTGGGGACGGATTCTAGTTCGATTAATGCTACGGAAACGAGCAGACTTTACTCCTCGCTTTGTCATTCGCCCACTCAAGGTAATGCCGGCCAAATATCGATTTTTTTCTGTCAAGCAATTGATTTCCTAGCCATTAGGTTATCCATAACTAAATGATTATTGATTCTTCTCTCTCTCTCTTTCACGCTCTCAACTCCAATATTTCTTCAAACTTGGATGTTAAAAGCCAGAAAGATATTCATTCTTCCGTCAAGAAGAGTGAATGCATATGAACACTTGTCGATTTTATATAGTAGTGGAATTTCTATATGATCGACAAAACTTTACAAGTAATCGATTATTCCATGGAATGTATGAAAAGGCAAAATGGATATTTACGATAAAATGTTAAAGTCCTGCTTATTAATAGAAATTTGCCTGGCATGTTCTGATCATCTGCGGGAATGTTTGTTTAAAAACGTTGATAAAACTGACTGAGCGAAATATATCGCATTCTTAGGTGAACAATAACACTAACCTGATTTTTAGTTTGGAAAATGTACGTGTTTCTAACCTGGAACAAAAGCGGTGAACGATTTTAGAAAATAGAGACAAAATTTACTCGGACAACCAGACTGGCAACAAGGTCTCACCCTTTTACAATTAAATCAACCAAATGAGGGCGACAATTCTACTCCATCAGCTTCTTTTCTCGCGCTTCCCGCTTGTGGAACTCCCTTCTTGCTTTCGTGACGCCTACAACCTCCAGGAATCTGCATGCAAAGTCAATTGCCACCTCTTATCCACTTAACTCCAGCCCTTTTGTATATCACCCCTTGTGTCCCTACCTTCGCAACAAGGGTACATGGCGCATAAAGAAAAGACCCGCTTCATCTGTAACACAATCATCTTTGTCCTCCATTTTTCACAAACTTTTATTCTTTAAATAGTTGCCATTTCAAGAATATGTAATAACAACTAAAAATAATTATTTTGACAAGATCCAATAAAGGATCTGCTATGTAATTGATCCTGTGCTAGTATGTCGATTTCAGTCATTTTGTCCTTGACGTGACTTGGCTTCCCTCTGTCTTTTCTATAAATATTTTCATGGCAACTGCTCTGATTAACTTTTTTCCTGGTGCCCACTGTGTTGCGCTTAAATTCATGTATTCGGGGCAAAAACAGCGAAATAGCGTTTAACTTCTTAAATACGTTTATTAGCCAATAACAGTATTTAATTCACGGATGAATGTGCAACATTGATTCTGACGAGAAAAAAGTTTTCTGGTTTGGCACAGTAACACAACCTTTCTAGCTGTTGATGTAGGACAAGGTGATACAGTGTGTCACTTTCCAGGAGACTAGACTCAGCCGGGTAGGTGGTTAAAAGCGAGCAGCTTTGTTTTGGAGGTATTAAAATTTCCCGAGCCGTTTCTTGCCTCAGGTAACGATTGATTGGAGATCCTTTACAAGAGCTCTGGCCTAATTTATTTTGTCAGCCTAGGATGATTTATTAATTGACATTGATGTTTGTTCTGGCTTGTTCTGGATTGAAATCTTGCATTTTTTAGTTGCGAGTGAGACTTTGTGGACTTGATATTTTATCTACAAATGAATACCTTAATCACCATATTATGGTCTGTGTATTTCTGAAAAAAAAAGCGTCATTCAGAGGTTTTATTTGGAGCTTATTTTGTTCTTTGGACGGACAAAAAGGGGTTTGGCAGGTTTCGTCAATGGGATTTTAACCTAGCCACATTCCGGGCAAGATTGCAACGTCGATGAAGACGTTCTCCGGATCCACCGTGGAGAATAAAGCCAAAGATTCAACGGAAGTGATTGATAAGAAAATCGATATCTCAGCTGTCTTATGCTGTTCGCTTCCAATCTTGACATTCTTTGACGGAACAGAAAAAAGTCGATCGTATTTAGCGAGTATTTTTTACTGTTACAAGACAGAAAGGAAACAATTGTCACAAGCGATGAAAAATGGATAACTTATGATAATATTCGACGCAGGCGGAGCTGGAAACAAGTTTAAAGACTTGAAGAACCCGTGGCTAAAGCAAGCTTGCATCTTGTGAATGTTTTACTCTAATTTTGATGGAATTATTCAGTAACTCTTCTGCGGAGACTATAGATTGCAGGTGCATAATGTGTTCTAATTATTTAAACTGATAACGATTGATGACGATAGCTGATTGCAGTAGAAATATACCTAATCAAGCAAAAGAAAAAATACTCTCTTATTATAATCATGCACTGAAATATTATTCGAAAATGTATCTAGCAAAATCTGTAAATGGATCTCGTCGAGTGTCTGAAATTGTGGTAAGTAAGCCTGTTAATTGCCATACGTGATACACGCTTGGGCGATCATGTCTTAAAAGAGACATAACTTACTAGGCAGAAGATTTTTCTGCATTAAAAAAAAAGTTGCCATTTCTTTCTGCGGTAGACTGGTTGTTAACCAAAGCTATAAAACTCAATCTTTCCTGTTCATAGCTGGTTGGAGAAGAGACGGAATAATAGCTTTCTCATATTAATAACTTACCCAATGGTATTTGTGCGTAAATTAATGCAAATATATATGGCTTCTTGAAACGCTCAGCAACGGGAAACTAGTTACCTTAAGACATGGATAAAACAACTAATGCGCGGACAGAATGATTTCGACAACGACACGTAGCATAATAACTTGACGTCATCTACCGTGGGTCATTTGCGTCTTTTTCTAGCCTGTATGGCGGGTTGGACCCTATTCACTTTATAGGTTTTTGCTCCCGAGAAAGAAGTAGCTTTCTACCTACACTCGATCCAGGGCAACTGCATCTCGATTCGCAACACTGATAGAAAATTTGTTTAGAGTTGGGGTAATTAAGGAATGTAGCTCGTCAGAACATTTACATGGAAATAAGAATTGAATAGAAATGTGGAAAACAATTGATCAGTCACAAAGCCGCAGAGACTTTATATCTCTTTTCTACCGACCATTTTCCTAGCATCTATAGCGATACAGGTTATGCTTAAGGTCTGGGTGATCTTTAGTCCCAACAGGCGTTCAAGACAAAGAATGTCTTCGAGATAACACTCGGTAATATATGATCTCGATGATAATTTATCAGCTACAGACAGAAGAGTAGTTCTGCAGAAACTGTTTGTAACAGTTGGTTTTATACAGTGCTGCAATACTGACATCATGAAAATTTTTCAGCCAAAATGTCAAGAACATCAATAAAAACCTGGAAGGCTTCTTTCTACATCACCATGTACACCTCCATCCGAATCTGTCTTTCCTATTTCTACTGTCCATTTCTGACTTCATCTTCCTTAGGCGGGAGATCAAGGTCTGCTTTGATTAGCTTCTGGGGAATACGATAAAGAGCAGTTGCAATGACACTGGTTGAATATTTTTCTTTTTCTGTAAGCGCTTTTTGTCTTTGATAAAAGAACTGAGCATTAGAAATGCTGATATAAAAGAAGTATGCTTCTGAAAGAATAGTCAAGCTAAGTTAAATTATGAAGTTATGTAACTCACTTCAAAAGAGAGGACGACATAGCAGTGAACAAAATTTTGATTCTCATGTGAACAGGGAATGACGTCATTGAATATGAAATTAATATTATATGGTGATGTCCTGTCTACAAAATTATCCAGCATTTACTGCCGTATAGGAAGATTCATATTACAGTTTAGCGCACTTTGCTTCTAACGAAATTCACTTTTTTCTTAATACTTTGTTTATCTTCTTCAAAGCATCTTTCGCGATTCTGATGCGCCTTCAGTTTACTGTGTCTCATTTTTGTCGACTATTAAAGCATTTCCAGGATAGTCTGATTTGCTGCTTCTATATATATATACTTTGAGATTGTTGATAAAATCGAAGTAGATAAGCTGCAATGGTATCACGGCTTCAGTCACTTTCGTAGCGTTTTCGATGAATATTTTCATGGTAAATGTTTTGATGAACTTTCCTTACTGGTACCTATCAGTCAGTTAAATGCCATACGTGATACCCGCTTTGGGCGATCATGTTTCGAAAGAGACATGACTTACTGGGCAGAAGATTATCCCTCAGTAGGTTGCCATTGCTTTCTACGGTAGACTGGTTGTCATCCAAGTCTATAGAACACAATCTGTCCTATTATTTAACCCATAACTGGAGGGAAGAGACAGATTAATACATTTCCCAAGGGTATTTGGGCGTAAGTGAATTCAAGGAATTCAACTGGAATTTGAACTCGGCACCCCATCTCTCGTTTCGAGTCGATATCCACTGCACCACAAGGCACACACCTACACTTTATGAATTTAAGCGCACACCTATACTTTATGAATTTAAGCGCAGTGCTAAATTGGCAGTAAGGTCTCATCATTTTATAGTTGAAATGGCTAGATGTAATTTCTATCCTAACAATTCCTTTTATCCCAATTCTCGCGTATGGAACTCTCTTCTGGCTTGTTGATTTTCATTCACGTCTGATCTTCAAAAATTTAAATTCAATTTCAATCGCTAACTGTTCTTTTATTATTTTATCTTCTTAATGTGTTTTTTATCGAATTATCTCACACACAGTAACCTCTTGCACGTTAGTAACTTTATTGCCTTGCTTGGGGTGAAATAATAAAAAAAGAAAAATAGTTACATTTCTATACCCAATTGATTTGACATTTTCACATTTTAGCTCGAATTTTTGGACTATTCCTCTTTCGAACGACCATATCTTGTTTTATGCTTTTACATTCTGTAGAAAACAGGGAGTATTCTACCTTACCGATTTATGTAAATGAATAGCCATAGATGTGACAAATACAGATGATAAAAATTTTAAAATTACAGGAAGCTATGGAGAGCCATTATCGTCTAGGTCTTGATGAGAAATGGGACACAAAAGAAGAAGAAATAAGTTTTAACTTATAAGTTTTAAATGAAACTTTTAAAGTGCTGATAGTCATGTCCTTCAAGATCTCCAAAAACTAAGAGGCGGATTTTTTTCTCGTTCTCTGTTTATTTTACACTCACACACAGACAAAGTTCCATTTATAAATAAGTTTAGATTATGCGCTAATAGACTCATTTCTATTATGCTATCATTTCAAGTATTAAACACAAGCGTAGAAACAATAAAATAAACAGAGAACGAGAAAAAGTGTGACCCACATACTCAGAACGTGAAATCTTTGGGCCGAGTTCGAATTCCAGTTTAACTCATTGCATTCACTTACGCACAAGTATCCATGTGAAAGGTATTAATCCGCCTCTTCTCTCCAGTTATTGGTTAAATAACAGGACAGATTGGGTTCTAGAGAGAGAGAGAGAGAGAGAGAGAGAGAGAGAAAGAGAGAGAGAAACAGAGAATGAACCAGAGTGAGAAACAAAGAGAGAAGCAGAGAGGGAGACACACAGAGCTAAAAACAGAGAGAAAAATATAGCGAGAAGGAGAGTGAGGAAGAGAAAAAGAAAGAGAAAAAGTGAGAGAAAGAGAGTGAGAAAAAGAAATGAAGAGAAAGAAAAGAAGAGAAAGAAACAGAGAGAGAAAGAAAGAAAGAAAGAGAGAGAGAGAGAGAAAAACAGAAAAAAGAGAGTGGAAGAGAGAGAAAAAAAGAAAACGAATGAAAGAAAATGGGATTGATTGATATTTTTATGACTTATCAACCTTTTTCATGTTATTTAAGGCCAGAAAATACTTTTAGATTCCAAGTGGTGCATTGGATATCGGCTCGGAACGAGAAATCTGGGAGCCGTGTTCGAATTCCAGCTGAATTCTTTGCATTCACTTAAGCTCAAATACCTTTGGGAAAGGTATTAATCCGTCTATTCCTTCCAATTATGGGTTAAATAACAGGACAGATTGGGTTCTATAGCCTTGGTCGGCACCCAGTCTACCGCAGAAAGCAATGGCAACCTACTGCGGGATAATCTTCTTCCCAGTCAGTCATGTCTCTTCCGAGACATGATCGCCAAAACGTGTATCACGTATGGCACTTAACTGACTGACTTGTTTACTGTTACATGTTCTACCAACGAACCCATAACTGAGGGAAGAAGAAATTGATTCAATGCTTTCCCAAGTGTATTTTCGCGGAAGTAAATATAATGAACTCGACTGGAAGCTGAACTCGGCTCTTTGATTTCCAATTTCTGACCATTATGCCACCGCTTATCAAAACTTACAGCCACTGGTAATCCCAGCCTGTCATCCAAATAGGTACTGACCGTTGCATAACTTTGGTGGTCGTACGAGAACCGCTGGAGAAAATGGAAAGGAGACTGGATTAAGTTATGCAGTTGATAGGCTTGTAGAAAAGAGATATAAATTAACATCGAAAATGATTTATTAAACCGTAGCAGTCTAGAAATGGTAATGGATTTCCATATTTCGATGCTTTACTGCACTTTACCTAGCGAGTATCCATCAGCTAACTTCAGTCCGTCCGTTAATTGTCTTGTAACTAGTTGGCAAGGATGTTATGCTTCGTTATTATGAGTAGCATTTTATGTTTATCGCTGTCAGTAAAGGTGTCTTTCAGTTCTAACTTCATATCGCAGAGTCGTCTCTGTTTACTGAATTTCTTAGCAATTAAAATCGTCAACCGCTTTGTCTTATTCATATACAAGTCGATTTAAAATTTTCATACATTATTCTCTTTTTAGATTTAAGGCATAAAGTACACCACAAAGGTCAATTTCAATGAAAAATAGCCCTACGAATGTCAAAAATATAAACGCTGCACATTCGTCTTCATGTAACCCTATTTCCAAATGGCTGATATTAATTTTTATTGATTTAAAGATGAGAAGAGATTTCTCTAAAATTAGAGAATACAATTATTTTTGTCGGGAAAAGTAGTCGAAGTGATCAAAATTAAGATACAGATTGAAAAATACATAGAGTAGAATTGCTTTTCTCGAGAGACGTAAGCGAATTTATCAAAGCTGGTCACCTAGAGGTAAAACGATTCCAGTCAAAATATTGTCATCCTATTTTGACGACTTATGACCCCAGGTCAAAAATGGAGAATTTCCTGTTTACTGCCTATCAGTACAGCTAGTAGGAACAGGTAGATAATAACAGAAAGTAAGTTTTTCACCTTCCATCGGAAGAGCGGAAGACTCAGTAGAAAAGGTTAAATTATATTATATTTCGAGATAGTAAGACGTATATAGGGAGGGGAATAGATATCCCATGCCCACCTTTAACACCGCAGTTTTGTGTCTTTAATAAAACTGGGGTGGAAACCGAAATTAGGAAAGATGGTGAGCAGCGAGAGAATGATACGGTCAATCTGAAACAGCCTGCCACCAGAAAAGTCTTTGAGCCCCAGATATTGTAAGAGAAGGTCAGTTCGAATTCGGCGAGCTGCAAATTGAGCAAACCACCGTTCCGTGATGATAATGGATCACGAATATTAGCGTGCTACTGAAATACCAGCCAACTAATTTTTTCCGTCACTTAGCTTTGACTTACTTATGATTTTGTATCTATTCGTTATTATAAATCTACACTGTCGTGGTGCAGTCTTAAATCTGGTTTTTATTATATATCGTTCCCTCGCGTGTCTGGGCTAACCTAGTCGGGTGATGACAAGTGATCCTACTTTGGCCGGTCCAAGATCAAGAAAAAACAACGTGGGCGGAATCGACTGAAGGTCAAAAAGGTTGGTTGGAATCAGCCAACGGTCGTGTTATATCCATATAAAATATCTGATGTTCAAAACGCGACAGTTTTTTTTAATATAATTTCTTCCAATTATTGTAAGGACTTATCAGTGGAGCCTATAATTAGTTTTTACCATTCTCTGGAGAGGGGTAAGATCCCAAATAGATCAACTGGATAAGCGCTTGGAGATTCAGAAAGTAATTGCGTGTATACTCAGGCATGAGTCTGACAATTGTTTGCACATAGATCAATAGTTGCGTATAGACTCAGACATAGACCTGACCACTTACTAGGTATAAATTCTGGTATAAATTCTAATATTGTTTGCATATAGGCTCATGTATAAATTCGACCACTGGTTGCCTATAAACTCAGACATAAACCTGACCACTGACTAGGTATAGAGTCAGGTATAAATTTTACCATTGTTCTCATATAGAATTCAACTATCATTTGTGTATAGACTCATGCATATACTCAACGACTTTTTACCTACAGACACGTGTATGAACATATTAAAAAATGTATAACGCAACCTTAACACTAACCTAACCTAACTATTTCGTTAACCTGGTGATATTAATCTGATCTTTGTCAAATATAAATAGGTTTTAGATATCAATAGGTACGTTAGGGTACCGATCAAAAAACCCTTTCAAAAATATGATCATTGGTTACTGTGATGATATGTTAAAAGTTGATTAATAGTAACATATTTGTCCCGGATAAAATAGTTTCATGGAACCAATTATTTATTACTGAGATGACGTTCTGTTTATGATGTTTCGGTTCAGAGCATATGTTATTTTGTGAATTCGTGAATTATCGCCAAATAAAATTGAACATTTTTTTGTATTCAGCTGATTATTTATTTTTTATTTAGCTTATTAGTTGCGGTATATCGAAGATTTAATAAATTGCTGCTTCTTTATTTTGTTTTCATTTTCCGTGGATCACCGACAGAAGTTTCCCCATCTTGTACAGGAATTGTTTAAATCTATACAGATTGCCAGTCATTTCTTGATTGATCAATGAAATCGGTTTTTACTTGTTTTAAATCTGGTTGCAGTGCGGGTTCGAACGCGTTATTTTCAAAACATAGTGCTTCCTTCAATAGACATACAATTTTTTATTGATATCAAAATCTGAATTTCTAATTCCGGATGCAAATCAATAAGTCAGTATCTTGACATATACGTATTTTATGTTTTTGTTATCTCTTCTAAAGCTTGTTCCAATGCCCATGTATTCAAGCTCGCTAGGTTATCTTCCTTTGTCCCTTTGGCCTTCAATCTTATCTGTGAATTACAAATTCCCCTTCCCTTATTAAGTGTACTAGAAATTTAAACTGTTTCTTCTTGATGGTAAATATAATTCTTACGATAATTTTGTAGTATAGGAAAATGCTGCTAACTATATTTCTGTTGCTTTATGTCTCGTCTCCATTTATGAGGAGATTGTCCAGCACTGATATAAGGGGATTTGTGGGAAGTAACATTACTGTACTCTTTTCTTTGTTTCTAACGAAATGGCAGCATCAGATATTTTCTATAAACCAATTAAAAAAAAAACTAGTACACTCTTAACAAGACAGTAAAGACTCAAAAACAGAAGCGGCTACTACGTGTGAAAGAATTTGTAAAGATAAATTTTTTTAAACAGCAAGAAGAGTAAGCAGGAAGACAGTAGATAGCGATAAACATTACATTTACACTTTTCAACATTAAAGTTGGCTAGGAAACGTAGAGTCGGAAGAGAGTTCCATAAGCAAGAAGTGCGAGAAGAGAAAATGTAAGCTATAGAAGTTACAGTTAGGTCCCTTAACAGTATATCGATAAGACCACGTCGCCAGCTTAGCCAGTCAGTCAGTTAAGTGCCATACATGATACACGCATGGGCGATCATATCTCAAAAGAGACATGAATGACTGGGCGTAAGATTTTCTCGCAGTAGGCTGCCATTACTTTCTGTGGTAGACTGGTTTCCAACCAAGGCTATAGAACTCAATCTGTCCTATTATTTGATCCATACCTGGAGGAAAGAGATGGATTAATATATTTCCCAAGGGTATAAGCGCATAAGTGAATGCAACAAATTCAACTAGAATTCGAACTCGGGTCTTCGATTTCTCGTTCTGAGTTGATATCCCTTGCAATACAACGCACATCAGCTTAGTACTGCGCTTAAATTCATAAAGTCTAAGAACTATAGTGAAGGGCTCATACGTCCAATTACCATGAATGTATTTGCAGAAATAGCACAGGGAGGCAACTTCACGACGATTAGAATGTAACTGATGCCGCGACGCCATGTCAGAACTCATAATATTGCTGATTCTTCTTAGTACTTTATAAAAAATACACTGAATAAATAGCAGAAGTACCGGTCCATATGCGGTAGCAATAATTTGAACATGGAAGAATAGTAAAATTATAGATATATAAAGTAGATTCTGGAGAGAAAAAGCATTTCAGACGACACAGTGAACAAACCTTCCTTGCTGCTGAGCTATCAATGGATTCAATATAGTCTTTCCACTTCATCTCAGCCGAAGACATTAGTCCAAGAAGGCGTAGGGTGTCACTATCCTAAAGGTCGGCACCTTGCTGATTCTACTTTGAATTTTATCAAGCATCTCTAGAAAGATAGCATGAGCACCAGACTATTCGCAGCAATATTCTAATCACTTATGAATGCTAGACTTATAGAAATGTAACATAGATTCTATAGAGAATAAATGTCTAGCCCGATACGGTCAACTAAGTTTACCGGCAACTGAGTTGTCAGTAGATTCAATATAATCCTTCAACTTTAACAATAATATTGCCGATATTTCTTTGGATTTTATCAAGGTTCTCTCTATATATAGCAGAAGCACCGGACCATCTGTAGCAGCAATTGTTTGATATAAAAGAATAAAATCCAGAGCGACTGGTAATCAAATGAAAGAATAGCATCAAGAACTGAAAAACCCGATCATAAGCAAAGTGCCCTTTATTCGAACTGAAGAAAATATAAAGAAATGATCTACAGACCTTGCAATCTTTCTAAGATCCAATCACTTCTGGCCCTCCAAAGACTAATCTTCTTTGGTCCTTGTATTAATACAGAGCTTTCCAATGACACTAATAATCCGATTAGATAACAGAAACGAGTTATATATTCTAAACTTATAAACTTTGGAAATATTGTCTACAGAGATTAATGTAAGAAATGTAGACAGTTAAACAAAACTTGATTTGTTTTAAATTGAAAACAATCTTTCGGGATATCATCATCACCACGATCATCACCTGAAGATCAAGTGAGGTTCGTAGGGTTACTGTGCTGCCGAAAACTTGTTCAATTTCCTGCGCATATCTGGCCTGAAAGACGAAGACGTGTTCGTTCTTATATGATGTTTCGCAAGTAAGTAGACCTGGCGGATGCAATCCCTCTCCAATTCAGATCACAGCCCATGTATTCTAGTTCAAAATCTCTCATTGTTCACAGTCCCGTGACCGTTTGTTCCATCGTGAGGAACCTTCAGCCCTGGTCGTAGAATTCAGCCTATGAAGCCCTTCTCCCACCACAGCAGTGTAGTTACAACACTAGTTGCATGCATAGCTAGGAAGCTCGGTAGACTCCATTTGTGCTCGATGGCTGTTGACCCTTCAACAACATCACTCCACATTTTGACATAACTTGTTTTTGATAGTTTTGGATGCTTAGACCACAACTTCTCACTAGAAAAGCATCTATCTATCATCTATCTATCTATCTATCTATCTATCTATCTATCTATCTATCTATCTATCTATCTATACAGAGAGAGGGTTATCTGACCAATGTATATATGAAACGTTTAGAAGATAAGTCATTTGAACCTTTATCTATCTATCTATCTATCTATCTATCTATCTATCTATCTATCTATCTATCTATCTACAGAGAGAGGGTTATCTGACCAATGTATATATGAAACGTTTAGAAGATAAGTCATTTGAACCATTATCAATCCTATCTATCTATCTATCTATCTATCTATCTATCTATCTATCTATCTATCTATCTATCTATACAGAGAGAGGGTTATCTGACCAATGTATATATGAAACGTTTAGAAGATAAGTCATTTGAACCTTTATCTATCTATCTAATCCTTTATCTATCTATCTATCTATCTATCTATCTATCTATCTATCTATCTATCTATCTATACAGAGAGAGGGTTATCTGACCAATGTATATATGAAACGTTTAGAAGATAAGTCATTTGAACCATTATCTAATCCTATCTTATCTATCTATCTATCTATCTATCTATCTATCTATCTATCTATCTATACAGAGAGAGGGTTATCTGACCAATGTATATATGAAACGTTTAGAAGATAAGTCATTTGAACCTTTATTTATCTATCTATCTATCTATCTATCTATCTATCTATCTATCTATCTATCTATCTATCTATCCAGAGAGAGGGTTATCTGACCAATGTATGTATGAAACGTTTAGAAGATAAGTCATTTGAACCTTTATCTATCTATCTATCTATCTATCTATCTATCTATCTATCTATCTATCTATCTATCCTTCCTTCTATCTAGCTATCTATATGTATTTATATTCTTCATGTAAGCTGCTTGACCTACTTTTATTAGTAGTCAACATTTTATCAACAGCTAGGAAATATTTTAAATTGTATCATTCAATATAGAGAAAAACATAATTCAGCATTAACATTTTAATTTTATTTAAATAATGACGCATACTTTTCTCAACATGTAAACAGTCTATCAGAATATTAGTTTTCAATAACATCATGTCTAACAATTTTTCTCTGATTAAATATCAATAATTTAATTCGTATGTTTTAACTCATTAAACATAGCTATGTCTGACTAAAAACTAGTTTTGCATTTTGCATGTACAACAGAAATATGTTTCTACAAAAAGATGTTGAGAATGGCGGGAACCGGAAATGGGACCAACGATGTAGTTTTAGAGAAATAAAATAAAAATAAAATAAAAAATGAGGTTGGAGATTATGTCTCTCCACAATTTGTAACTCTTAAAAGATTGTCTTTTTATTATCTGTCTTAAAGTTTGTACTTAAACACGTTAGATTGGCTATGCTACCCATTTTGCCTTCACTCTCTTCTGAGATTATCAAATTTTCCATGTTCTATTTCTTCATTGTGCTCCCTAAAAATTTCAAATGTTTCTTTCTGATGTGAAGTATAATTGTCCATTTTGTTTCCATTATCTCTGAAACTTTGTCCTTGTTAAATACAGTGGCATGCAAAAGTTTACAACGCCTTACAAAAATGTTTTTTTTCTAATACAGTTACATTAATTAAACTTTTACTGCCCGTAGAACATATATTTAGATATTTAGTCATAGAATCAGATTTTAAAAAATGTCAAAAATATATCCCACTATATTTAGTAACTCAAAAGTTTACAACACATATTTTTATTTACAACAGTTTTTTTTTAATTTGAAGGCGGATCAATCATGATCTGGGTTTGTCTTAGTGTTCAAGACTTAGGACACATTGAAATAATAGAAGAGAGGATGAATTAGTCATATTGTAGGAATATTTTAGCGATAAATTTACGCCAGAGTGTACATTCGCTAGGCTTGAAACAAATATTTTTCAACAAGACAACGATCCTACACGTACTGCAAAGTCTACAAAATCATCGTTAATTTTTAAATAGAATTGACTTACTAAAGTGGCCAATCAATTTCCGGATCTCAATCCAATTGAAAATTTATGGAGAGCGGTGAAACTGAAAATTCAAAGAAGGAACCTTTAAATCCTGCATGAACTAAAGAAATCATTTCGTGAAGAATGGAAAAATATTAGCCAAGGAACATGCAAGAAATTCTTATGGCACTCCTGTAAACGTTTACATGCAATAACGGTTACGCTACGATTATTTAACAAATGTAAAATAAACATTTGCGTTAGTAAATATTGATGTTTTTGTAGGATATTTTATTGTATATCTTTTAAATCTGATTATTTGACTAAAAAACTTTAACATATGTGTTATTGGCAGAAAATATCATTACTCTGTGTTAGAAATACCTAAAAGAACATTATATATATATATATATATATATATATATATATATATATATATATATATATATATATGTGTATGTATGTATGTATGTATGTATATGTCAGATTAAATAAATTGCAAACAATTATGTTTGCTTCTTTTTAATAAAATCTGTGAGTACGAACGGATAATCTTTCTTCTATTATAATTGAAATATGTAAGAAATGCTCAGTAACTTTTACAGTTTATTTTATTATCTATTTCTCAATGCTCCCAAGTACTATCAAACTTCTGAGATCCTTTTTAGGAGTGTAAGTTGTAGTAACAAAAAATAACCGCAACACAGTGCTTGCTAAAAATTACTGCATTTTTTTCTTGTTGCTTCAAATATAACTGTTGATAGTTATGCTTAGTGTTTGTTAGAAAGTGAAAGTTATCCACTATGGAATTTTAAAAAGTTTTAATGGCGTGGTCATGTCCATATTAAAGCATGAAAAACTGTTTTTTTTATAAACATTGCTACAGTATTCATAGCTGATTCTATTAAGCGACAGATTAAGTTTTTTTTAAATAAATATTACCTCGAAGTTCATTTAAAAAATTATATTCATTAAAAACTTGAGCCGTAAATTAATATATATATATAGTAAATAAGTAACCTTAGCTCTTTCCAACTTTCCCTGAAGATCCAATTTGGTGAAACCTTGGTAGGTTCGTTGGTTCTCTAGGTTAGTTATTTACTTTGTTTGCTCTACTTACGTATTGAGCGCTTTTTGTTTTAGGTTACTCGTCTCGGGTTTTTTTCTTTGGGCTGCGTACTTTGACTGATGTTCAAGTGCTTAGCTCGTTCTTTTTTATCACCATTTTTTCCTTCCGAGCACATACGCGGAAGGTAAAATCGTGATAATAAAGTAATAAAGTGCGTTATTGACTTGATATTCCCTCCGATCACGCTTAGGTGTGGATAACCAGCAGGGAAACAGCCAACAATTTTTTCAAATATTTTGCTGTCATTTTTTATGAAGAGTAGACTCAAATATATATATATATATATATATATATATATATATATATATATATATATATATATTTGAGTCTACTCTTCATAAAAAATGACAGCAAAATATTTGAAAAAATTGTTGGCTGTTTCCCTGCTGGTTATCCACACCTAAGCGTGATCGGAGGGAATATCAAGTCAATAACGCACTTTATTACTTTATTATCACGATTTTACCTTCCGCGTATGTGCTCGGAAGGAAAAAATGGTGATAAAAAAGAACGAGCTAAGCACTTGAACATCAGTCAAAGTACGCAGCCCAAAGAAAAAAACCCGAGACGAGTAACCTAAAACAAAAAGCGCTCAATACGTAAGTAGAGCAAACAAAGTAAATAACTAACCTAGAGAACCAACGAACCTACCAAGGTTTCACCAAATTGGATCTTCAGGGAAAGTTGGAAAGAGCTAAGGTTACTTATTTACTATATATATATATTAATTTACGGCTCAAGTTTTTAATGAATATAATTTTTTAAATGAACTTCGAGGTAATATTTATTTAAAAAAAACTTAATCTGTCGCTTAATAGAATCAGCTATGAATACTGTAGCAATGTTTATAAAAAAAACAGTTTTTCATGCTTTAATATGGACATGACCACGCCATTAAAACTTTTTAAAATTCCATAGTGGATAACTTTCACTTTCTAACAAACACTAAGCATAACTATCAACAGTTATATTTGAAGCAACAAGAAAAAAATGCAGTAATTTTTAGCAAGCACTGTTATATATATATATTTCACAATCTACTGTGTTGTTTTCGTTGTATTGCATCTCACCCGCACATGTATATACACAAATATACTACATAATAATAGTATTCGTGTATACCTGGATACCCAATCCCCATTGCAAACGCCTGCACAGGCACACTTGTGTTTATGCAACACCCACAGAGACCACCTGTGGTTTTTACTGAAACTATGCTGAGTGAACCTTAATTATAGTTTCTTAAAGAGAGAGCGTTATCTGTCTGAACAAGGTGAGGACGCTCAATCCCTCGGTCCCGATGACTTGTAATTTCAAGCTAGCACAATCATAAACTACTCCTCAAAGGGAGAGTATTTCACTTACAAGGCTTGAATTTTCAAGCACTTTCTAAAGGTGCCACGCCCTGAGATCTCCTCTTCCAGACTGATGACATCAAGAAGTCATCTTCCTGACAAATCGACAAATTCATGGTCAGAAAGCGAGCCACTCGACCACGCGTCCATATACTACATACTACGTAGTTTATTGTTGACATTTCACCTCAAGAAACATTCAGTGAATATATGCTATTACGAAAGTGGAAGGATGAGTACAAACTTGTCAAAAGTATTGTTATCTAAGCTTATTTATAAATGGAACGTTGTGTGTCTGTGTGTGTCTGTATGTGTCCATTACCTATAAACTCCGAAACAGCTGAACCATTTTTCTAGAAAATTTACACAGTTGTACTATAAGCATCTGTGAGTGTTCTTAGCTAGGTTTTCTGTCGAGGTACTCCCGATAAATATCGAAAATCAATAATCGAAAAAATCGTGATATAGAAGGAGTGGTTCGATTTTAATCAAATTTGATACACTCATTTACAAAGACATAAGAAACGATATTCAGAAGTTTCAAGGTTGCAGTTCTTACAATAGTGCAGAAAATCAGGAATATATATATATATATATATATATATATATATATATATATATATATATAAAAGGCAAGATGTTTGCGTGTGTGTCTGTTTATCTGCCTGTATGTCTGTATTTTTTTCAGCCCTTTTATTTTAGTTTTTGCTTCGGGTTTGGCTGTAAGTAGGTATAATTGTAGTTCTTAGTTTCAGCCATGATACCATTTACTCAAAGGATTTATTTAGCCTTCGAAATTCAGTTTATGACGAATAAAATTTATTTGATATCGATACCAGGAAATCAAAGTTTGACTTATATCCATTCATTTTTCTTTCAGTCTACGGTTTCGCTTTAACTGGAAACAACTATTGCTTTTTAGTCTTTCGTACCAACGTCCAAAGAGTCTGAGCTCCAGGACCATGGATTATTTTTAAAGCTTTTATTAAACCCCCGAGCAACGCCGGGCTATACTGCTAGTTATTGAACAAATCTGGTCACAAACAACCGTAAATATATGCCCAATCAGTTACACATTTACTTAATGTTGTTAATTATTAAACTTACGAAAACTATTTTCTGTAAATGAACATTAAATGTCATTGAAATTCAGTTATTGATATTTTTGAATATATATGATTATAATGTTAAATGATGTACATGCGGGGAAGTTTAAAATAAAAAGACGAATTTCCAAGTGAAAAAGATATAATTGAAATAACGCTAGCAGAGTCTGCATAATAACTTTATTTCTAGAAAATAAAAGCTTACTTCTCGCAGAAACATTTTCTTTGAAATCACGTTATGGCCTGAACGAATATTTCCTGTGGAATAATGATCCGAGCGCTGACAACATGGATTAACATTACTTTATTTAGAACAGATTCGATCAGGCGTAGCTGACATTTTCTGCATTCATCAAACTTTTCGCAGAAAGAAGCATTTTGGTATTTTCCATCGGTTAAAGTCACACGTCTTTGTGTTTTCAAAAGTTCAAAGTGGCATCATTTATGCAATGACCTGATAATTAATTGAGGTTTGGATAAACGAACGGTCAATGAGCAGCATATTGAGGCCGTTACGTGTTAGATAAAAAAAGATTGGTAGATATTATCACAGGTATAAAATTTAATAAATGCAATAAAAAGGATATAATTACAAATAAAAAATAAAAAATAAAAAAGATATAATTATAAAAAGAGGAAAACTTCAACTTCTCTAAATACTTGTAGTATTGCCGGTTGAAACTTATAAAATCTTTCCCTTAAAAATAAAATAAAAGGAAAATGTTTCCCCAGCCTAGCAACTATTATCGCTCTTTTCCTGTATTAATGGGGGTTTCTTTATGGTAATGAAAAACTTGAAGCAACTGAAATGTGGTTTCTACAGAAGAATACAGCGCATTATGGACCGAACATGTGAGAAATGATGGAAACGAAAAGGATATTTCTGAACGAGAGGAAAAGACAGCTAAACTTCCTGGGATATGTAATGAGGAGGGAGATATTGGAGAATCTGATACTCACAGGAAAGAGAGACAGAGAAAAACAGCGTGTAACATACTTCACGGGATTGAGCAAGTGGATGGCAGAGCGGCGTTTGGGTGGAGTAACAGGAGAATGCGTGCTAAAAGCCACCATGAATAGGGAGATGTGGATGGCCATGAACGCCTACGTTCTGAAAGGACACGGTACAAGAAGAAGAAGGAGAAGAAGAAGAAGAAGAAGGAGAAGAAGAAGAAGAAGAAGAAGAAGAAGCTCCGAAGATCAACATTTAAGGATGTCAATATTTTCTCTTCGATTTACAAGTGATATACATTTTAGCTGTTGCTGCTGTTAAAAGCTCTCATGTTGCTTTTTTCTTGCTGCTTGATACAGTTCTTTGTGACTGTATAGCGCCAGTCGACAAACCTCGATAAATTTGTTATTCAAGAAGAATCACAGGCTTTACTCAACCAAAGCGATTTTTAACAGTTGATTGTAGAAACCGGTTGCATACAGTAGACAGTTTAGATATTTCTGAACGAATTTGACGTCATGTTGGCAAGAAAAGAAAAACATTTAAAAAAACAAAACAAAGAAAAATATCCTGGTCGGGTGATCCTACTGTTCACTTCGGGGTTCTTGACAAAATCCAACAGAGAATATGCAATGGGATCGATCCCAATTTGGTAGCTTAGCTGCAATCACATTTTCAACCACGTAATGTGTCTTCCTTCTGTCGCATCAGCAAATCTTTTCACGGCTTCTGCTCCGACGAACTTAGCTCCCTGGTACTACATCTGCCTGAATTTATTCGTGCTAATAGACTTGCCACTAGGTACCACCTTTTCACAATGAAACCAATAAAATGTAGCCGAAACTTCTACTCCCTCAGCTTCTTTTCTCGCACTTTCCGACTGTAGAATTACCTTCCATATACTTGCTTCCCTGACAGCTACAATCTCCAAGAATTTAAATGTAAGGCCATTTGCCATCTCCTTTGTCGCTGTCTTGCATCCTTTCTCTCATGTTTTTCCCCATCCACTCTACTCTCATGCAGCTCTCTTCACACCAGTATTCTCATCCTTCTCTCACACATTCTATGACAAACCCTATAACTCTGTTCTTCTTTCTCATTACTCTTCTCTTATGTAACCCCCTGCGCACAAGTGGCAGTAAAATTGCCTTACTTGTGGTGAAATGGTTATGTAAAAACATCTGTAGAAAGAGTTGATTTGTTATGAAGAAAGAAGATACACTCTGTTGCATATATATTATTCTTTATTAGGAAATGCCTCGAGATGGCGTGATGGCTAACAGGCTTCTTCTGCTAGACTCATTGTAATTGAATTGGGAGTTCGATCCTCACTGAGTACCCCATACTTTTGACCTCGTGTTAATCTAAGCATCCGCTTAGAAAATCAGTGTATTATTCATAAGTGTGTATTTCTTTTCTCGTGTCTCCCTTTTTTATCGGTATTTTTTTCAATATTTTTATTTCCTCGACGAGAGAGAAGTGATAAAAAATCGTCCTTAATGATTTTTTCAACATTTGTCTATTCTTCTGAGGTGAGGTAGGACTTACATTTTTCGAACTGTGGTTTTCATTTTTATTGCCATACTCTCGACACTTCGGCCGTTGTACACTCCGGCTTTCTTCGGGTGACTGAAATTTCGAAACTAATTGTTTATTTCTATCACTGGCGTATATCATTCTCGTTCCATCAGATATTTCACTTCCGGGTGTCATAGTTATCTCCCTTTAACTCAAAACTCTAAATTGTTCACCACTGCTGTAGCCAGGTACTGAATTAAAGTACTAAGCTTAGGTTAGATCCAGAAACTTGACCCAAGGAGTTGTGAGTTCAAAAGTATTTTTATCTATATTGTCAGACGTATTCTTTTCTCGAGTGACTCTTGTAAACTAGAGGATAGCATGAAAAGCCCAGTGTGTACAGAGCAACAACCATTTATCCAGCATCTATAGCGATGGATAGTATGAACGAGCTTTACTAGAGGTCTGCATCGAGTTTAAGTCCCATTAACATTGGTGTGAAGATGCTGTCATTATTATTATTATTATTGTTATCATTAATATCATCGTCATCATCAATATTATTTATTTTGATTTCTAATAGACACTCATTCTCTTTCGGATCCCAACAAGAGATCTAAGATTAGAAATGAAATCATGATATAAAAAAATGACAAACGATGTGTTGTGAATCTTCGTCACCAATTTGTTGTGGAGTTGTGGCGAAACTTCGCTGCAAGGTTGTAGTGACAGGTTTGGTTGGATGTAAGACACGGAGCAAAAATGTAGGTTCAAAACAGTGTATTAGTATAACAAGAAACAAGATCTTCAAAGGAAAGGATAAAAATAAGTAAGTCCGAAGGTATTATTACGCTGCTTATTGCCTGGTTAGTATGGCTTATTGCCTGTCGTCAACTCCCATACTAGCTACTCATTAACTGCTGTTAACTGCTCTCGTTAACTGCTTTTAAAAATCCTCTCGCTGAAATCACGCAGGTAACTATATATAACAAGAAGTGTCCATTCCTAGTAGGAGGGCACCATAATAATATGATTACACATATTTGACATAAATAAAGTAGGTGCGTTGTGGTGCAGTTCGGAACGAGAAATCGGAGAGCCGAGTTCGCAATCCAATTAAATTCATTGCATTCACTAACGCGCAAATACCCTAGGGAAAGATATGAATTCAGCTTAATCAACTGTAGATATGGATTAAATATCAGAATAGAGTGGGTTCTATAGCATTGGCAACCATTCTACCCGCATTAAGTAAAGACAATCTATTACGGGAAAATATTCTGTCCAGTCAGTCATGTTTCTTTGGAGACGTGATCGCCCAAGTGTGTAGCACGCATAGGACATGACCGACTGACTATAAGACGTGAGCTGTACTTGTGAGTATAAGTTTTTGTATTTCTTTACGGTGTGGGTTATCAGAGACCCCTAAAATGAGTCTTTCGCAAAATTTTTCAATCTAAACGCGGGATCCGACTAAAACCGAAATTCTTCTTCTTCTCGACAAAATCCAATGATAAATATCATCGGCTCTAACCTGGCATCTCGGCATCAGTCACTTTCCTCATCGCCGTGAAGTGTATTCCCTCTGCCTTTTCTATAAATATTTTTATGGCAGGTGTTCTAATGAACTCTCCTACTTGGTAATTAGATAGCATGAATTTAAGAGTACTACTAGGTACTACCAAATGGATGTGCGTTGTGGCGCAGTAGATATTGACTCGGAACCATAAATCGGAGTGCCGAGTTCGAATTCTATTGAATTATTTGCATTCACATACGCACAAATACCCTTGGAAAAGCTATTAATCCGTCTCTTCCTTCTAGTTATGGGTAAAATAATTGGACAGATTGAGTTCTATAACCTTGTTTGGCAACCAGTCTACCGCAGAAAGCAATGGCAACCAACTGCGGGATAATCATCTGCCCAGTCAGTCATGTCTCTTTCAAGAAATGATCACCCAAGCGTGTTTCACGTATGGCACTTAACTGACTGACTAACTAGATGGCAACTCAGTGTCATCGCTTTACTTTCGAAATAACTAAATATATAAGTTCTTTCTAATAATTTCTTTTCACGCACTTCTTACCTATGAAAATGTCTTTCGGTTACTTGCATCTCTGCCACCTTCAATCTTCAAAAATATACAGTCGGCTTCAATAGCCATCGTCGCTCTTCCTGAAACCTGTTCTGTTAATATTTGTTCTCAACACTAATAACTTCCCATTTTCGTTGTCCCCCAGGAACCCCTTTCGATTTACTGATATTATCACCTTGCTTTGCCTAAACGAATTAAAAAAATAAATTCGAAACTAATGAACATTGAAAACTGCACGAAAACCAAATGCATGGTCATCAGTAAAAAGGGCAGTCCAATATGCCACATATAGGTCGGGGATACCAGAATCAAAAGGTACAGAAATTTAAATACCTGGGCAGCGTTATAACAGAAGACGGAGCGTGCGACACAGATATCCGAAGGCGAATTGGCATGGCGAAGGAAGCATCCCAGAAGTTGAGTAAAGTCTTAAGAAACAGGACAATTTCGCTAGAAACTAGGAAGAGAGTACTAGATTGCTATGTGTTGTCAGTTCTTCAATATGGCAGTGAATGCTGGACAATATCAACAAAGATGAAGGAGAAACTTCAAGCAACTGAAATATGATTCTACAGAAGGATGCTGCGAATCTCATGGATCGAGCATGTGAGCAATGATGAGATCTTGGAAATGATGGAAGCAAAAAGGAAATTAATACTTAGCATCAAGAAGAGACAGGTGAAGTTCCTGGGGCACGCAATGAGGAAGGAGGGTTTGAAGAATCTGATACTAACAGGCCAGATAGAGGAAAAAAAAGACAGGGGAAAGCAACGAATAACATATTTGAAGGACCTAATCAGGTGGATGACGGAACGAGAATTTTATGGTGTAACAGGAGAAGGTGTGCTCAGAGCCACCAGGGATAGGGGAACGTGGAAGTCCATGATCGCCTACGCCCTGATTCTTTTTATGTGACGGAAAACTCAAAACTCGCGTGAGATCGTAAAGTGTTGCTGGGGCGTTTTACTTTAGTTGTAACTATATTTAAGTCTCAAAACCGCAAGCTCTTGATAATGGTGAAAATAGACGTTTCCATACAGGAAACATTCCATATTCATTGACTGAACAGTTAGAGTTACCGTCACTGGAATTGAATAAAATAATTCCCTTGGGTCACTATGTCGATCCAGGATGTTTTTTCCACCTGAATCCATCCTGCATATATACAAGTCAACCATCCGTCCGTGCATGGAGTACTGCTGCCATTTATGGTCAGGTGCCCCTGCCGTTCTCCTCAGTGTTCTTGACAAGCTCCAAAGGAGAGTCTGTAATGTGATAGGTACTGATCTGGCGACTCGACTGCAGCCACTTTCCCATCGTCGAAATGTGGCCTCCCTCTGTCTTTTCTATAAATATTTTCATGGCTTCTGCTCGGATGAGCTTAAGTCACTGATGCCTCCTCAACAGGTGTTTACCCGTGCAACCAGACTGGCAACTGGGTCCCACCCATTCACAGTCAGGTTAGCCAAATGCAGACGACAATTCTACTCCTGCAGCTTCCTCTCTCGCACTTCCCGCCTGTGGAACTCACTCCCGTATTCTTACTTTCCTGACGGCTACAACCTCCAGAAATTTAAATGCAAAGTCAATATTCATCTACTAACCACTGGACTCTAGCTCTCACCCCACAGCCGTATAACCTTCACTTTCTCTCCACCTATGTATCTGTCATCGCACACGCTTTCTTAGCTTTCTATTGTTCCTTTCTAACTAGTTTGTACTCCTCACTCTTTTCTAATTAATATTTTTACATTTATGTAACCCCCTGCACATCAGTGGCGTTTCCGCCTTGATCGGGGTGAAATGATTAAAAAGATCCAGCAGCATGGTCGGAAGATTCAAGATTCTGAAAAGCGTCGAACCAGCTTTTAATTAATATTGTTTCCGAGTCCACCCTGACCTAGTGTGCTAACATGTCTTTGGGCAAATAGTGACCCTACTCCAAGCAAAAACAAAACACTATGAAAGTATAAAATACATTTCTATAGTAAAAATACCAGCGATACACTTTTATATAAAGTGATTAACAACAATGTATATTTATAGTTAAATTATAAACAGTACGCATATATTAACAAATTTTAACGACTTCATGTAAATTCGTTTAAAATACGAAAAACAAACGAAAAATCTACTAAACAATCAGCATGAAAGAACTTTCATATCATTAATCCATATAATATCCTACAATTCTATAAACCAAAGTGTATTCTAAAATATAACCCCAACAAAACCACAGTATAAAACACACACATCACCACTTTAATAATTACACTACCGACCATAAATATTAAGAAACACCAGTATAAAAAATGATTTATTTCATGCTATTTTTAGTATTTATTGCCAAATGGATAATTCTAAATAAAAATAGAATAATCCTTTTGGTATTATTACTTTGCAAAACTTTACAAGGCAGCCAGAAAGTCTTTGCTTCGGCTAGCCGATAAGAAGAAGAGACTAGCACATGGGAGAGAGAGCACAAAAACTGGACACCAGAATAGTTCATCTAATGCACATGTTATTGTGCAGTATTAACAAACAAACCATACTATTTTTATTTTGAATTATCCACTTGGCAATAAATACTAAAAATAGTATGAAATGCATCATATCTTTTAAAAAACTGGGGTGGCCTAATAATTATGGCCGGTAGTGTGTGTCCACACGAACATGTATATGCACAAAATCTAAGCATCTAGTAACGTTTTAGTTGTGAAAGCTGGATAACATCCAAGCGCACAGGAAAATTAAATTAAATTTAAGCATTAAGTGACCCATAAGAAGCTGATATGCCGTTAATCAGACAAACCAATCAATCAAGAAATCAATCTTAAAACAGTCAACCAGGAAATTGCACTTCTCGAGTTCATTGTTATTGATCTTTTTTTATACTGATTGGAGTTTCCTTCTTAACAATTTGCTTAAGATGGAAAAATGTGTAGAAAAATCTTTATTATATCATTTTCTCATTAGCATTTTTATTACTATGGCTGAAAGTCTGCAAGTGATCTAGTTTTTGTTATTTCGTAAAATTCTTTGTAGAGCCGTAGCTCTAGTCTATAACATCTGAAGAATGACTGTCTGTTTAAAGACCTATAGAATTCATTCACTGAAAGACATTTTTAATTTTTTAATGATGAAATCTCTGTTGAGAAGAAGTCCTTTAACTTCGAAGCTGTATTGGAAATATATATATATATAAAATATTTATTAATTCTAAATTTTCTTACTTACATGTGCACACTATATACTGAAACTGTATATTATATTAAGATAATCCAAGGAAACTCATCTTTCCCTGAATTCCTAAATATTGTTCTGATGAGTTCTGATTACAAACTAACAAAATATGTTTTAGTCTAAAGTGGGCTATGTTAAGTTATTAGCTACCCTTGATTACAGCAATTTTGGTTTGTGTAATAACGTCTCTTCTTTTTTCAGACAATACTATGTTAGTATTAAGCTACTCTCATAATGAACGATAGTTTACTTATATTTGGCAATTTAAATTCTCAGAATTAAAGAAATAAAAGGATGGCATTGGTGTAGGAAGTTAAATTTGGGACATTGCTTGGTTTTCCAGGTTAATTATCAAACGGTTAATAATATTTCAAGAAATTTAATAAAAAAGCCATTATTGTGTTGAACAACGTTTAGAAAGACCAAACGTCTAGTCTGGGCAAAGGAAAATGGTGTTGAAGATGGAAGTCATTGGAAACCCTCGTCAGAGCGTCAAAGATGTCGCCAACGTAATAGAAATGTCGCCATATACAGAAAGAAAGACTCTGAAAGCTATCAAAGAAGAGTTGCAAGAAAGGAACACTAGATTTCGGAGGTTAACAAGAACAGGCGTATAGATTGGGCGATAGAATTCGAGAGCAAAGATTATGAATTTTGGCAGTCTGTTATTTGGTCAGATAAAAGTATATTCTGTCTATATTCGAACTCGAAACAGGTTTATGTTTGGAAAAATCAGAATGAGACTTGGAACACTGAATGTCTGCAGGTGACCGTGAAATATGGAAGGATTCGAGTAACAGTGTGGGGCGCTAAATTAGAATTTAAAGGGAAAACTGCGTAGATTCTTGACGAATACCGTCAAATATTAGAGATAGAACTCCTCCCACTATTTAAAACCAAACAGATTGACAAGAATGTCTATCTTCTTCAAGAAGAGGGAACGTCAGGTTATACGAGCAAAGTAGCAAATACCTGGAAGAAATCGCAATGAATCAAGGATAGCCAAAACTCCGATCATGAATTCAATACAGGACGTTTGGGAGGACCTTGATCAAAAATGTTGAGAGAGTGCAAGAGAAATCGAGTCAGTAGCAGCCCTTGAAGAAACATTGCTAAAGAAGTGGCGAAATATGGATAAGACAATTGTTGATCAGTCAGTTAAGTGCCATACGTGAAACACTCTTCGGCGATCATGTCTCAAAAGAGACATGACTGACTGGGAAGAAGACTATCCCGCAGTAGGTTGCCATTGCTTTCTGCAGTAGACTGGTTGCCAGCCAAGGCTATAGAACCCAATCTGTCCTGTTATTTAACCCATAACTGGAAGGAAGAGACGGATTAATACCTTTCCCAAGGGTATTTGCGCGTAAGTGAATGCATTGAATTTAACTGGAATTTGAACTCGGCTCCCTGATTTATCATTCCGAACCGATATCCACTGCACCACAATGCAATTGTTGATAACTTGATCAAATCCATGAAAAATCGAACACAAGCACTGAAACTAGCTAATAAAGGACCTACTCCATACTAGTTCTGAATACAGTTTATTTATATTGAGTTAGGATTACGTAATCAAATTTTAAAATTGGATGCAGTTTATTTCTCTTGACTAAAAACTTTCCCTAGGCGTATATATATGTTGTGGATCTTCGTCACCAAATTGTTGTGGCAAATCTTAACGCAAATCTTCGCTGCTAACTTGTTGTGGAGTTGTGGTAGTGAAGCTTAGCCGCAAAGTTTTAGTGACCCGCTTGGTCGGAAGTAAGACAGGGAAAGAAGTAGGTATGTTCAAAACAGTGTATTAGTATAACATTAACATATGTACAAATTAAGTGTTAATAATAAGTAAATAGAAATAAGTAAATCCGAACGGTACAGTTACTCTGCTTATTGCCTGGCTAGTAGCAATGTTTAACTGAGTACTAGTTACGATATTAACTGCCTATTTAACTGCCGGTAATTATATAATAAGAGGAAGAATACATACCTCGTAGGAGGTCACCATAACAGTATATAATACAGAAAATTCTATCTATCTATCTATCTATCTATCTATCTATCTATCTATCTATCTATCTATCTATCTATCTATCATGTGGAGAGCTTTTTTTACTTAACTGGGTAGTGTTATGGCGACTTCAAAGTTTAGAGAAGGCATTAATGTGATGCCTTCATTCTACAGGGCTTTTGATTCTTTAAAACCCTAAAGATGGAAAACAACGCAATAATGCATTCACGAAACTTCGAAGTCGGCAAAAGTTTGCTCAGTTAAGTGACAAATCTCTCCACATTAATGTTATTAAGACTCTACCTCTATCTCGATATCGCAATATTGAAGAAGGAAATCAACTGAATAGATATTAATTAAGGATCACAGTATATTTCACTTATCTGGCAACCCCTATGTCAATAAGTACAGAAAGTACCGTAACACAATATATTAAAAAAAGTATCAGATACATAACTACTCTGCTGAATCAATTATATCAAGTATGACTGAAATATTAAAGTACACATCTTATAAGGCTCGTCAACACAAAAATCTAATACGTTTCTCTTCAGGAAATTTTGTTCGCTACACATTCTTTTTCGTAGCACTTAATAAAACTTTTATCATTTGTTACTCCCCTCATCCCTGTTAACCCATCCATTTACTCAAATTCGTAATACTTCTACGTTTCTTGTCCATTCAAAGGGTTGGCGCTCATAGCTCTCTTCAATTTGTCCTTTGTATTGTCTTTTAGCTATCTCAACTAAACATTGTTCTGCCAAACATATACTCAAGTTTATTTTCTATATGCTGTGTTTGTTCAATGTGTTGACAGTCATGACATTACAATTTCTTGTCATTTGTAGCTCATAAAAATTGTTTCAATTTTTTTATCTCAACTAAACATTGCTCTGGCATACATTTACTCAAGCTTATTTTTCCTTGTCTATATGGGCACTCAATAAAATTTGTCTTTTTGTTATGTCAACTAAACATTTTTCTGCTATACATTTACTCAACCTTTTTTTTCCCTACTATATGCCGTGTTCTTTCAAGGCGTAGGTAATCATGACTCTTGATAATTTCTCCTCCTTTGTAGCTCTTCATAAATTTTGTCTTTTTAAAAATCTTTTTAAAACCCCGTTCCGCCCTCTTTTTATTCAAGTTCATTGTTTCCTTTTTTTTTTTTAGATGCGCGTCTCTTCAGGATTTTGCCGACAATTTTTGTTCTTTGTAGCGCTTAATTAAGCTTGACTTTTGTTCTCTTTTTTTTAAACCCTATCATATCATCTATATACTCGCGATCGCAAATTAACGTTTCTCTCGCTGCCGATTGTCTTCAAACTGTCTCTCTATCCTCTTTATGTTTACTAGAAAATGAAATTATTCTTTTTCTGGTGTTTAATTAAAGTGTGCTTTTTCTTCTGTTTTCTTTAAAACTTCGTCTTTACTGTCATGTTCAGTTTAATGTTCTATATAATTATATTTTTATTGCTTCAATTCTCATTCATCTGCGAGAAGATAGTGCAGCACGCACTGCCGTATAGGAGAACTGATATTACGTAACAGTTTTGTTTTTAACGAAATTGTTTGGTTTCTTAATATTTTCCTTAGCTTTTGGAAGTCTTTTTACCTGTGTGCCTCCGCGTATTCTTTTAAAATCATTTCACGCTATTCAAATTGATAAAGTCACTGAAAAACAAAAACGTTACAAGTATGAAAAGAAAATGAGAAAACGTTATATTGCAGTTAGAGTGACGCCATAAATTAAATAAACACAGGAACTAAACTGGGAAGATTCCTTATCATACGACAAGGAGAAAAAGAAAAAAGAAAATATTATTTCAAATTTGCCTAGAAAAAATGTACTTTGTTTTCTAGAAACGAAATTTTATGATTAATACTTCTAATTTTTTAAAATCATTAACTAAGTCACTTAATGAGATAAAAAGACCTGGAAAATGTAATAGTCACAGGTAAGCTCTAAAGCAAGAGGGACAGAGGAAAACGAAGCATAACCTTATAGCAAGCTTGAGTAAATAGATGGTGGAACAGGATTTAGTGAAGATAACAAAAAAGACAACATCTATTAAGAGCTACAAACGATGGGAAATTGTGAAGAGACATGATCCCCGAGGGAACATGGAAGAGGAGAACTGATTATAAAACCGGACGAAAGAAATAAAATCCGAAGGCTATTTTAGCGGTTTACGACAATGTCCTTGACATTTTAGACAAGAAGTGCAGTAACCCAAAATCTTTTGAATTAAATTGCAAAGTGACATAACGTCAAATAGAGAAAAAAATTGGAGAAAATTAAGAGTAATTTTGATTACCTGTCAAGTTTCAATTTTGTTTTTGAGCTGGTAGAATTGAAAAAAAATTCATTGCGATTAGATTGCAAAGAGGAAATCCAAAAATCTGATAAACTCCAGAAAAAAAAGATAAGTCGAAAAATAAACAAACAAAAAACAAACAAACAAAAAAACAAACAAACAAAAAAAATAACAAAAAACAAACCAACAAATATGAAATTATTTATTAAACTTTCTTGAAATAATAATCAGGATAGGAGAACGTTTACGATGTCAGAATTGAAGGAATCTGATTGAATTATTTTAATTAAAAACAGGCACTGAAAAGTGATTCCCCCTTTCCATAAACACCTGCAATCTTATCAGTCAGTTAATTGGCATACGTGATACACACATGGTCGATCATGTCTCAAAAGAGACATGACTGACTGCGCAGAATATTTCCCGTAGTAGATTTCCATTACTTTCTACGATAGACTGGTTTCCAACCAAGACTATAAAATCTAATGTCCTGCTATTTAACCCATAGATACAAGAATAAAAACGGATTAATACCTTTCCTAAGGGTATTTGCGCGTAAGTGAATGCAACGAATTCAACTGTAATTCGAACTCGGCTTCCAGATTTCTCTTTCCAAGCCAATATCGTGCTTATAGTAGTTTAAAAAACAATTTAACACTTTCTTAAAAGTCTAAGATGGAAACTTCTACCAGGACATCTAATGGGATACTTGTAAAGAAAGAATAAATATTTTGGTTCTCTCCTCTCTCCAAAGTGTCTACAGGCATTAGTATATCTGTGATATACTAATTTATTAACACGGAAGAACAAAAGACTAGAATAACACAAAGAAATTAATATAAAAAAAGGGTTTTACAAGAAAATATTCAAGTACACAAATATAAAACATTATAGGGCTTCCTAAAAAAGTGACATGATTTTCTAGTCTAATATAATTCTCGCTCGAATTAATGTGCAAATCCTAAGTTGACTGTGCGGATTGAGAATCTACCAGAAAGATGAATCGGGCATGCCAATGATAATGACAATGTGCTATTGAAATGGCCACCCCCGTTCACCTGACATGATGTAATATAACAACCTGGCCCCACCCGAGGAAAGGCTGATGCAAGCGGGGGTGTTTTCCGGTCGTTGAAAGGAACGGATGTTTGTTTGACCTTATTTCCGGCAGTAGCGGAAATGGCTACAAGAGGCAGACAGAACAGGTGTCTCTGAGAATTACGTGGGCGAGGCAAAATCCGGAAGTCCCGGTTTGGAGATTATAAAAAGACCTCGGCGCACGGATTTCAGACAGAGAGAGACGAGACAGACAGAGAGCCAGACCAGACCAGAGGAGCAACAGATACGACGACACTCCCCCGTCAACCCCTTAGAGGCGCGCTCTCTCACTCTCTGTTCCTTAGGCTACACGGTTCATCGTCATTAATAAAAATATAACTTATATTTTTATATATATGCGTGTTTGTTATCTGTCGATATACAACAATGAGAGCTACTGAGTTTTTTCTATGGGTCTGTGTGAGAGTATATGTCTATATTCTACTTCTCTTACAAGCCTGAAGGATCTTAAACAGAGAATCTCTGAGTCGCTGGAGAATGTTACGCAAGATATGCTACAACGTGTTTGGCATGAATTAGACAACTTACTTGACGTGTTTTGTATCACATGTAGTGCGCATATGAAACATTTGTAAAGCGTTGGGAAATTGGTTATAAAATCTACATCCCTTTGAATATCTTGTATGAAATTTGATAAATAAATATTTTATTGTTCAACATGAAGCCTATTTAATTCCTCAGATATTCACATTTTAAATGATGTCTATTTTTGGAAAAAAACTATATATACACCTGAAAATTGTTTCACACAGAAAATATTAAAGCATGTATGAAAAAAGCAAGCAGAAAATGAAAGTCGATGAATAAAAAAGGTCATATTCACACTTTAAATGCCTTAGGTTCTGATTTAACGCATAAAATGTGTGCCGTAGCCGTGGTCAGCCGAACTGCGCCTAGTCATATCCTCATGGTTTAAGCAGCAACTATTTTCATCAATGTGCTATCACGGGACTCTCAAAGATCGAATAAGACATAAGTCAGTACTTCCTGTTTAAAGAGAGACAATAGGCTTCTATATCACTACACAGAAAAGAGCGAACATAGTTGACTTGATAATTCTAATTACAGGGTGTTGCAGTAAAATCAGGCACTTAACAAAAAAGGAAAAACAAAAAAAAAACCCGAAATAGGCAATAAAAACAAAAGTTGTATATGCAGAAATCCAGAAGTTTATTTAGTAACATAATACATTACTTTTCAATGTAACCGCCGCTGCCAGCGACGATCATCTCAAGGCGGGCGCGAAATGAGTCATACGCTTTGACGACCATGTCCTTATCCATAGCGGTGAACGCCTTCACAATGACAGCTTTCAGAAAGTCGGCCGTGTTTTGGGCGTGTTTGTTGGTCTTGGCCTCAATCACGCCTCAGAAGAAATAGTGAAGAGAGATGCAGTCGAATGAGGAGGGCGGCCATAAGTCCTGCTGCCGGTGGTGAGAAACATTGTTGAGCAGCCACGCCTTGGTCATCTTGGCCTTTTGTGCAGGAGCGAAGTCTTTCGGGAAGAAACGATGATTTCGTCTAACCAGAGCTTCACTACGCTCTTCAGCATTTCCTGGTAGATCTCAGCAGTGACTCTCAGGCTCTTTTGAAAACGCTTTTTCAGATCAATGATTAATAAATGTTTCAAAAGAATGAACCATGTAGGTCTGAGCGAAGATTATCGTAGTTGTGAACAGAATTACAAATAAAGAATTTCACTAAATAACAGAAACCACAACACTTGAGGACTTTCAATAACGGCAACAACAATAATGTATAGCACATGTCATTCAAAGATAAATAATAACATAATAAAATGTTGATATTCTACACGACATAAAAAAGGTTAGATGTGGTAATGATAAAAATAATACTAGCCGTTTTCCTATAAGGAAATATTTGGTATTCATTGACCGAGCAGCTAGTACTGTCTTCGTTTAAAATTTATAAAATCTTTCATTAAAAAAAGCTTTTCAGGAAAACAGGTTTCTCAAGCCCAGTAGCTGTTATAGCTATTTCAAGTATTGATGTGGGTTTCCTTCCTAACATTTTATTTAAAGCAGTATAGAATATTAACATCCTTATTATGTCCGTATTTTTTCTTTGCTTTATATGTGCTATTCATTTAAGTTATTGCTCCTGTAGTCCTCAGGTTATGTGGTTTCTCTTATTTTCTACCGTTCTTTGTGAATTTGTATCGGCAGAACATGACGTTCAAATGTTGTGGGGTGATCTTTGCCAAGTTCAGCGGGTTTCACTCGCTCAAACAAGTCCCCACCAATAGATGAAAGAGTTATAGCGATTAGTGAACTGTATAAACTTATTTCTGAGATTTTTGTTTAAATATAAATACTTTATAATTTTCAGCAAAAGTAGCAATGGCTGCTAGGTTCATTTATAGTGATTGTTTCTTAGTAAAGAAACAGATAACATTATCATTGCTACTATTAGGGGCCTGTAGCTGAGTATTTAGAACGTTATTGTTCCGACAATAATACCTATTATTTAGAAGTTACCTTGGTCGATATTTCAGAGAGGCGACTTCTTCATAATATTGGGCTTGAAAAAAGTTACAAGTCCTCGTGATCAAGGCTTTGAGCGTATTGATCTTGTTCAAACTGTTGATCAGGCCGTATTATACGTTCACACACAGAAAACGTAATTATGCTACGCTCAGTATGCTTATTGTATAAACCACAGGTTGGCTCCGTGAGTCTTGAGGAAGTAAAAATATACCTAAGCAGGCGTTTGCAAAAGGATTATTTAGTCCTACTAGCTGACAGACATATTCGGATTTGATCAACTAACCATGTATATTCAGTAAGGTACACCGTTTATTTTTTTAATACACTCTCATATGTATAGAATTATCGAAAATAAAAATATGATATAAATTTTGAAAAAAATGAAGCCCTGTCTTGAACCATAAGAGATTTTCGTTGTTATTTTACTGAATAGGTGTACACGTATCATAGCGATTACCGGCACCGAATGTGAGATCGTCGAGCCTTGTACTTATTCCGACTGAGAGTATTGAAATCTTTTCCTAAATTCCATTGAAAGAGATATGAATCTAGCGATGGATTAAATTGCAAGGTAGATGATTTGTTAGGGTTAGCTGGCAGGCAGTCTAAGAGAAGTGCAACGTTGCAACATTGAATTTGAAACCACAATTAACTTCAGTAACACACCTATCACGTGTCTTTTTCTATAAATATGTTCATTGTAACTGTCCTGACGAGTTTCTTCTTTGATATCTAAACTTTATGAATTTAAGCATAGTTGTGGTGCAGTGGATATCGACTCAGAAAGAGAAATCGGGGAGCCGAGTTCAAATTCCAGTTCAATTCATTTCATTCACTTACGCACAAATACCATTGTACCTCCAGTTATGGGTTAAATAACAGGACAGATTGAGTTAGATAGCCTTGGTCAGCAACCAGTATATAAGTTATAAATCAGATTTAAATTAGACCGCTGATTTAAGGGCATTTTTCATTGAGACTATTTTGTACTGGTCACTGACTGTTTACCCTATTTTCACTGAGTCTACTCAACGATAAATATCACCTGACTTAAATGTAACAGCATTCCTTTGGCCTGCTATGAGTAAACTCTGTAACCTTCAAATTTTAGGAGTCGGTGAGGTGTTAGGGAAGGAAAGGAAAAGGCGCTGATCCAAGGAATCGGCAAGGTGAGAATTGATATGCTGCGATCTGTTTCAAAGAAACAGACAGCACTCAATTAGCTAAAGGCTGACTGACTGCAGTTACTGCGATATTTCTTCAAAAGAAAACAATGGAAAAATATTTCAGGGAAAGCGGAAACTGCAAACATTAAAATCGGTTTTGGTAAATCGGTTTCGGTTTTAGTGATAATCATATGAGAACCGATTTTAACTGGTCTAATAAATTCAGCTTCAAACCACAGTTCTTTTCTACAAGCCACGGCCTCGCAGTCCCTGTTTCAAGCTCTCCATTTCCTATCTTTCCCATTCAAGGTGTTCAAAGGTCATTGAGTAGATGTCATGATTGTGGATTTTGATATCCGGCACGAATCACAATGATACAGGTTACCCTTTTCTAATATTCAGGTGGCTTCCATTCGTTCATGTTAGTAAGCTTTGACCCCTTCAAAACTGTACTGATTAGGTTTTACAATGCTGTTCCCCATTTACAGATATTCCAAATCAATTTGAAAAAACATCTATCTATCTATCTATCTATCTATCTATCTATCTATCTATCTATCTACATGTTAAATCTTTATTTTCCTTCGAACATGTATTGAGCACTTTCTAATACAACAGTTTACTGGTCTAATTTAAATCTGACTTATAACTTCATAAGCAATATATTTTAACAATTTATATATACTTTATGTTCTCAAAAGAAACAATCGTATGAAAAATTACATAACAAACTTTAAATCTTAACTATAATAATACCATGTTTGTAATTTTTAATGAAACACACACACACACACACACACACACACACACACACACACACACACACACACACAGGTTTGTACCATGTGGTGTCTTCAGGTGATCTGCAATATTGCAAATGACTATATATATATATACAAAATGTACAAACATTTTATACACACCACTTTTTTTTTGTTTATGATTATAAGCTCTTGAACGTATAACCTTTATCAAGTAATCATTCAAAGTAACTGATTATTCTCTTTACAGATTTCAGGACTGTTTGTTTTCTAATCTGATATGGCCAGATTTCACTTTAAAAAAAGCGATGTATTTTTACAGTATGAAGTCATCTAAATTTATCATTCAGTGCGCCGAAATTAGTTTTGTCTAAATTTCTTTGATGAGGAATTTCTATTGTTTACACTATTGTCGGAAATTTACAGATGTAACGGGTCTCCTGATTGGCCGAAGTTGAATTTTGTTTTCGTTTTCAGCAGGCAAACCTCGTTTCGAATCCAATATGTCAGCCCGCTGTTGTCGAGCACGTTTTTTTAGACAAGGGCAATACGTTTCACTTTGAAAGTTTTTACCTTTCTTCGTTTGGCAACAGGTAATATTTGCTAGCACGAACAGTATCGGACGTATTTGTGCCGCTCCGGATTTTTGTTGCAGCGGGGCCTAAATTGGCGCCCACTTGTCTCGCTATATCGAGACCATCTTACCAATTCTTTGTAATCTTTTAGGCTAATGCCACAACTTTGTAACAGAGAAAATCTCTTGTTACCCTTCTTACCTTAAAAAGGATACCCTATGGGCAAAGCCTTGCCTTCCTAGAGAAAAATTCTCTAAGCACTATCATCTTATACCAAGATAAGAAACTGTGAAAGAAGCTGACCCAGAAGAAAGTTCCTGTACATCGCGGATCGCAGTTCCTTGTGTCTTTTTCATCCCTCTCCTAGACGGAGGATACTATACCAAGCTAAGCAGAGAAAAGAGACTATACCAAGCTACACAGTAGCAGCAAAATTCAGCATATTTTTGCAAGACAAATAAATTGTTTTTTCTATACCAGGTATGTCTTGTTATGTTTGATAATTTCCTTTCACTGCTTAAGCGCTAAGTTATGTGAATATATTTCTCACACTATTTACATAACTATTAGTATCCTCAACATTGTTGTTTATTGCTACAAGGTTTCGACCTTTCTACCCTTCAATCTTCGGGCGTGTGTCGATCAGGATAACCTTAAAGGATTTTTGAATGCCTAAATCTACATGGGTAGATTGTCCCCATTCCGCTGATCTAGCGTAACACTTAAAGTTATCTTTTCTTGCCCTTATTTTGTACTGGCCACTGACTGTTTGCTCTATTTTCACTGAGTCTACATATACACTTCATATCACACGGATTGAACTTAAAATAACTATATATATATATATATATATATATATATATATATATATATATATACTAATGATTTCACCCCCAAGCAAGGTAGTTTTACTGCCACTAGTGTAACGGGGGTTACATAAGAGGAAAGTGATGAGAAAGAAAGGCAGGTTATAAAGTGTGTGAGGAAGTGGGAAGAGAAGGATGAGAATCCTGGTGTGATGAAGGTGAGGTGGACGGAGAAAAGAGCATGAGAGAAAGGATGCGAGTCAGAGAGATAGGAGATGACTAGTGACCTTACGTTTAAAATCTTGGAGGTTGTAGCTGTCGAGGAATCAAGTGTAAGGAAGGGAATTCCACAGGCGGGAATTGCGAAAAAAGAGTAGAAGTTGAGGTTACATTTTATTGATTTCACTATGAAAGAGTGAAACATAGTTGCTAGTCTAGTAGCTCAAGTAAATTAATGCATAGAGGGCATCAATGAGCTAAGTACATTGGAGCTGAAGCCGTATATAGACCCAAATTGATGAACTAACGATAATAACGCCCTAACCTCGTACTTTAAACCCTAACTTCAATGTCCTATTTTCTTTCCTCCCTACAATGACTGCATCTAACTCCACTGTTCTTACTGTTGCTGATGAAAAAAGACAAGGGTATTATTCAGGGATATAAATAATATATATAAATTTAATAAGTTATCAGTTCCTCGTACCGCTCCAGTAAGAACCTGACGCCTCCTGCTCCTTTGGCCTAAAATAGAGTCAGTCAGTTAAGTGACATACGTGATACACTCTTAGGCGATACTGCCTCAAAAGAGACATGACTGACTGGGCAGAAGATTCTCCAGCAGTAGTTTGCCATTACTTTCTACGGTATACTGGTTGCAGGCCAAGGCTATAGAACCCAATCTGGTCTGTTAATTAACCCATAACTGGAGAGAAGAGACGGATTAATACCATTCCCAAGGATATTTGCGCGTAAGTGTATGTAAGGAATTCAACAGGAATTCGAACTTGGACCCCCGATTTCGCGTTCCACGCCGATTCCACTACTGTTACAAAATATGTGCAGAAGCGGCTCGGTCTTTACTTTCAAGTCTAAAAGCGTGTCTGCGTGCTTGTGGGTAAAAAATAAATCCTCCCTGCAACTCCTATCTCACAGACGAAGCATTGCAAACCTCTCGATGCTCGATTGCTATTTCTATGGAAAGTGCTCGGACGAACTATTTTCCTTAGTTCCTCCAGGACTACATTCACCGCTAAGACCTGCAAAGCCATGCAGACCATAGAAGACCATCCTAATTATCTTAGTATCCCACTGCTAAGAGGCGAATTTCATTTGAGCTGCTTTTTCTTACGAACTGCGACTTCGATTAACTGACTCTTACGAGGATGCTTTCTCGATCTCTACAATTTTAACCTGTTCAAGTCTAGGTTAACTGCTATCTTTCCACAAACTCTCAGAAATTGTGTCTCTTACTTTGTAGCCCACAACCTCGAGTGGCTCTTGGGCCTTGTACATGTTGAACATCATTGTAAAAACTGAACTTGTAATGTATAATTGGCAAAGTCTTACAGCATTTGCGTTTCGCAAATGTTGCTTTACTGAAGATCTGCTTGGGCTGGATAACGTATTTTAGTTGTTAATAATTAGTTATTTTGCATATGTACGTAGTGTAGCGGTTATCAGCTTTGAAAGTGTAATCAGCGAGTTGAGTTCAAATTTCAGCCAAGCCTGCAGAATTCACTTGCGTCTAAATACACTTGAGAAAGGTACGATTCTATTTCTTCTCCCGTCTTCTCCGACACATGGGCTGAAGAGAAGATCAGTTTGATATCTCTGGTCTTAGCTGGCAACCAGTCTATGAGAAAGACAACAATGAATTTGAAACTATCCAGTGTGGCGCTAACATTGTTTCCATCCGCCACAGGGCGTCTGCACGTTGAACTCACTGATGACGAACTGGAGGAGTCACTTATTTCAACACCACATTCCAACATAATGAAACATTTTCATTAAAACACTGTCATGAGGTAATATATTGACTGATTATTTTTTTGCAGAGTATTTCAATTCAGATAATTTTTTAAATTGTACAAATATTTTGGAGATAATAATGACTTACTGGTTCAAGTCTACTAATTAATCCATACCTGATGTGGACGGGTAGTTTCCTATATATATATATATATATATATATATATATATATATATATATACTACGCATTGGCATATGGATAAAACTTGACAACCCAGTAGCGACAGCTTTTAGGGAATAATATATATACATAGATTATATATAAAATCCTTTAATTCATTGTATTTTAAAAACATATGTTACCCTAACACAGTTTTTCAAAAATATTATTTAACTATAGTAGTACTATGATTTTCTGGACCTTTCCAGTACATTCTCTAACTTTCAAGATCTTTTAAAGCCCTATGGAAGTCTATGGAGCCTTTTAGAACTTTCTTGAAATTCATGACGTGTGGGTTTATAGAGCACTGTTTGGGTTGTTATTTAGATAAAGCTAATGCAAAAGATGTGTTGTGTTTGTAATCAAATATTTATTATATAATAATACGTAACCTTCATTGAGCAACGATGATTCATTTACGGAAAGATCTTCAAGTGTTCATTTTTACCAATAATTCTTTATAAATATTAGGTTCTACCATTGAAAAACAAGATGATCTGAGTGAAGAAACTCATAAGATTTCAATAATCACATATTCATCTAAAGATCTTCGGCAATATCCAGAGTAGGATCTGCAACGTAATCGATCCTGACTTGGCATCTCGACTTCACCCACTTTTTCACTTACGTGACGTCGCTTCTCTCTGTCTTTTCTACAAATATTTTCAGGGACAAAATTCTCTGACGAGCTTTTTCCGCTTGAGCCCCGACTGTGTCAATTTACGCGTGCTACTAGATTGGTATCTAGTATCCACCGTTTTACGGTTGAATTATTTAAATGTAGTAGTCATTTCGCTGTTTCGACTTTCATTTCTTGCACTTCCCACCAGTGCAACTCTCTTCCATTTTCTTGCTGCCGTGATTGCTACAATCTCAAAGCATTTCAATGCAGCGTTAATTGCCATCTTCTATCTCCTTGAATCCCGTCAATCTTACATTCTTTCCTGAAAATCTCAAGTACCCAGTATATTTTTCACTGTCACCCCCTGTGTATTAGTCGCAGTCTCGTCTTGCTTGGGGCGAAAAGATTAAGAAAAATAAATGTGTTCTACTAGTAGAACAATAACTAGAAAACAAAAAGCCTGCTAGCAGTCTTGGTATCTTTCTGTTATTTGGAACATCAAAGAAAGGAAAGAACCTATAAAAGAAATCGCTGAAGTAGTAACAAGTTTATGGCAAAAGAAACTAATTGTTCCAAATTTATCAATTCAAGTCATGAAAGCACAATATGATCAAGATAAATGCATGAAAACTAGAAAAAATATAATCCGCTGTTACATGGTTGTGTTGTGAGGAGAGACAGTTATATCACCATCAGATCGAAAGTAAAGGATGTGTTCGATATATATTTGGAAAGACTGTGAGTTCATACGTCTAAAAAAGAAAATTGACTTTGGATCGAACTTCAAAAACAGTAATAACAGCAACATCCACTTCTGGATCAGAAACTGGATCGCAGAACCAATCAGAGAAGAAATATGAAGAGTCCGACAGTTCTGACAAGAAATCCAAGAGAAAATAGAAGTATAGCAAAACCAGAACTAAATTAGTAACATCTTTAAACGGACCAACCAGCAAATCATCAAATATTTGTCATTAGTTATTTCATGAAGGGCTAGGCGGAGATACCTTTTCAATCTGGTATTTACATATCCCTCATTAAATTAACAGTTAAAGGAATGGTGAATACATGACACAAAAATTGGTCATTGCATTTTGATAGTAAACGAATATCAAGTGTTTGTTTCGAAAAGTGAAAGAAAAGATGTTAAGTTAGAAGCATTACATTTACCAAATGGAAAGCCAGATACTGTTGTCAAAGGAATAACAAATGTTCGGGATGAATACAATTTCTAGAACATAAAGATGATTGTTACGGACACTAAGAATTTGAACACTGGAAGCGGGAATGGGAATGTCATTCAGTTAAAAAAGATTATTTGCTCAAAAGTAACTGGAAGAACCGCAATTCATTGGCTATGAACATTACACTCCACCCACGTCTATTGAACAGATAAAGAGGCTCATCCCTTGTTCCCTGTTTAGGATGTGGTTTCTCCTTTCCAATCCTTTCACGCTTACGTAGCCCCCTGCATATCAGTGGCGTTACCGCCTTGCTTGGGGTGATATTATTAAAAATAAAAATCATGTTCTTGACCAAGTGTTTTGCGTAGTAATCAATGACGAACTTGAAAGAAACAACACATAACCCAATATCGAATATCCGTTTACAAGTGAACATGTAAATGATTACTAACAGCTTAAGAATTTCAAGAATTATAAAAGGGAGATTGCTAAAAAAGCAGAATGGTGGTATGAAATTTCTATTTCATTTAACTCAACATTTTTGCTTCTTTGAAATAACTGGAAGATTCCTTAAGTTAATTTAAAAAATATATATCTAACTTAAAAAAATCTCTTTTGGCATTTATTCTTCCAGCAGAGAAAAGAGACTCGCTACACGAAATTTGTAGATTCATCTCTTACAGATGGTCGGGACATTGGTTTCGTGACGAAATCGACTATGTAGATAATTATCAAAGGCTATGTCGCACCTTGCAGGCACGCAAAAAGAATTAAATCCAAGGAAAAGGTTTTGAAAGACAGAATCAATGAGACTGGAAATTCCCAGAACAAGTCAATTACATTGTAATCAAATTGAAAAATAAAATTTCTGATATATTTTGATTTGTACCCTTATTGCATATACGGGTAAATCGAATTTTTGCTTTAGTGCTACTTTTTCAGAACTGAAACAAATAAATGACGATTTCATTACTTTTCAATAAAAGGTAATTGATTTATGACGCAGTTTGCAAAAAGTCATAACACTATATTTTTAATTTGTTAATTTGTTAATTTTTTAATTATGATTAATTTTAGGTTTCTAATTTTAATTCCTTTATTACCACGTTATTATTACTACAAATATAATAATATAATACTACTAATATTATTACGATTAAAATTAAACAGAAAAATTAACAATTAAGTTTTCGAGCGTAAATTCAACCAATAATTTCTAAAGTTTAAATTTCAATGTTATACATCTAAAACAGACAACTGGCAGCTCAGGCCAAGATTAATTTTTTCATTAACGAAGGTTTTTTTTTATAAATCTAGGTCAAAGACGCTGCGCAAAGCTAAGATCTAATACATTAAGTTAAACCCCCTTTCCTCTTATTCTTTTCTTCTCTTTTCTTTATCTTTTCTCTTCTTTTAAATATTTTTACTTTGTTTCCTTTTTTCTATTTCACTTGACTTCGTCTGGATAAATTTGAAACATTCCTTGTTATATGAATTTGGTCTGAAGAGCGGTAGGAGCCGCGAAATATATTATTACCAATGGATTTGTAAAAATATGTAACATTTGTTCCCTGATTATAATACTCTGTTAAATTTAACAATAAATTTTAACATTGAGTTCTCTATTGCGTTAGTCTTTATTGGAATTTTCCTTACTAAATTTTAAGGATTCTACTTTATATATATATATATATATATATATATATAATATGGCAAATTATAAACAATAATTATAATATAGTAAATTATACACAATATATATATATATATATATATATATATATATATATATATATATTGTTTATAATTTGCTATATTTATGAGTGCACAATGCTCAATACAGGTAATTGTAGGAAGACCAAATAGGACTAGATGATGAGTGTTAATTTCATGCTTTGAGTAGTACTCATATCTTACAATCTAATGTTTAATTTTATCATCTTAATATCTATATATACTTGGTTAGTTTTGTTTAATGCCATATAAACATTGATGAGTTATTTAATGCCGAAATCTAAATATTTTGAATGTATTTCTATGACTTCAAATACAGACAAATGTACTGTTGGTAATTCTAATATAAATAAGTGTTATTCGTAATTTGACTGTAAGCATGTATATGGCACCTTTTGCCCGGGGATGACTTGTTCGTTGTGACGCCTGTCCTTGTTGACGATCGTGACGGCACCAGTTGTGACACTGCCACCCGGCTGGCCGGTTAGTTCGGTCGCTGTTGCTGGTTCAGGAACGGATCCCGCTGCGATGATGTCGAAACGGTACCGCTGTGTCGACGCCTTCGGCTGCTGTTGCTGATCGTGGTGATCTCGTCACAAAAGCTGGTTTTCAAGACGTCTATTGCAATTTTTAAACAACAAAGTTCTTTCGGAACCTTATCGGTGCTCAACGGAATTCGCCGAATCAGAGGCGGCTAATGGCGGCGACGTGGCGGTGGTGTGTAGGGGTTGGTTTATCCTTGTCGTCTGGAAGCTCCCAACTCTAAAAATTATTTTCATAGCAGTGCGAGCTTTTTGTCGAGAATAATAAGAAATTTTGATTCTCGTAAATAAGTTTTAAAAAAATAACGTTCTTTCGGGATTCCTATCGGAAGCGCATTATTCAACATTAACCTTTTAAGTTAATCGGCGGCAGGCTTCATTCGACATTAACTCTTTAAGTTAATCAGAGGCGGGCTTCGTTTGACATAAACTCTTTAGCCATAAGTTTTATGGTAGGCGACCAGCCGTAGGTCATGTCTCCCCAGTTGGGAACCTTTTCCCACATTCGTTACATTTCTACCATAATTCCAGAGACTCACTCCACCCCTACTGATTTTTCCCGCCGAGTCTCTATTTTTATAACCCTCCCCAATCCTCTCGGGGGATCTAGCAGACTCGAAGTCTTCGACCAATGAGATTGTTTTCCACCCACTTGATTAGCGGGAGGGCCGTGGCTCAACGAATGGAATATCAACAGCTCACTTCCTTTCGATTACATCATATTTAGCTTTTCCAGTTCCCATATCTTTCTACTCGATACTACACAATGCCAAGGATTCAGTGTAAATTACAAGAAATTATAATTATCATGGGAGACCTGAATGCCAAAATAGGCAAGGAGAGGGAAAGGGAAATAGGTGGCAAATCCGGAGTAGAAACCTGAAATGATACACGGTGAATGACCAGGTAATAGCCAACACCTGGTTCCAATAACATCCAAAACGATTATGAACATAGAGAAACTCAGGAGGAGAAATTAAAAACCATATTGACTATATAACTATCAACAAGAGATCCAAGAATCTCTCCAAGGGTCGACAGCGGAAGTGATCACTTCCTTGTTATGTGTAAACTAAGAATGAAACCACGGAAACTGAAATCTAACGCAGAACCCAAATTGAAATACAACAAAGTCCTGATCGTCCCTCTTCTGAAGGAAAGATAAAAGGACATTGTGAAAAGAAGATATGAGACAAAATGTAAACTCGAAGTACGGCGCACTAAGAAAAGTATTAGTGACATCAGCTTTTGAGATTATCCCCCAAAAGTGAATAGATGGTAAATGAGATTCTCAACATGATGCAAAGGAGACAAAAACAATGCCAAGACGTGAAACAGAATACTGAAAACTACAGAAGAATGACTCGACGAAAAATGTACAGAAATAGAAAGAAACTATAAGAGATAAAGAAAATATGCATAAAAATTAGAGAATTAACAAGACAACACTTGTTGGTCAACAAGCTGCCTACAATCCAAGGATGGAAACGCTGATATTAGAGAAAGAAAAATACTTCAGAGATGATCAGGTTATAGCCAACTCCTGGTTCTAATAACATCCAAGACGATTTTGGACATGGAGAAATCCAGGAGGAGAAATTGTGCGAAAGAGAATGTAAAGAATATTGACGGAATTCAGACTCGTCTCGTTAATCCTTCGTTCTGAGCCAGTAAAGATTACATTAACGCACTCGATGAGAAGATTAATATCAGCTTTTGTATTTACCTATGTTAAAGTAGAACGTATACCAAACACATATTTTGTTTGATTAATTTGTTTTCTAAGGCTTATCAAAATTTTGCAGGTTATTTAGAACAAGTAAATATATTTAAATTATAAGAATTTGGGTGGAGGCAGATAATAATTACTTCTGGATAAATTCTTACTAATTAACCCATACCTGGGGAAGAACAAGTGGCGTTATACCTTTGCCAAAGGTATTTGCACTTATTGAAGATAACAAACAAAAACTGAAATTAGAAATCAGGTTTTAAAAGTTCAAAGCAATTATCCATTATAAACATCTAAACCTACTATTTGTCTATATTTCTGAGACGAGATAGTATGTACAGTATTTATAACATTTAGAGAAAATTATTAAATCAAAAATTGTAATGTAAACTCTGGTAAAAAAGAGTTACTGAACAGGAGTTTATAAGTCCAAAAAATTCAGTTGTTCTTGTCATTAAGGACACATGACTCAGTGGATATAAACGTTGGTTAGTTTTTGTGACTTGACCCAAAAAGATGTGAGTTAAATACCAGCAGTACTGAACAAGTGGGATAACTCATGACTACCAGAAGAGGGAGATAACTCATGACTACCAAAAGCGGTTCTACGCAAGGAATGGAGATCATATACCGACCCCGGTGATTGTAATAAAGGGTTCGGTTCGAAATTCCTAGTACCTGAAGAAAGCCGGACCGTACAACGACCGAAACGTCGATGGCAACAAAGATGAGTGTAAATAATCTAAACTTACATCTGATATTCCCAAGCGGTCACCCATCTACGTACTGACTAGGCTGAATATTGCTTAAGTTTGGTGACTATACGGGAAGCTGTGTTTCAACGTGATGTGGTCCTAAGCCAAATTAATATTTCGCAAATGCCTAAATATTTTTATTAACCGATTTTATATATATATCCATATATACAGGGGCATTTCAACTGGTTAGCAAGATTTTCTCGCTAGATCAATTATAACTGAGTGGTGAATGCGATCCTCACTAGGTTTCCCATACTTTCGGGCTTGTGCTACAATTAAACTGCACTTAGAAAATTAATATCTATATACACAGTCAATTATTCAAAATGCGGAGTCATCTGCGTTCGTAGTTATCTGCCAATAAAAACGTAAAGAGTAAGTGAGGATATGTAGCTAGTTCGAACGCTCGCTTTCCGACGCTAATGCCCTGGTTCGAATCTCATCATGGTCGATTTGTTAGAAGTTGACTTCTGGATGACAAATTTAGAAATGCCTGATAACCATCCCACATGATTGAAATCTGTTGATTGTTGTGCGAGTACCGATTTGCAAGATTTAATAACCGATGGTTTGAGCGTACTGGCGTTGTTCAAACTACTGATCATGAGTATGAACTCTCTTCCAGAAACTGTAAATAAGTTTCGTTCAGCTCAGTTGTGGTATAAACCACAAGTAGGGTCCTTGGATAGTGAACAAGCCTGCGAAGGTGCCTGCAACAGGGATTGGATCAGAAAATGAGAAGAACCGGCAACTATTTATCTGTTTCTGCACGTTTTTTTTAAATTTTCAAAACGTTCTATCTATCTATCTATCTATCTATCTATCTATCTATCTATCTATCTATCTATCTATCTATCTATCCCAGTCTCTTCACTATCTATCTATCTTTTGAGAAAAAGGAAACAAGACAGGTGCGCGTGTGCGCGTGTGCGCGTGTGAATATTTTCATATTGCCAATTATAAATATTTGAATATTAAACTACCAACAAGTGTTAAAGCGTTTTAGAAATGATGTAAATTGCTACTTGAGCAAAAAGCGGAATTTGTAAATATGAAAAGCTAAACGGAGGGAAATTCTCAAAGAAAAAGAGAGAGGTTAAAAAAAAAAACGGAAAATATCGAAAGTTTTCTTTTTTTTAGTTTAAGGATTACTGTAGATGAAAAATGACGTTCCTCGTAGCCTGACTGATTTTCGTTGTTTTGTTTACAACGGAATTCTTACCAAAGATTTTGACACCGGAATGAGATATTTTTGGCACTTGGAGATATTCTTGATTTCCAATATGGCGACACATTAGGATGGGAGAAAAAGTGAATATGGCAAAAAATATAAAACGAGAAGTCAGACAAAAAATATTTGAATATGCATGATCTTAACGAAGCTATTTTAGTTTGAATAAAAGCAACTATCTATCTATGGGGAGTTGTTAAAAAACCTAAATACCTCCGGTACCGACCAAAATGAATTGGGATTGTAGGAACGTCCAGTAACTATTTCTTGCGCAAATATATATACGCGCGCGCGCGCACACACACACACACACACACACACACACACACACACACACACACACACACACACACACACACACATATATATGTATGTATGAATGTATGTATATTTCATTGTTTCACTCCAAGCAGGGTAGAACCTCCACTGGTCCGCAGAGGGCTACATGAGAGGAGTGAACGTTTACATAGGAGGAGAACAAAAAGAAGGAGGAATCAGTTTCAGAGGATGTTAGAGAAAGGATAGGATTACTAATATGAAATAAATTGGGAGAGTAAAGTGAAAAAATAGAACAACAAGTTACAAGGGTTTTTGGGGAAAGGACAAGAGAAGTACTAGGGTCAACGTGATAGAGATGGCAATTGACATCGCATTTAAAAAATGGCAATTGAGATTATATATATATATATATATATATAAGTATAGTTGTCAGTCCGTAAACGGTGAGGATAATCCAACAACATTTCCTTAATATAATCGAGGGGTGTTAACCAGGATGGGGTCAAATAGACGCCTAAAATCAGGGGAATGGTTTTTTTTTCAGAGGTCATGCCATCTAAGACGGTCAAAATAACTTCAAACGGATACTACACATATTTGGAACTGGACTCAACTCTCTTCCTTCTCTCCTCCTTCTCCTTACATTTATTGTCTTTATTTATTTGTTTGTAATCTTATGTTTATTATTATTATTATTATTTCTATTATGTTCCCTCTTCATTTTAAGAAAACGTTCATTCCGGCAGAAATTTTATGCCAGATGGAGGTGATATTGTAAAACAGTCTGATGAAATGGGCTAATTAAGCTTATTGAAATGAACTATAGTTTATAACTAATATGACGTGTTGAGCTTTCCTTTATATATATATATATTTCTCCTGTCACACTCAGGGGTTTGGATTATATATATATATATATATATATATATATATATATATATATAGAAGAGTATGAGAGACAAATTGTCGTCTGAATTGCCCGAAAATAAAGATATTTACCAAAGTTACACAAAAATGTCTTAAAATACTAAAGAGTAAATTTATTCATTAAAATCGTCATTAATTTTCAGACTACTTTGAAATCTCCAGCAGCTCTTTTGAGCAGTCACCTTGTTTAAGTTGGTGAATGCTCCTCTAAACCTTACCTTCAGTTCATATTTAGTATTGCAAGGAGTTTTGTTGTCCTCTCGTTCAACTGCATCCCACACATCATAAATGGAGGTTGCCGTCTTTATGCCTTCATTCATATTGGGAATAACGTTGCCATCACTAGTGATCATTTCCAATACATTCATAATCGCCATTAGTCTCTTCCAACTCTTCTGGAAACCGATAAAGAAATGAAGAATAATTTTTTATATATCAAGAAAGATTTTCGTGGAAAAATTGCTGTAATCCGATGAAGTCCTAAAGAGCAAATTATATATATATTAGGAAAATAAAAGCACTCGAAAAATAGCAGATCCTTACATTAGTTTCATAACATATTCGGGTTTACACTTTACCAACCACTTCCAATAGTTTCATAAGTGGTTCACACAATCCTTAGGTAAATCGAGTACCCGAGGATTGCGTGTACCAACACATATTAAATCATATAAGAACACACACACACACACACACACACACACACACACACACACACACATATATATATATATATATGTATATATATATGAGTGTTAATTTATATCTAAAATTTATATTTAAATTTAGATTTTTATGACAAAATTTTTTTTCTATAAAATTTGCCCTATTTATTAAAACTAAAATCGCTTTGGTAATTTTTTTCAATGTTTGTTTAAAGACGAATGATAATAATAACAGTTTCCTTTGTTTCTATGGAAATAGATTTTTTCCTTTGTACTTTTCTGAGCTTATTTCCTTGTCAGCCACCCACCCCTTACCCGCTTTTTCCTTTTCTTTTCCTCTTTCTTTTCCTTTCTTTTTCTTTTTCCCTTTTGTTCCCTGTACCACTTCTATTCACCCAGACATGGCTAAATTTCAACTTTCTTCACTTTCACCTCAGATAAGGGAAAAATGTGTCTTCTAAAATTAGACATAACTATCCGTCTGCTTCCCTGTTTATTTCTTTAAATTAAAAAGTTATTAATTCCACCCTTTTTATTTTTTTGTGATGGAAATTTCTTTGGGACTTCTGCGGGTATAAAATCTTTTGTCATTTAAAAATTGAATAAATTTTTCGTTGCTGAAGACGAGAGATTATTCTCGTTTCTCGTAGAAATGGCTATTCAACGAATTTGAAGATCGAAGTTTTGTTTTCACAACCACTAAACCCTCTAAACCTTTGCTACGATATGGAGAAACACCTTCGTAGACTGAGATTAAAGAATATATCTCAGACAACAAATCTACTTCTAAACAGCGCTAACCAATCATGCTCCAAACTTCCTCTTACGAAAAATAACACCTTATGGACTCCACCAAGCGGACGTAACCAACACTAGGATCAATATGCCAACAAAGCCAAACAACACATGGATAACTTCTTAAAAAACAAAGGACACCAAATAAAAAACACAACTTATCCAAAATAGAACACCAAGCCATCTATACACTTAAAAACACCCGTGGCATAATTATCGTACCAGCCGATAAGGGCGGAGCTCTAACCATCTTAGACACTAACAACTATATTAAAGAAGCAGAATCACAACTTCAAAATAACAGATTCTATGTACCCTTACCTCTAGATCCGACTAGCACTTACAAAACAGAATTATCACTTCTCATTCAGAACCTGAACCACAACATAAAAAATAAAATAAAATCTCTTATTCCTGAGAACCCCAAAACAGTAACATTCTACACTATCCCAAAACTACATAAACTTCCCAAAATCATTTCAGAAAAACACCCTAACACCTCTTTTAGTCCACGATGATAATATTCTAGTAACGATGGATGTTACGTCTCTGTACACGAACATTCCACATGTTGAAGGAGTATCAGCTTGCCATGAGTTCCTTAGTAAAAGCAAATTACCTAACAACCAAATTACAGATATATGCCAATTAATATATTTCATTTTAACACATAATTTTAAATTCAACAACAAACACTATTTACAGATTAGTGGCACAGCAATGGGGACGAAAATGGCACCTAGTTATGCCAATATCTTTATGCACATTCTAGAAAGAAAGATACAAGACAATTCAGAATATAAACCATCACATTATTTTAGATACATTGATGACATTTTCTTATTATGGACTAAAAATTAAAAAACTTTTTTACTTTCTGCAACAACTTCCATAATACAATTAATTTTACCATGGAGTACTCATACACATCCGTCCCTTTCTTAGACGTCATGATAAAATTAAACAAACACACACTTTCCACTAGTCTATACAACAAATCCACAAACCAACATAAATTCTATCGTATACAGCTCTTTTCTAAGAATCAAACGCTTATGCTCAGACCATCCAGATTTTCTATACAACATTAACAACCTAACAAAGCAATTTCTAAAATGTAAATACTCCATAAAAATAATAAAAGAAGCACTAAATAAAACCATCCACATAAATCGTAACACACTTCTCACATACAAGAAAAGAAAAAACAACAACTGAATTCCCATGGTTTTTAACCACAATCAATATTCCAACACACTTATTCAAAATTTAAAAAACGATTACAAGAACCTCCAGCCAAACAAAAAAATCGAAGACATTTTCGATAAACCACCCTTAAATGCAATGAAACAAACACCCAATCTATCAGCTATCCTCACTTATACCAAATATCTAAAAAATACAAACCTATCTGGGAATTTCCAATGTAAGAAATCTCGTTGTCTAGTTTGCAAACATTTAGTAAACGATGCAGTATTTTCTCTACCCAACACCAACATCAAATTCCACCCACCACGCCTCACCTGTGACAGCCAAAATATAATATATTTTCTCTTCTGTTCAATATGTCCAATTAGTGGATATATTGGTGAATCTGGAAATAGCTTTAGATTCCGTTTCAATAATCATAATGTAAGCATACGCAAAACATCCCGTATTCACCCATAGCAGAACACTTTAATCAACCAAAACACACATTAGAAAATTGCAAATGTTTACTAATAGATTCTGATTTTAGTTCTACATACTCACGCAGAAAGAAAGAAAAATACAGGATTTGAAAATTAAATTCATACAGGCTATGGTAAAATAGGGACTTAGGTGTTTTGAATCTTTATAAATATTTCAATAGTTAAACATTTTTTAGATACACTTAAAAATTTTTTCTTTATAACAACATTTATAAGTATTATTAAAAATAGGTTTCCGTTTACAAATATTAAAAAAATCTGTCGCTTTTTGCGTCACGTGATGTAAACAATATTTCCACGAACGCTCCTCGCGAAAACGCTTCTAATTTAAAATTTAAAATCATTTGTTTCTGATGAAAGGCCGAGGACGGTCTGAAATATCAAATATAATAATAGAAATAAATAAATACTCTAAAGAAAAATACATTTTTAAACTTACAACTTTTTAGTAGTTTTTCCTATATATATATATATATATATATATAGGAAAAACTACTAAAAAGTTCTAAGTTTAAAAATGTATTTTTATGTATATACAAACTACTAAAAAGTTGTAAGTTTAAAAATGTATATATATATATATTCTTCATTACTCGACGACATAAGTATTGCAAAAATTAAATAATTAGGCGCTATAAAAGAACAAACACTTGGCAAGGGCTTTTGTAACTAGCAGTAAAGTTTAATAGTTTATGGTTAAGAGAATGAACTGGAGCGATGCTACCTCGCAATTGACTCCCTCTCTCGAAGAGCATCACAGAAGGGATATATATATATAATGATATCAAACATGTAGACGGAGAGGATAATTCAGAAAGATCTATTTAATATAAAATATTAAAGAGATAGATTCACATAGAGATCTCAATGAATATTATCGAGAGGATTATAATATATATAAAAGAAAACCCATTACATCATGTAAAGCAGTTATAAACTATAATTCATTTCGACGGTCAAATTTTTATTACGCATTTCAAAAAACTTACCAGTCGAAATAATTTATAGTTTATAACCGCTTTAGATGACGTGTTGAATATATATATATATATACAAAGGATATTATCCGGCGTGTTTCGTCTTCTGGTGAACTTTATAAAGGATTTTTGCAATAAGTACTTGTAATCAAAAGTAAAATGTCACTAACACTATTTTTAATTTTTTCAATTCAAGAAAAGCACATAAGTTACAACAGGCGAACTGAAAGTCAAGGGAAATTATAGAGGATGCTACGTGATGTAAGTTTATGTTTATTTAACCAGAAGAATTTACCATTCATTGACAAAATAAGCAGTGCTACTGTCTGTTGAAATTCGTCAAATCTTCTACTAGACTAACTTTTACATTTCAGTGCCCATTTAATTGGACCAAAAAGATGGAAGTTGAAATTCATAACATCTTTCTATTAAAAACATTTTTCAGTAAAATCGGTTTCTCGTAACCACTAATTTTTATTTCTCTTTCCAGTATTGATAGAGGCTTCCTTTTTAACTTTTTCTTCGAAGTATAGTGGGACATACTTTCTGTTATTTTATAAAATTCTTTGATGGTTACCATGTAAAGCCAGTCGAAAATATCTGAAGGATGATAGCACTCTCGAAGAACTATGTACGATTTTTATTAAGGAATGCAACAATATATCAAAGTAAATAAACATGTCTATAAACAATGTATAAAATCTATTTCAAATGCCTATAAAACGTCTATAAGATTTAGAGAAAGTTTATAAAAGTATATAATAATCTATAAAAGCTATAAAAAAGACTATTAAAAGCCTTCATAGTTTCTGTTTTTTGTAAATTTCTTTATTTGTAGTCATGTAGCGCTATTCCCAATTGTCTGGTCCTCCCTAAGAACTATGTGTAATTTTTATTAAGTAGTACATCAAAACAAATAAAAATATCTGTAAAATGCCTATTGAAGTCTATAAAATCATATAAAAATTGTATAAAAAGTATATAAACATCGATAAAAGTGTTTATGATATGTTTATAAATAGTATGAAAAATCTATAGAAAGTTTATAAAAATCTACACACAAATGAAGATAGTTATAACCTGAGAGATGAAACCTGTTTTGTATTCGATCATTTAAACAAATGCCATTAGCGAAAACCGGACGTTTTCCTTTAGAAAACGGAAATTGGCTACTTTTATTATATATTTGTCTAAATCCATAAACAGACCTTTCACATCATTTGTGGTATTCTGCCTTAGGGGTGTATAATCTTTTCCGAGTCAGACAATCGAAGTACTCCTTGTTTTGTCGAATTGAATAATTGATAATATTAGTTAAGACGTCCCAGAACTGGAAGCTATAATAATTTCCTATCTTTACGTCAGAATTTAAATTGATTTTCTTGAACTTAATATAATACGATCTTCTCTCGTCTCCGCCCATCTGCCAGTGTATATTTACAGCAAGAGATTTGACACAATATCAGAATTAACCAAGAGCCTTTTGTTACCAGAAATTGCGTCACATTCTCACCATGCAAATTTTAATAAAGAATGTAAAGTTTGGTTTGGTTTGTTTTACCGCTTATCAACCGCAATGGGTTATTTAATGCCAACAAAACTTTTGCAATAGATTAGTATGAATAGAATATTTATTTTTATAAGAAATAAGTTTGTAGATCAGCTTTCTTTGACGTATTTTTGTAAAGTGGTTTCCTTTGAGAGTCAGATGTATTGCAGCTATGTATTTTTTTTTTAATGTATTGCTGGTAATATTTATTTCCTTCCAAAATGCATTGCTGGAGATATTTTTCCTTTAAAAATGTATTCCTAGCAATATTTTATTGTCTTTCAAAAATGTATTGCTGGTAATCTTTTGCCCGGTTCACACTCCACCCACGTCTATTGAACAGGTGTAGAGGCTCATCCCTTGTTCCCGGTTTAGGATGTGGTTTTCGGCCTTCTCTTTTCTAATCTTTTCACTCTTACGTAGCCCCCTGCATATCAGTGGCGTTACCGCCTTGCTCGGGGTGATATGATTTTAAAAAATACTTTTTCCTTAAAAAATGCATTGATGAAACTATTTTTTCCTTCAAAAATGTATTCCTGGTAATACTTTATTTTCTCTCAAAAATGTATTGATGGTAATACTTTTTTCATTAAAAATGGCATTGCTGGAAATATTTTTTCTTCAAATATTTATTCCTGGTAATGATTTTTCTTTCAAAGATGTATTCCTGAAATTCTTACTATAAAAGTCTATTTTTGTACTTTCATAGCATTTTGACTTCAGTTTGAGGATAAAATATTTGCCCGTAGCTGGTACCCTAACAGGTGCTACCACACCCGGTCAGAACAACAGCAATTAAAAGGTGGTTCTATGCTCCTTATAACCTCCCTATCAGAGACTTTGCTGCTGGATGCAGTTTATTTTCATACTCAGGACCTATAGAAGAACGTTTTTTCATCTTAGAGTAAATACAGACTAAAATAATCTCAATGTACGTATATTTGCTTGATTTACCTCTTACTATCTTTAAATAAGTGTGCAACTAGTGTCAAATATGAGCTTTATATTCCGATATATTTTATTTGTTTTTAACATTAGACTGCTCTTTTTAACCTTGCATGGAAACCAATCTAAGAAACGAAACATTATAAACCGCAGGCAAAGCAATGAGAAAACACCTCACCATTTATCCCAAGTAGTCATGGCAGGTAATAAATGATAAAGAAGTGGGCTTTGTGCAGAGATGTAATCACCCCCGTTTTAAGGAGAAAAGAAAAATTCTGAATTTCAAATCGTGGAAAAGACAACAGAACACTACTTCTCTATCTTTTCCAACAACCAATGGCAATTCGCAATTAATAATAAATCTATGATAAGCTATTACTTATATCCCGTAAAGGATAAGAAAAATACCGAATTTCAAAGAGGTGCGACGACAACGAAATGCTACTCCACGATCTTTTCAAAGAAGTTATCGTAACTCACAGATAATAAAGACAAGGAATCTGCGGAACGATATGATTTCTTCCTGTAAAAATAGAGGAGAACTCTGAAATCCCAACTATGGAGATTGAAACGGGAGAACACTACTATCCTTCCAAAGAAACGATGGCAATTTCTAGTTAAAAATAAGACTATGAGGAGCCATTGCCTATATCCCAGGAAAAGAAAAACCCTGAATTCCAAAACGTAGAAATAAGGAAACCTACAACTTTTGTTACATAACACCTGGCAATCAACGATGACGATCGTCTTGTCCGACAAACAATGAACGCCGAATGTATATATATATATATATGAACTTATTGTTTTTTTTTTCTTCGTCGGTGACGGTTGTGTGGAGGATGATGTATCTAGAAAGAATCATGCAAATACGAGGGAGTTGTCGGAAGTCGTTGACCAGCAGGAGTGGTTCTCCTTGCGTTCTCGCGGTGTTCTAATTTTGGCCAGGGAAACCTCGAACTTATATAATTTCCACGCATTTTTGCCTTCTCGGATTTTTGCTTAAGTGTGTCATCTATGGCCAGGCATTTTGTCAATCAATCATTTCTGGCTATTGCTTTTTAAGCCGGCTTCCTTTGATGTCAGTTATATTTTTGTCGGTCACTGCTTTGTGTTTTCTGCCTTTGATGTCGATTATATTTTTGTCGGTCACTGCTTTGTGTTTTCTGCCTTTGATGTCGATTATATTTTTGTCGGTCACTGCTTTGTGTTTTCTGCCTTTGATGTCGATTATACTTTTGTCGGTTACTGCTTTGTGTTTTCTGCCTTTGATGTCGATTATACTTTTGTTGGTCACTGCTTTGTGTTTTCTGCCTTTGATGTCGATTATACTTTTGTCGGTCACTGCTTTGTGTTTTCTGACTTTGATGTCGATTATATTTTTGTCGGTCACTGCTTTGTGTTTTCTGACTTTGATGTCGATTATACTTTTGTTGGTCACTGCTTTGTGGTTTCTGCCTTTGATGTCGATTATACTTTTGTCGGTCACTGCATGTGTTTTCTGCCTTTGATGTCGATTAAACTTTTGTTGGTCACTGCTTTGTGGTTTCTGCCTTTGATGTCGATTATACTTTTGTCGGTCACTGCTTTGTGTTTTCTGCCTTTGATGTCGATTATACTTTTGTTGGTCACTGCTTTGTGTTTTCTGCCTTTGATGTCGATTATACTTTTGTCGGTCACTGCTTTGTGTTTTCTGCCTTTGATGTCGATTATACTTTTGTCGGTCACTGCTTTGTGTTTTCTGCCTTTGATGTCGATTATACTTTTGTCGGTCACTGCTTTGTGTTTTCTGCCTTTGATGTCGATTATACTTTTGTCGGTCACTGCTTTGTGTTTTCTGCCTTTGATGTCGATTATACTTTTGTCGGTCACTGCTTTGTGTTTTCTGCCTTTGATGTCGATTATACTTTTGTCGGTCACTGCTTTGTGTTTTCTGCCTTTGATGTCGATTATACTTTTGTCGGTCACTGCTTTGTGTTTTCTGCCTTTGATGTCGATTATACTTTTGTCGGTCACTGCTTTGTGTTTTCTGCCTTTGATGTCGATTATACTTTTGTCGGTCACTGCTTTGTGTTTTCTGCCTTTGATGTCGATTATACTTTTGTCGGTCACTGCTTTGTGTTTTCTGCCTTTGATGTCGATTATACTTTTGTCGGTCACTGCTTTGTGTTTTCTGCCTTTGATGTCGATTATACTTTTGTCGGTCACTGCTTTGTGTTTTCTGCCTTTGATGTCGATTATACTTTTGTCGGTTACTGCTTTGTGTTTTCTGCCTTTGATGTCGATTATACTTTTGTTGGTCACTGCTTTGTGTTTTCTGCCTTTGATGTCGATTAGACTTTTGTCGGTTACTGCTTTGTGTTTTCTGCCTTTGATGTCGATTATACTTTTGTCGGTCACTGCTTTGTGTTTTCTGCCTTTGATGTCGATTATACTTTTGTCGGTCACTGCTTTGTGTTTTCTGCCTTTGATGTCGATTATACTTTTGTCGGTCACTGCTTTGTGTTTTCTGCCTTTGATGTCGATTATACTTTTGTCGGTTACTGCTTTGTGTTTTCTGCCATTGATGTCGATTATACTTTTGTCGGTCACTGCTTTGTGTTTTCTGCCTTTGATGTCGATTAGACTTTTGTCGGTTACTGCTTTGTGTTTTCTGCCTTTGATGTCGATTATACTTTTGTCGGTCACTGCTTTGTGTTTTCTGCCTTTGATGTCGATTATACTTTTGTCGGTCACTGCTTTGTGTTTTCTGCCTTTGATGTCGATTATACTTTTGTCGGTCACTGCTTTGTGTTTTCTGCCTTTGATGTCGATTATACTTTTGTCGGTCACTGCTTTGTGTTTTCTGCCTTTGATGTCGATTATATTTTTGTCGGTCACTGCTTTGTGTTTTCTGCCTTTGATGTCGATTATACTTTTGTCGGTCACTGCTTTGTGTTTTCTGCCTTTGATGTCGATTATACTTTTGTCGGTCACTGCTTTGTGTTTTCTGCCTTTGATGTCGATTATACTTTTGTCGGTCACTGCTTTGTGTTTTCTGCCTTTGATGTCGATTATACTTTTGTCGGTCACTGCTTTGTGTTTTCTGCCTTTGATGTCGATTATATTTTTGTCGGTCACTGCTTTGTGTTTTTTGCCTTTGATGTCGATTATACTTTTGTCGGTCACTGCTTTGTGTTTTCTGCCTTTGATGTCGATTATACTTTTGTTGGTCACTGCTTTGTATTTTCTGCCTTTGATGTCGATTATACTTTTGTCGGTCACTGCTTTGTGTTTTCTGCCTTTGATGTCGATTATACTTTTGTTGGTCACTGCTTTGTGTTTTCTGCCTTTGATGTCGATTATATTTTTGTTGGTCACTGCTTTGTGTTTTCTGCCTTTGATGTCGATTATATTTTTGTTGGTCACTGCTTTGTGTTTTCTGCCTTTGATGTCGATTATATTTTTGTTGGTCACTGCTTTGTGTTTTCTGCCTTTGATGTCGATTATACTTTTGTTGGTCACTGCTTTGTGTTTTCTGCCTTTGATGTCGATTATATTTTTGTCGGTCGCTAGTTTGTTTTCTGCCTTTGATTCCAATCATAATTCTGTCGAGTCCCAGAAATATACACTTTCGCAAGAAACTATGACAACATAATAAAAAAGGAAGTTGTGGAGCGATGTAACCGGAAGAAGAATAATTCTAAATTTTCAAATTATATTTTCCAAGAATCCATATCGACGCGCAAATAATAAAACACATTTATCTGTGGAGCTCCGTTAAGGCCTGTGTGCTGAAGAGGCATTGTATTTATAAAATATAAAATGCATTTAATAAAACTTATTTCCTCATAGAATTCTTGAAGAGTACAAACACACAAGTTAACGTCAAAGACAATTATAAGATATCTTATACAAGAGTGTGCAAAATATGACCCTGGGAATTTTTGCATCAACCTAATAATTACAGGCCGCGAGATATAGATTCTCCTAAATCGGCTCAAGTCAACAAGATCTAACATTTGTTGCCAGAAACTTTACGAAATTAAAATCACACATTAGGGGAAATAATTGGCTTACCACTAAGCCTGTAATCTTGTTATCGAATGGTTTCTGAAAGTTTCTCGGGTTTGCAAACGAGAAATAGAAGGACAGTTCGGTTTCTTCTGAATAGAATCATGTCGCTTCCTCGCCACCTTCTCAAATATTCAAGATAATACATTGTCTCTAAAATAAGTAGTATTCAAATGAAGGCGTACTCAAGTACATTTTCACTGTGTTCCAACGTTATATGTAAATCAATAAAATAGTAAGAATTATGAAACTAATTGTCCTCGAATCATCAATTGATTTATGATCTATTTATAGATAATGTATTTTCTATATATAAAATTATATAACTTCCGTTAGTCTGTCCGTTACACACTCTAAAATAGTCATACATTGACCGATCAAAAACAAATCTAGAGGAGAATTGCAAACAGCTAAGGCGCTACAAAGTACAGTTGGTTTTACTAGCGTACAAAAAAATTTCATCATTTGTTTGGGGAAAAATGATGTTCTATTATTTAACATGCAAAATATGCTCACTATTTAAAGAAAAACATTTTAATGATTAAAATTTATTTATTTAATGAAAATGCAATATTGTTTTTGCATAACTTTGCCTTAAGTTTTTATATTTGTAAAAAAACAGTTTCCCGTTCGTTTTGCGTTTGGAGAGCTATAAAAAATCGCATGTCAAAATGTTTCAAAAAGTTGGAAAAAAGAAAATATATTTACGTATGGCCAGTTGCATCTTGCATGATCAAAAGTAAAAAAAAATCCTAAAAATGTATTCTACTCTGTAAAAAGATAAAAAAAGAAATTTTCTTAAAAAATAAATATATATTAAAACAATTATCCAACCACGAAATACAGTTATTTTCAAAGAAATTTTTCAAACAAAAATTTCATCTATTTGTTTGCGAAACTGAACGAAACACAGAATTTGCAATTCTCAACAAAAATATAATCGATAACTTCAATAATAATAAATATTGTGAGGATTTAACACGTGTCAGCGTGTTTAAAAAACATTCGAGTATAAAAAAAAATCTACGATCCTATTAAATATAGAATTTCATTTATACTGGACTATAGATAGTGTAATTATTTACGCTGTTACAAATTATATGAATGAATATGAAACCACTTACTTGTTAGGTTAAATTTCTACCAAAAACTTGTTTTTCAAGACTGACGACTAAATGATGTATTAGCACTTATATACTGCGTTCCAACATTATGTGCAAATCAATGAAATGATAATTATCAAACAGTCTTATCGCACCAAATACAGATTGTATCTCGAAGTGCACAATGGTTTACTAACGGTAGGTTAAATACGACACAAAGCTGCGAATATTTAGCATTCATTCAGCATCGAACACTATTTAAATATAATTGCTCTAGCTAGACATGTTTGCTAACCATTACGTCACATCGAAGTGCCCAATATAATAGTTGCATATAAATTGGAGTGATGAAAATGAAACGATATCATCATTGCGCACAGATAGTGACAATATTTTATTCAGGATTTCTGATAATACATTTAGTGAGTGAACTAAAGGATAGTATGATAGATGCAATTTGCATATATTATTGGAACGCACTGCACTCTACAGACATTAGCATTGGAATGTAACAGCTTGCGACCAAATAGATTTCAAATCAACAAACCGTGCGATCGAATTCACTAGCGATATTTTAGTTGATCATATTTTCCAACACATTGCTAACTCTCATTCGATGACAGACATCAGTGCTATTTTGGCTCAGGACATGTGTGGGGGCACAAAACATCCGGATTAAAAGGGAGAATTTAATGCGTGGTATCCTGTCCACAAATCACAACACAAATTTCAAGAAAAGACAACGCAATAAGAAATGTTTATATAAAACTAGAAAATAGTATATCTAATAACATATATACAGAATAAACAATTTGTTTATATTTTGTATAATTTGTTTGGTGAAAATAATCTTTTAGATTTAAGCAAATATGGCTTTCAACAAAAAAATGTCTACGTTTTGCTGTCTGTAACTCTAAAGAGTACTAGTGTTTGTTTCTTTCCTTTTTATTCATCCGCCGCTAAGGAGGTGTAAAAAGGGTCGATAAATTTAAGATGAAAAAGAGAGTGTGCTTGAGAAATAAGCGAAGAGAGGAAAAAGGGTCAGATAGCGAAAGTAGTAAGTAGCAGAATGCGTTTGTTTAAAAAGATTAATCAGTCTACTTAACTAATAAAGTCTGTGTTCTTTTCCCTTTTCTGGATGGTGAGAGCTATAAAAGTTTTATAGGCTGTTGAGGATATCTTCTTGTTGTTATTTTCCTTTGCTTCTTCTTCTCTTGTGTATTGTTGAGTCAGCGACGGACATGTCTGTCGGTTCTTTGGCCTCTCTGATCTTTGCGCCTTTCCAACTGTCTTGACCGGTGAGGGGACGTCTTTAAGTAATGAATCTCATCATGTGACCGGCCCCCTCATGCATTTTCTTCTTCAGGTGTGAAAAAACGTTTGACTAACGTCATATATCAATTTTCGATTTGCTATCCAATCAGGATCCAGAATTTTGCTTTTCAAACTAAATTGTAAATTTTGCCTTGGTCTGGGTTTTTCCAAAATGTTTTAGTTAACCCTCCTTTCTGCAAGTTGTCCAATGTAAACATAGGTAAATATTTTTAAAATGTAGTTAGCAGACACTTCCACCAAAACAACCCCCTAAGTAAATTATTCAACAGAAAAACTCTTAAAATTAGTTATTCAACTACGAATAACATGCAAAACATAACTAATTATCGTTATAATAAACTACTCAAAGACTTCTATAAAAAACCTCTGGAAAATAAACTTTCATGCAATTGCATCAATAAAACCAAGGTGTAATTCTGAAAAAGCTGTTTATGAAGCCACTATTTTTCCAAAATAAGAAACTAGCAGAAAAAAAAATTATATAGGCATATCTGCAGGTAGTTGGAAACAGAGACTTTACAACCACAGACACGTGTTTTCCAACGCCTCCTTGTAACATCAAATGGCGCTGTCTAAATACTACTGGGATATAAAGGATGGAGGATTTACCCCACTGGTCAAATGGAGGATCGTTATATATGCTAACACTCCCAACAACTTCTGGGATAGGTGTAATTTTTTTATTACTATGTTTATATTATATTATTGTATTTTTTATGATATTTTAGATTGTAATATTGTATGTATATGTGTGGGTATGTACGTGTATTTGTGCATATATGTGTGTATGTGTGTATGTATATATCTTTTATATGTGTTTGCATGTGTGGTATATGTATATATGTGTGTGTATATATATGTATATATATTTATGAAAAAATATATATGAGATATGTATATTTTTGTTTTTAGTTGTATTTTTTATGTATGCGTGTATATGTATATATATGTGTCTGTATTTATGTTTATGTATATATATGTATATATACATGTGTATGTGGGTATGTATGTGTATGTACGTATTTTTAAGTTTATGAGATTTATTTTATTACTATTATTGAATATCTGTTTTCTTTATTATTATTATTATTATTATTATTATTATTATTAATGTTAATATTTTTTATGTTTATATACTTTTATTTTTATTATTATTATTTTTATAATATTATTTTATTACTATTATTTAGGATCTTTTTATAATAATAATATTAATATTATTTGGTTATTCGTGTTAATTTTTTTATATTTGTATTTATTTATTATTATCATTATTAATATTATTTTATTAATTTTTTAAGATCCTTTTTCTTTTTTCTTTTTTACTAATTTTATTATTATTATTTTTATTGTTAGTGTTAAAATGTTTTGATATATATATATATTTATTATTATTATTATTATTTATTATTTATTACTATTATTTAAGATATTTTTTAAGATTGTATTTTAATTTTTTATTTATATAAATGTTAACTATTTTAGCTATATTTATAATATATTATTACTAGCGGTTATATTTTAATTCATATTAGAAAGTATGATTTACAATTTTTTGCCGTAAGTATATCCCATTGTAGCTATAATTAAATTTAATGTTAAATTTCCATGTCATGTTTTTCTAAGAAAGCAGATAAATTTGTAATAGACGCTGGCGTCGATCTAAGACTTTAACTTTAAGTTCCTTTCTATCTATACTGTTCGTTCTTTTTCCATTTCTTTTCTTTTTCTTTCTCTTCTTTTTCTTTCTCTTCTTTCCGTTTATCTTTTTTCTTTTTTTTTCTATATTTATTTATAGCTTTTCCTTTTATAAGGTTTAATCATTTTAACTATATTTATAATATAATACTAATAGTGGTTATATTTTAAGTTGTATTACAAATTATGATTTACAATTTATTTTTTAACGTAAATATATCCCATTATATTTAAAAATAAATTTTAATGTAAAATTTTCATGTCATATTTTTTAAGAAAGTAGATGGATTGCAATAGACGCTGATATCGATCTATGACATTAACTTTAATTGTTCTGTATAGTGTTCGTTCTCTTTCCCTTTCTCCTTTTCTTTCTTTTCTTTCCATTTATCAATTGCCTATATCTTTCCTTTTCTTTCTCTCTTTGAATGAGCGAGAAACTTTTTTTTGTAGATTACCGTTACAAATGTCTATTCTGTATATGGACACGTGAGCCTCTGTATGTAATGATTTTTCTGGAATATTTTGAAGATAAACTGTTGTATCATTTGGGTCTGACGAGCAGCAAGGTCAGCGGCGAAATACATATTACTCATGAAATTGTAGAATATCTAAAAAACTTTTCTAAATTATATTAAACTGTTAAATTACATAAATAAATTTAACATTGAGTTCTTTTGAGTTCGTCTCTATCGGAATTTACCTGACCAATATACCAAGTATTCTACGTTATTTATATATAAACATCCTTGCTTTTATTACCAGTACACTTTACTCAACTAGTCGTTTTAGTTTGTATATATTTAATATTATACACGGTGTCGCTAATGTCTGGACACATAGGAAAAAATTAATATTTTCGGAAAACCAAATTTTTAGCAACATTCTAATGAGCAAATGAAGTATTCATTCTAATATTAACAAATAAAGTCTTCAATATGATTTCCATCATTTGCGACATTCCCAGGATCTCGATGCAATAACTTCACATTGCCGTCAAATGGCGCTGTCTAAATACTTTATGCATTCACTCAAGTGTGTTGCATCTGTGATTTTCATTTAGTACACATTCTACTTTAGTATTCCCCAGACAAACGAGTCAAGTTCAATTCTTTCTTTTTTTAACAAAACCATGTTGAATCCATGGATGATAAAATATACTTAATGTGATTTCTTATCTATCCTGATTTAATGGACAATCTGTACATCTCAGATCAAAATTCAGGTTAAAACTTTTAAAACTGCTGAATTATTGAGTATTCCTTGTATATAATTTTGAGTTCTTTTTTCACGAAGATAAATGGAATTTGTTTAATTTATATGCATATCTGAATAAAACCGTTTGTGTGATTGTTATATCTAGAATCTGTTTCTGATTATTTCAACTGTATATCTGCAAGAACTATAAAACAATCTTTTGAACAGGAGTAGAATTTTATTCTTTGTTGTTTAGGACTGGGTTTCCGGTTATTACTAAAGTGTTCTTCAACTCTATACATATGTCTCCGCCTTAATTCTGAAATGTTATTTACTAAATAGGAACGAGTAGGTTTTAACTATCGTCCGGTTCGTGCTCCCTCCATCCGTTGTTTCATTATCTTTCACTCCGAGTAGCTACTTGTATCCTAGCTCCATTGTCGCCTTGCTTGATTAGTAGAAATATGCATCGTCTTAGACGAGAATGGAATCTTAAAACAATTATTTACATCTGTAGAAGAGACTCGAAGTGATGTCGATGTGGTTCTATTGAAAGATGCTGAGCTTACGATGGATGGAGCATGTAGATAACGATGATTTCTAAAGCAAATATGTCAACAAAAACGAAAATGGTTGCGTATAACAAAAAAGATGATTGAAATTTCTGGGACACGTAATAAAGAAATAAGGCTTGGAGAAAATAAAAACATAACAATGTATACTTAATGCAAAGGGATAAAAGAAAAAAATTATCTACTGAATTTATGATGGCAGAACAAGCACGGGGTGGGATAGTAAGAGGAGAAATATTAAAACGTTGTAGAGAGAGATAATCATTCATAGCCCAAAGGGGCACGAAATGTCAAAGAAAAAAAAGAATTTAATTTTCTTTATTTAACAGCATACATCTTTTCCTTGGCCTAATACATCGCAATTTCGTAACGATTTCGCTCGCAGCCGGTTATCTGACACAAACGAAGTTGGAGAAACAGATGAAGAAACAGATAATGTCACAGAGCCATTGAATGTATAAACGCTCATTTTGGTTTGTGGACAATTGGCACCAAAACTGCTACTTCAAAACAGAATCAGGAGTTGGAGGCAATAATCAATACTTGCCAGACAGTTACCTTGACGCATTCGTTCAATTTTGTGTGGAATATGCGCAAATACATCTCCCAAAATGCAATTAAGACGACATCATATTGTGATAAAATATTAACATTACTGGTTTAAATTCTATTACGAATCTTTTATTTTTTTTACTTTTATTTGCTGTGTTTTATTTCTATTCTCAAAATCCTTCTTTCCTCGTACATTTTATTATTATTCTCTGTTTAATATTTTATTCCTTTTAATAGGTCCTTTTTCTACCTCATGAGTCGTTTTGTTTTGTTTACGGCCACATCACGTTCAAATATCGGTTCTCGTATGATCCCCAAATTTAAGCCTGATAAGATGGCTGGCCGTTTGGGAATACCAGATACTGCAAGCTTGAATTTGCAAGTGGTTTAGTAGATAAAGGCACGGAATTATTAATCGGAGAGCCGAGTTCCACCTCTTGTTGGGTTCATTATACTCACTTACGCGTAAATACTCTTGGGAAAAGTATGAATCCACCTATTTCTCCCCTGCTCTTGATTCTTGTTTAGAAGACCACACAATATAAGAATAACATAAAACCGATATGAGAGAAAAAATGTAACTCTATTGAACAAAAGATATACCACCTGTACTCGGTTAGTAGATTCAGGAATACTTGTTAGTAGGAGTCAAAGATATACAAGAAGTAAGTCCAGGTAATAGTGTATATTCTTGCTGGCCAACGAGCAGCGGTTCAACTACTCTGACAAACACCAACTCTAACAACAACTATATTTAGTTGTCCTTCCCAGTGAGGGCAACATGTGACACATGGTCAGTTTTGACTGGGATTTTCGGGTTATATGGCCCGGCCAAAAAATGTCTGTCTATTTTTGCCCAGTCGTGATTCTACCCTTCGGCGGAACCACGACTGGGTTATTGCTCTCTGCTCGGAAGCAGAGAGCGCCCTCTACTCGAAGGCAGAGTGCTGACAGTGTTATAGTTGAAGAGTCTCAGCAACTCTAACAACAACCCGTTCTGTGTAGGAAGGTTTATTTGTATAACATCGAAGAGTCAATAAAGTGTGTGAAAAGGAGTGACTTCCCAACAATTAGTAAGACTAGTATCACGAAAATCATTATTATCATCCCAAAAAAAAACAAATGCAAAAAATACAAACATAAAATAGCGTGCAAAACATTTAGAGTTCAGCATTAAATAAACCATATGGCACTAAACAAAAACAACCAACTAAGGTTTTTTTCTTTAGTACTGTCTCTCTTTATATACACACTTTTTTCCAATATCTTCTGTTCTTTATTTTTTATTCTTTTAGCGAGGCTTAAGATACGCCGACTAGATTTCTTGCGGAACTGGGCAGGGATGAGTAAAGTTTATTTTAAAACTTATATATAAACTTGGTCAATGTTTGCCAAGAGTTTCAAATATAAATATAAATTAAACTCGCAACTTGAATATTTTCTCTTGTTGATGACCATATTTATTTTACTTCCTGTATTTAATAGTACTTTTTTCTCACTTTCTTTTATTGTCTTGGAAATCCTGTAGTTTTATTTCCTTGCCAGTCATCAATACAGTGCCATCTGCATATCTTATATTGTCAAGATTACGCCCATCAATTATATTTATAGGGTAATCAGCTTCGCTAGGATAGGCTAACTGTAGAAGTTGAATAATTATGGAAAGAAGACAAGTTTCATGTCCTTTTCTGTTTTTGTACAGTTAGAGAATTCATTCGTATGCCGTCGGTTTGCTCTCAGTTCTGAATTATCCTAATATATTTTCCAAATAGATCGAGTTTTAAAAGAAATCCTCGTACTGTAAATTATCAAATGCAAAAGCATTTGATAAGTAAAAAAAAATTGCATCTGTATTGCTCTCTCTGATATCATTCTAATCATTAATACCGCATATCATTTTATTTCCTGCTTCCTAGTCTATACATCAGAATTCGTATCATGAGTTCTTTGACTCAATAAACTGATAGTCTAATAGAGAAAGCATTCAGTTGCATTTGGTTTCTTAGGTAGGGCTACGAAGATTGGTTTATTGAGGTCCCCTGTTATGTCCGTATATTTCGTTTATCACTTCTGTGATCATGTCATTGACCGAATCGCTTATGGATGAGTGTATTTCTGCTACATTTCCACCAAGTCCTGTTGCCTTGTTCCTGTTCATCTTGTTCAGTGCTTAAATTATATTAGATTTTGCTATTTTTGATTTTCCGTATAAATGTTAACGTTTTCTCTCTAACATCGTAAAAATTCTCTTATTCATCCCTCACCTTTGAAGTATTTTTTCTGTTATCAGTGACCCTTTCTCTGACTATATTAGTCAGTTAAGGGCCATACGTGATACACGTATGGGCGAACATGTCTCTAAAGAGACATGACTGAGTGGGTAGAAAATTATCCCGCAGTAAGTTGCGTTATGGTGGGAAAACTCTTTCAGTAAAACTTTCTTCTCTCCAATAGAGTACGAAAATCGGTATTCGTAGGATGGCTGGTCCTACGTATGAAGGTCTGAATTGGTTGAACTAAGCAATGTAGGTCGTCTGAACATTTTTCAGTGTAATAGCGATAGAGCAGCGCAAGGCTAGACAAGTTTCGTCAGTAGGAAACAGCAACAGTATTTAAAATGAACATGAATTTAAGCATGATTTGCTTTGACGAAACACAAAAAAGCATCTGTTATTGGCCCTGACCTGGCTTCTGATGACTTTCCCGCTATGCTGCCTATTTTCTATGAATTAAAGCGTAGTACTATATTATCGATTTATATCATTTTTACAGTTGAAATGGATAGATGTAACCGTAAATTCTATGCCAACAGAGTGATTCTTTTAATCGAAAGTTTGTCAGTTAAGTGCCATACGTGATACAGGCATGGGCGCACATGTTGACTGGGCAGAAGATTTTCCCGCAGTTGGTTACTATCATTATCTGCGGTAGACTGTTGCTAACCAAGGATATAGAACCCAATCTATCATGCTATTTATTCCATCACTGGAGGGAGAAGTGACGGATTTATACCTTTCACAAGGGTATTTGCTCGTATGGGAACCCAACGAATTCGACTTGAATTCTAATTCAGCTTTCCGATTTCTCGTTCCGCGCCGATATCCACTGCACATCTGATTATAATTAATTGACCCACCTTTCGTCCAGTGACTTTATATTTTTCACAGTGAGATTCATCATGTACAAAGCACAGGGGTCACTTGAGGCCTAACTGTTACAGAGTAAAAAGCTGAGTTTATGCGAATAAGTGGGGAAGATAACAGATAACAGTTAACTATAGATAAGATCGGTAAGATCGAAGATAACATCGTTTTGGATGCCGGTACCACAGAGTAGTGGTCCGTGAGAGGAATCTGCTTGAGTAGAACATTTCTTACGGATAGAATAATTCCGTCGCTGAGAGAAAGGTTGTAGTGTGGAAAAATGTTTTCTCGCACTTCCCGCCTATGGAATTCCCTTCCATTTACTTGCTTCCTCGACAGCTACAATCTCTAAAAATATAAATGTAAAGTCAATAGTCATCTCCTAGCTCACTAACCTGCATCCTCTCTCCCGTGCTCCTTTCTTCCGCCACTCCACTCTCATCAGTATTACCCACTTCCTGACACCCCCTATAACCTGTCAAATGTTCACATAACTTTCCTCCTATGTACTCCCTGCAAAACAGTGGCAGTAAAATGCCTTGCTTGGGGCGATATGATTATAAAAAAATTGTCCCCTGAAAGGACGCGAAGACATCGAGAGTGAAAATTGTCTGTGCACTTTTCATTGAAGTATTCCTCCTTTGCCTGCCTACGTTTGCGTTTAATTTCTGTGTTTAATGTCCAATAGTCCTTTCCATTCCTTGGCATTGTTTGCTTTTTCGTTAACTGCAGAATTTTTTTCTGTCAGCCATTCGTTTCCTTCTTGCCCCGTTTTCCTTGGGATGGTTTCATTCGCTGACATTACTAGTATTTCTTTCATCACATTCCAGTTTGGATTAGTAGTCTCATTCTCCTTGCAAAATGATTTCGTTTTTTCATGTTTTTTTTCATGTTTGGAAACAAGTGATTGTCTGATGAGTCTAATGTAAGAGAATACGGTGGTTGATCATCCCGTTCAATGCCACATTCATGCACAACATGTGATGGAGCATTGTTCTGCTGAAACAAACCGCTTTTGTCTGTTTTTCTGAGCGTTTTATATTGATAGCTTTCGTATCTGCTTCAGCAAGTTGGCATTGTACTCTACATTGCTGATGTGACTCTTTTGATGATATTTAATAAACACAACGCCATTTGAATTTCAAAGCATCTGAAGTCATCACACAGAGAAAATAACTGTTTTGAAATTCAAATCACGATCTACATAACCCTACATTTATGACCTAAAGCATATGCACTAACACTTATCTTCTAATATCATAAAATATCTTTCTGATCGAGGTGTTTAACCCTCTAGGGCCATTCGTATCATATTTGATACAGTATGAAAACAAGCCTTCAAAGAAATATTTTCCTGAAAAATTTTTTAAGAGAAATATTTTATAAATTTCAAATGAAAGCAGTACTGACTGCTCAGTCAATGAATACCAAATGTTTCCTTATAGGGAAATACCAAATGTTTCCTTATAGGGAAATACTGTATCAAATATGATACGAATGGCCCTAGAGGGTTAAAAATAGCTTTAAATTAATTTATTATATAAATTTTAAAGAAAACAAACCTTCATCAAATCCTATCAACTGGCAAAGAAGAAAAATTACAAATAATGAAAACCACATCAATTGAACACTCCCAACAGCAGAAAGAACAAAAATTCTAGCACATGTAAATTGTAACCCTTCAGGCCGGGGCTGGCGAGTCTCGCGTCAGATCCTGGTCGAGACGGCACCAATTGTGACGCCTTATGCCCGCGGCCACTCGTCTAATGTGACGCTCGTTCTCGTTGACGGTCGTGACGATCACAGTTGTGACACAGCCACCCGGCTGGCCGGTTCGTTCGGTCGCTGTTGCTGGTCGTGATGTTCTCGGCCGATGATGCCGTCAAAAAAGCTGGTTTACAAGACGTCTCTTGCAACAACGCGCCACTGTTCCACGCCGTTGTCAAAAATGATAATATAGTTGTCGGAATGCCGGTTACAAAGGAGAGAGAAAGTTCGCTAAAAATATCAGAGCTTCCAATCCTTAAATAAAAATGTATTTACTAAGTTTCGTTAAAGTAAACAGAGCTCTTCAAATTTTCACTAAAGTCTTTTCACATATTCATTAAATTTGCATTAAAGTCTTTTAACATATTCTCTATAACCAGGGCTGTCAATTTTCTATGTAACTTCTAAAATAGCAAAGTCCTTTCGGGTTCTTATCGGAGTTTAACGGAGTTTTCCGAAGTAGAACGAACGAAGAATCAGCATTTTCGATTCTCCCGTGATTAAAAAAAAAAACAATAACATTCTTTCGGAATTCATATCAAGGCGCCTTATTCCAAATTAACTTTTTAAGTTAATTTGTGGCAGGCTTCATTCGAAATTAACTCTTTAACCATAAGTTCTATGGTGGGCGACCAGCCGTGGGTCATGGCTCCCCGGTTTGGAAGCTTTTTTCACAGTCGTTACATTTCGACTGATAGCTACTCAGCTAATTCAAAAACAAACTAACTGAAAAGCAACTGAGAAACTGATTTTTCTCGCCGAGTGCGGACTTTTATAACCAATTTCAATCCTCTCTGGGGATCCAGCCGGCTTGAAGCCTTTGGCGAATGAAATCGTTTTCTGCCCACTTGATTTGCGAAAGGGGTTATCTCGGCGAATGAGATATCGCCAGCTCACATTATATCCAATTTCCCACAGGTTTCTGTTCCCAGAAAAATCTGTTGAGCGACTTTAACACCGTAGAGAGTAATTATATTTTGGATTCTATGTGACAAACAACTCGTACAAAGTTTGAATTGTTTCTAGAGGAATCTGTGCCATTCTTCAGCTAAAAGAATTTTCAATTCTTATAAGGATCATAAGATATTGACTCTTGTTGTTTTTCTAAAATTAACCATACATTTTCAATGATGTTGAGCTGTTCTACTTCACTAGAATGTTAATCGTGCCATTCAGCTACAACTTTAGCAGTATGAATAGATGCATTATCATCATGAAAGATGGCATTTCCCTCCGTAATCAGTTCCTGAAACATAGGATGAAGTCGATGACTTACAATTCTGAAATAGTCCTGACTGTTGATTTTAATAAACTTATTTGAATAATATATGTAAAAAATAAACAATTTTAGCAACCCCCGCCAAAAAACAAAAAAAACAAAAAACAAAACAAAAAAAATGAACTACTAGTACTATTAAATCAACAAACAAGACAAAGTTTTGAGAATTTAATCAAAATTCTAAATTATACTATTATGGTACCAGGTGTTTCTATTATTTTGTCTACCCGCTTTATGCATAATATTTTAAATGAGGTGTTACAAAACTCTACGCTACTGTTACTATGTCAATGTTTGACAGTGCTAGCGGAGAATTAGCCAATGTGTGCAGATGAGGTGTGTTATTTATTTGGTAATCTTTTGCAAACGTAGAGATCCCGCCTGAATGCACTGTATAAACATCTCTATTAATATATGGAAATGGAATCATATATACTTAGAGAGCTTATAGTCACGGGAGGATACACCTGTTTCTTACGTTTCGTTTAATTTAGGGCATTATTTGAATAGACTTGTCTGAACATCTAATTGTTATAATTTTAAACCATCCTGCATTCAGATACATTAATAGTTATATTTATTAACTTTTTAGCGAGATTACAGAGGGTACATAGCAAAATATTTTCCGTTCTTTAATTGTAAATAATAAAAACAACTTGGCGGTAAATTTACCTTTGTTTTTAATACGTAAAAAATGAAGGAAATATTTAAAATAATTTTTCATAGATAAACACAAAAAGCCCCCAAAATTTTATCACGTCATTTTTTATTCCAATATACGATAAACTAGTTATAAAATATTTTAAAAATATATCCTAGAAGCAAATTTAGCAAGATTTTTATTATTTGTTTCTGCGCAAAGAAACTCTTATGTTAGCCAAATCTAACACATCGTTTTAATCATTTCACCCCAAGCAAAGCGATAATGCCATTAGGACGCCACGGGTTACTAACAAAAGAAAGAGAATGATGAGGCTTTAGTCAGAAAAAATAACAAGAAAAGAAAATGGTTAAGGAAGACAAAATATTGTGATTGATGTTGCATTTAAAATTTTGAAGATAGACGATGACAGGAAAGCAAGAAATTGAATTAGAATTTCGCAGCCAAGAAGTTCGAGAAAAAACGAGATCTAGTAGCCAATCTAGTAGGGCAATTAAATTAATATGATTGTGGTGCTAAAGTGGAGAGATAATTAGAAGAACTGAACATGAGAATTTTATAGCCAAGACAGAAGCTACGTCATGGCAGTGGGAAAGTGACTGAAGTCGACATGACAATCAGTACTGATAACAGTAACAACCTATTTTAGATTTTATTGAGAATCTCGAGATATATAGCAGAAGCACCATTCCAGATATGGCAGCAATAGTTAATACATGGACTGGTAGATTTATAAATGTGCAAGATGATTTCTAACGAGAAATATTATATGGAACAAGACGGTGAGTCAACTTCGCAAGTGGCAGACATAACAAGTGTTTCAATAGAATAATTCCATTTCATATCATCCCTGCTTGGAAGGGGTTATTTATTATTTCAACATTTTAAAAATAATTTCAATTCAAGCAAGGCAATAAATCTACTAAGGCATAAGGGATTACTGAACGTGAAAGAATTAGAAAAATAGGAAAAAATATTAAGGAGCCACAACAACAAAAAAAAAAAAGAGGAAAAATCGTAAATAGCTATAGAAATTGCATTTACGGTTTTGAAGATTAAGATTGGTAGAAAAGCATCAAACCAGAAGAGAGTTCTGCAAGGGAGAATTGCGAGTGACGAAAGTGTTAGCATAGAACTTACGGCCGTTATTTAATAAATATACAGGAAAAAGTAAACAAAAAACCGGTCCCACACACATTTACACGCATACACGCGCACTTTGCCTGAGAAAAATATCTAAAAAATCACGTCTCAAAATAAAAGCTTTTTTAGGACCACCTCTAAGGTGAACACACACGGTAAAAAAGAAGAAAAAAATCTAAGCCTACAGAAAAATGTAATAACTTGGATGCAGTAAAAAATAAAAAATTGACGCCCCCCCCCAAATAGAGGCTAAAACCTGAAAAAACACCAAAAACAAGCAAAGTAAATATTGACAGTGGGGAATCACGCACTTGTTAGAAGTACTATCTAAAGTGTGATCAACATCGTGGAGTTTTTGGAGCGGTCCAAGAGTTACGCTGACCTTATAAAAGAAGATGGACGTTTGGAAGATTCCCAGGAAGGTTTTTTTTCTTTTTTTTTTTTTTTTAATCGTGTCACCCCAAGCAAGGCACTCCACTGCCATTATAGCGCAGGGGGTTACATAGAGGGATTGGGTATAGGAAATGTCAGAAGGAGGGCGATAGACGACTTAGGATGTACACAGGGAAAGGGTTGGAGAGAGTGGGTGTGAGTTAGTGTCTATTGACCTTACATTTAAACTCCTGGAGGTTGTAGTCGTCGGGGAAGCAAGCATGCGGTAGGGAATTCCACAGGCGGGAAGTGCGAGGAAAGAAGCTGTTGGAGTAGAAATTGCGGTTACATTTCATCAGTTTCACTGTAAAAGGGTGGGACCTAGTTGCCAATCTAGTATCTCATGCAAATTCATATCTAGGGGGCACCAGTGATTTAACTTCGTCAGAGCAGAAACTATGAAAGTATTTGAAAAAAATTGTGTCAGTGTTTGTCCTTGAGAACCGCGAACGACAGCAAGCATAAAACCTGTAGCGCTGTTCGAGGTTCTATTTCTATCAGGAATATCTGGCCGTCAACCTGTCTCAGTACGGACACATACTAAACGTCAGCTGTGATAACCAAAATAGAGTTTTGAAATAATGCTCCATTGGGAAGCCTTCCTTTCTCTCCCCAACTGTGTCGATCTAGCGCGAACGAAAATGCCGATCATTTATGCCGGTCACATAGTGACCATTCGAAAACCAAAGTGTAGAGGGACTAGCCATCTTTGGAGTTCAGACTCTAAGTGAACGACCATTCTCTGCTATTCCCGCTATGTCTGTGATGGGCATGTCAGCGACTGGGACCGGAGTGATCAAACCTTAGAGAAAACAATTTTTTTTAGTTTTTGACAACCCGGGCTACGAAAAAAACAAATGGATTAAAAACTTAAGGCGTAATTGGAGAAAAACATATTTGATAATTCATCATCTAAAATAGCATCACACCTTTCGGTCTCTGCCCTGACCTCACCTCTAACAAAATTACAGAACACACATCTACCTGAAAAATTATTCTGCTCAGCCGAGATCCTAGTCCTTTCATGAAACAAAAATGCGCACTTTAAACTAAACTGAACTCCCAGCCCTCCTCACATAAAAACAAGAATGGTATGGTTTCATTAAGAATACACATCTGGTCTCTACCAGACCAGATATGTAGTAATATATAAAGAGAATGAATGAGAGACTTATAAATATGCAAAATAGTTTCTGGCCAGAAAAATTGCTTACTGTCTCGTGTTTGAGCAAAACACAATGAATCAACCTTCTTATCTGTTGTGACCTCGTCACCAAGTTGTTTTTGTCAGCTGGGACCAGAAATAAAAACACAAAGACGGAATAATGTTAAACAAATATATTACAGAGACAATAGTAGAAATATATACAAATGAACGATTATTAGTGCTGCTATCAAAGTTATATTAGAATAGATTCCTCTCTCGAAATCTTACTCTTACATCTGCTTCTTCAAAGTAGAGCTGCTACTCATACATAGCTAGGACGAGTTCTTGTGTCATATGGTTAAGTCCCCATAACACTATCAGAAGACCTAGTAATTTATTCGGGACAATGTTTCCAATTCGGAATTATTACTGAGAGACTCCAACAATACACTACTGATAGCTTTCGGAATGCTGGCGTATTAGATATAAGGACCGGTGAAACGGCTAATATTTTAACTATTTTTTTACAATGTAGCAAGACTAAAAATCGTAACCGAAACAATTAAGATCTGCTATTTCACATCCTCATTAATTACGTATTACATTAGCAATGAAGGAATCTCTATGAGGATATTGTCTTGGGTATGATGGTAAACTACATCCAACAGCAAGGCATCTTGAAGGTTTTCAGAAGCATGGAACCACGTCTTAATTGTTGTTGTTCCTAGGTCCGTTCTAGCCCAGAGCTACATCACCTGTTAGGGTCTCAGCTATGGAAAACACTGAACCCCCAAACTGTGGTCAAAACATGAAAAATTATAAAAATACATTTTCAGTGGTGCTATATATGAATTTACTCGAGCAACAAATAGGTCTCACCCTTTTACTAAGAAACCAATAAAATGTAAACGCAAATATCTACTCCTTCAGCTTCCTTTTTTGCACTTCCCGCCTGTGGAATTCCTTTATGTTTACTTGCTTCCCTGACAGCTACAATATCTAAGAATTTAAATGTAAAGTTAACAGTCATCTCCTATCTCACTAACTTGCATCCTCTCTCACTTCTTTCTCCGTCCACTCTACTCTCATCAGTATTCTCATCTTTTTCTTACCCACTTCTTGACACCCCTATAACCTATTACTCTTTCCCCATAACTTTCCATCTATGTAACCATCTGCATACCAGTGGCAGTAAACTGTCTTGCTTGGGGCGATATGATTAAAAAAAGATTACCAGCAAAACATTTTCACAGAAATTGAAAAATTTTCAGATATAGATTATTGTAAAAAAATTATTAGAATTACATTATTAAAAAATTCCAATGCTTTGAATAAAATTTCAAATTTCGGCATTGAATGATTCATAAGGGATTGATATGTCTTTAAACTAACAAACTAAACAACGCCGACAGTTTCTTGCTAAGCAAATGTTTTTCAGAACACTGCAGTCTTTACCTCTTCAAGTGTAGGGGCAACCATCTCCTATCTAAACTTATTTATAAACGGAACAGTGTCTCTGTATGTGTGTATGTCTATGTGTATGTGTGTGTGTGTATGTGTGTGTGTGTGTGTGTGTCCGTTACCTATAGACTCCTAAACGGCTGAACCGATTTTCTTGACACACACACACACACACACACACACACACACACACACACACACACACACACACACACACACACAGAGTTCCATTTATAAATAAGTTTAGATATCGATGGACGTTTACCTGTCTGATTATTTGTAATGAACTATGAATATGACTAAAAGAAAACTTATAAGATTTGTGACATATATTTGAAAATTTATGACTTGACGTTTGTCTCTCTGATTGGCTAAAAGAAAACTTATAAGATTTGTGACACGAATTTAAATTTTATGTCTATAGACATTTGTATGACGCTCTGACAATTTGTAATAACTTATGAATCTGGCCAAAAGAAAACTTACAAGATTTGTGACACGCATTTGAAAGCAGAAGGAGTCATTAGGATGATTGTATCATTTCTCTGCAAACTGGCTGGTTGCCCATTGGACAGGTTGCAAAGAGCTAAACAAAAAGAGTGGCACACTTCCTTCTCGAACGAATCGAAAGGTGACTGCCAATTTTGTTAATGGGATGCCGATGGACAGTACTATTCGACAGAGCTACCTACTTCATAACATTGCGAATCACCCGACGAATCTTCGACAGAAAAATATAGTTTCTCCTTTATTAAGATGTTTACTGCACTAGCTAAAAAATCTATGACAAATTGGAATTTTTTGTTTTCGGGTGATTTTTTCTATTGATATGATTATACATGCGCATGAAGGAGAGGGGGAGCACTGAAATAATTTTAAATTTAGATTGATTTTTTTAAATATGTATTCTAGGTATATAGGCTAGACGATTTAATTTAGTTTTTATTCATTGTTTTTTTTATCACATTTTGATTAAATATTCCACATAATAGAATATGCAAGGAAAAAAATGACGTAAGAACATTTCCGTAAATTTCCGTAAATTACTATATACTTTGTGTTAGTACATAACCGTCACTGATATTACTTGTCAACAACAACAAAAAATTGAAATGATGAGGCACAAAACATCTTTCTTTAGCTATTTTGAGGGAGATAGATCTGAAAATGATCTTACGGTTTCTTGGTTTGCCACTATTTTTGATGTACAGAAATGTGTAATGTTTTTTTGAAAAAAATGTTTTCTCAATTGATTTCTGTATATATGATATTGACCGATGGTAAGATTTCTCAAATTAAAAATCATAAAAATCTCAATTCGTATTTAAACCAACAATTATTGGTCTGCTTATTGAGAAATTGTATTTTTTTAACAATAGTCACTCCCTAAGTCTTTAAAAACAATACGATTGTATATGCGAAGACAAACAGGTACTTTTAGCAAATCATTTAATAAACTAACAGCAGAAATGAAACCTTCGTGAACATAAGAACTATGTTAATTTTTTCTTTCTTGATTGTAGGCCATGTTCAATGTTATTTAAATCATTTTACTTCTCCGGCAGTTGTCAACCATTATTTGTTTGTCCCAGTGTCCCTGGTAGCACTTACCATTGTTTTGAAAATCTGATAAAACCATTCTCCTTGATCATCACTCATCATCGCCGCAATTATCCAGAAGTTCATTCAGATGGCTATCTAAAAAATAACCTTAATGTTCATATTAACGTATTACTGATAAAGCTTATCAGTTAATTGGAATTTTGGCAATAATTTTGAAAAATTCAATACATCTATTTTGAAATTTATTGACTCAAAAACACTTTTTTTAAATAGTTTATTTCAGGTAGCTGACATAAATTGCTAAGCTTACCTGAAAATTAATTGATTTCTCCGACCTTTATTAACTAAAATTTGCGATCAGCCAAGGTTGTAAATTAATCTTTCTACCAAAAATGAATTTTTATGATTTACGTCTATTGCAAAATTTTTACACATATAAATGCAAAACTTGTAACATTTTAAAATCATATATATATATATATATATATATATATATACGCCGATGACACCACAGTTTACTCTCGCCTCCTACAAAAATCTGGTGTAGGCGTCAAAGCTAACCTCGCAGCCGAGATTGAAAAAGACCTCCAATCCATATTGGACTGGGGTAAGAAATGGCTAGTAAATTTTAATGCTTCTAAAACAAAGCTACTCTCAATTAACCATCATCGACAATCTCACCTACCTCCCATTAACATGGACCAGGCTTGCCTCCCAGAGAGTAAAACGCTACGCCTCCTTGGTCTCACACTTTCAGCGGACCTCAAATGGAATAGCTATATCGAATCCATTGCTAAATCCGCTGCTATGAAAGTCGGTTTTCTGTGTAGGGCCCGGAAGTTTCTCCGTCTAAATCTATCCTGCACATATATAAATCTATCATCCGCCCGTGCATTGAATACTGCTGCCATATCTGGTCGGGTGCCCCTGCTATTCTCCTCGGGCTTCTCGATAAGGTTCAGAGGAGGGTCTGTAAATGTGATAGATACCGACTTGGCAGACCGCCTGCAGTCTCTCTCCCACCTGCCTCTTCTATAAATACTTTCACGGCTTCTGCTCCGATGAACTTAGATCACTGGTGCCCCCTAAATACGAATTTGAACGAGATACTAGATTAGCAACTAGATCCCACCCTTTTACAGTGAAACCGATAAAATGCAACCGTAACTTCTACTCCAACAGTTTCTTTCCTCGCACTTCCCGACTGTGGAATTCTCTTCCACACGATTGCTTCCCCGACGGCTACAATCTCCAGGATTTTAAATGTAAGGTCAATAGTCACCTCCTAACACACTAACCTGCTCCCATTCTATCAAACACTCTTCCCATCTGCCCAAACCTCATCCTCGGTATCCTTACTCATCTGTCACCTTCCTCCTGACATTCCCTATGTCTAACCACTCCTTCTCTTTACCTTCCCCTATGTAGCCCCATGCGCAATAGTGGCAGTGAAATGCCTTGCTTGGGGTGAGATGATTAATATATATATATATATATATATATATATATAATAACAAGACCGACTCTGTAAGTATCTAAATCCTAAAATTATACGAAAATAAACTTTGAGGACAACAAATAACAGACAGAATCTAACTCCGTTATTGTCCGTCGCTATAAGGCGTTGGACAAGAGGGGGAAAAAAGGAAGAAAACTGCGGAATACAGACAATACATACAATAACCCGCAGTAAAGAAAAAAAACCCAAACGGAACCAACCACAAAGAAAGAAAAAGTGCTCGATACAGAACTAACCAAAGCGGAATAACAAAGAGGAAGCAATGTAGAGCAAAGACACGTAAAAAAATCACAAGATCGCCAAAACCTACCGCGGTTTCACACAACGGCTCGTCAGGGGCCTGACGAGCCGTTGTGTGAAACCGTAGGTTTTGGTTTTGATCTTGTGATTATTTTACGTGTCTTCTCTACATTGCTTCCTCTTCCAAAACCTACCGCGGTTTCACACAACGGCTCGTCAGGCCCTGACGAGCCGTTGTGTGCCGCGGTAGGTTTTGGCGATCTTGTGATTTTTTTACGTATATATATATATATATATACACATATAATTTTGTAACGTGTTTTGCCCAATTATGTTTATTAACTAAAATTAATGCATACTCTCGGGAACGTTATTACAAGTAATTAAAAAAGAAACATTTTTACTTCTGTTTATAGATACTTGCTGCAAAATAAAATCCTTACTGCTTTGATAAAGTGAATCGGAAAACGAAACACGTCAACTAAGTTTTTTTCTTTTGTTTTTGTTCGAATAGTTTTGCTACAAATATATTTTTTATTAATATCTGTATTTTTTACATTCACACAAAAATACAAATCCACACAAAAACACAAACAAACACACACGCACAGAAACACACACACATACGCACAAGTATACAGAAACTAGTTATATTCCATCATCGCCGATCAGGTTCACAACTATCATGGAAGGATGCTCCTTCACGAATACTGAATATTGTAGCTAACCACCCACATTTCATTCAGAGTCCATTGGTAAGACGTAGCTTCCACTTACGGAGGTTTTTCTACAAACCGCTACTTTGCGGAACCAGCTCTCAAGATATTGCCTCCTTGATCACTACAATCTTAACTTGTTCATGTCTAGATTTCATCATTCCCAAGTCGGGACGCAACTAGTGCGCAGAGGTTTAGAGTGAGAGAAAAGACTGTGTATAGGGGCTTGTCGAAGAAAGGATAAAAGATGGATGGGATTCAAGGAGATAGAAGATGTCATTTGACATTTTATTTATACTTTTAGATTGTAGCTATCAGGGAAGCAAGTAAATGGATGGGATATCACAAGCGGGAAGTGCAAGAAAAGACGCTATTAGATTAGAAGAGACAATAACCTTTAACTATTTCAACCGTAGAAAGATGAGACTGAGATGTCAGTCTAGTAGCACGCTTAAATTCATGTGGGCAGGGATACTGTGGATAAAATCTCGTTAGACCATTTGCCTTGTAAAGCTTTGTAGAAAAGACAGAGTGAAGCCACATAACATCGGTGTGAAAGTAACTGAAATCGAGTTGCCAAGTCAAATCTTTCTTTGCCTTTTGTCTAGAACTTCTATATAAATAACATACGATGTATAACTGGAAGAATATTCTGCATAAAGTCTATAAAACAAATGCTAGCTAGATGAAAGATAAAATGGAAAATCTTATGCATTATTCGTTCATTTTAATATGTTTAACTTAAATAGTGAGTTATAACGAAAATAAGAAGTAATTAATCAAGTTGAAAATGTATGGAAATGCTTGAATGTGTACTAACTTCTGAGTCTTGCACGGTATAATGCGTTCAGGTTCATGAAGAATGTCACATTTTTAACAAATCTGCCGCTGATTTAGAATAAGATATTTAAAAACAATAGCGATACTTTTCCTCGCCAAAACAAGCAAAAAAACAAAAAAACAAAAAACAAAAAAACAGAAGCGATAGGAAGCTGAATGAGGTTGGCTTGATACATTAGATGCCAGAAATTTAAATCTAAAGTCAAGTTTCCTTGTCTTTTCAGCGTATCTCTCGGTGTACAATTATAACCAATGTTTGCTTGTATTTTGTTTCCACCCTAGGTATATGTAACCCATGAATGAAAACATTATGTAGTTTGAAGACATCCTTTTGACCCACGTTTATTGAACAGGTGTAGAGGCTCATCTCTTGTTCCCTGTTTAGGATGTGGTTTCCGGCTTTCTCTCTTCTAATATTTTCACTCTTACGTAGCCCCCGGCACATCAGTGGTGTTACCGCCTTGCTCGGGGTGATATGATTAAAAAAAAAAAGTGAAATTATTTACATCGGATGTCTTTTCATTTTGTCATTCAAAAATGAATACACAGAGGAAAAATAATAAATGTATGATAACTTGCATTTTTATATGGGAACAGAACGAATAGAAAAATCTATGTTACTGATGTTTACCCCATTAGAGAGTTTAAATGACACGCTCACTTGGATTGGGTTTTTGCCTGAACTTCGTAGGAGTAGATAAGTTCGCCTGTCACCCTGTTCAAGCTCAAAGTTTTTCTATTTTCTCGCTCAACTGTGTCCCATACATAATAATCAAGAGAGTGTAGTCTGTCGAGTTAGATGACCAGATGTAAAGGATGATGGGATTGCAGAAATTGTTTCAGAGACATGACTGGGTTTTCTTTCTTGAGAGACATGATGCAGAGTCCTATTGCCAGGCATAGGATCTTCCAGCAGACACCCTCTTGACCCAGAACAGCACTACCACCTCAAGGCTCTTGATGCATTACTCTGTGTTGAGTCTAACGTCCTATCGGAATGTGCATGGAGGTTTAACGTCGCCATCACTGATGATTACTGCAAACGATTAAAGTCATCCCCATCATTTCGAATTCTTTGCACTGTCCTCAGATTGAAGCCCAAACACTCTGAGATTTTGCTATTGGAGCTTTCGGTGCGAATGCCAAGTAGTTCAGCATGTTGTTTTCAAATTTTGTGGGGAGTGAATTGCGTCTTGGTGCTCTATTTCTCCCAGACGGTGTCCAAATGACCCTACTATACTGTGCTGTCGACAAAATAAAAAACAACACGCACGCGAAAAATTAAAAATATAAAAAAGTACCAATTTACCAATCGCAGTGTATATGTTAATTTTCTACGCCCAACTTAGATGTGGCACAAGGCTGAAAGTATGGGACACCCAGTGAAGATCGAACTTACTACTCAATTGTAATGGTTATATGGAGACAAGCTTGCTGACCATTACACCACACTGTGTGTGTGTGTGTGTGTGTGTGTGTGTGTGTGTGTGTGTGTGTGTGTGTGTGTGTGTGTGTGTGAAACGTAAGACGGCAATAAATTAAGGACGAGTCTTTTTCTTCTTTTTATAGTTAATTTGTTAACCGTAAGTAGGTTTAGGGTCATTACTTCGAGCATTATTCTTTGAGAAATCGTTTCTATACGTGTGACTCTCTACTTACTGTATCATTTATCGATAATAAACTTCTTTCAATTCCACATCAGACAATGCCATTGGTTGGCATATTTTCAGGCCTCTCTATAATGATTAATTTATTGCCTCGACTAATTTATTTGCTGTGTTTACGGTATGATCTATCTAATGAATAATTCTTTATATGCAATTGTTCGTATTTCTAGGAGAGGGTGCTGAAAGGTACTCAGTTCGATCAGTCAGTTAAGTGCCATACGTGATACACGCTTGGGCGATCATGTCTCGAAAGAGACATGACTGATGGGCAGAACATTATCCCGCAGTAGGTTGCCATTGCTTTCTGCGGTAGACTGGTTGCCGACCAAGGCTATAGAACCCAATCCGTCCTGTTATTTAACCCATAACTGGAAGGAATAGACGGATTAATACCTTTCCCAAGGGTATTTGCGCGTAAGTGAATGCAATGAATTCGGCTGGAAATCGAACTCGGCTCCACCGATTTCTCGTTCCGAGCCGATATCCAATGCACCACAACGCACATCCTCAGTTCGATACACTTCCCCAAATATGACAAAATGAACAAACATAAGATTGAAATGCTTATTAGCTGCACCAAGAACTTTCCAGGACATCACATTTCGTAAATTGTTATATATATATATATATATATATATATATATATGAGTTACAAATATGGTTTTAAATACGCCAAGATGACTAGAATAAGTAATGAACAGGTAGGAAGAAGTGTCTAAAATGTTTCACTTTAATAAACTTCTTCAGAGATTGGTTACAAAATCAGAGACACACCCGTATATATTAATAGATATACATATATCGTACATCTATAGCACGACTCAGACTTTCATGCATTATGTAATCATGAGGTTCTTATTATAAGCAACTGCTGATTTCATGGTGCACGAACCGTTGGATATGTATATTTATTTACATATATTTTGTACCTCTGTTATATTACATCAAGCACTTTTTTATTAACATTTAAATTCTTTTTTAGCATTAAAAATATTTATATATGTGCATGTACGTGCTCGTATATGTCTGAAGCATCTCTGACAATATCGACAAGGCCATTTCTTCTCACCCATCTGCCCATATTTTCGTGTTTGGTGACTTTAACGCCCACCACATTAACTGGCTCGAAAACTCTGTAACCGACCCTGCTGGTGTCCACACCAGTAATTTTTCAATCTCCCAATCCTTTACGCAAGTGGTGAACTTCTCCACGCGTTTCTTCAATAACCCTAACGGAAGGGACTCGCTACTAGACCTCTGCTTCACTTCCACTCCAAATTCTTGCACCACCAGACAGATCTGCCCTCTCGAAAATTCTGACCACGCCGTAGTTTCTGTCAACATCTCATTCCACTCCACCCCTACCCAAGAAACCCGGACCAGCAGAATATCCTACTGCTATCAAAGAGCAGACTGGGATTCGTTCCATGATTTCCTCTGCGACGTCCCTTGGAACAATGTTTTTATTCTTCCCATCGAAGACTGTGCATCAGAGGTCTCCTCCTGGTTAAGGCTGGCATCGATGCTTTCATACCTGCCAAGAAATTTCAGCTTAAATCCCATTCGTCTCCCTGGTTCTCGCCCGCTTGTTCCGGCTTCTTTCGGCTTTATCGTAGCCACCCGTCGGACCAAAACAGGCGCCTTTTCGCCTCAGCTCGTAATAAGTGTAAAAAGATACTTAACGAAGCTAAGATGTTGTTTGCTGCCAGAATAAAGCAGCGTATAGCATCCTCTAAGTTCGGAGCCAAAAACTACTGGCGCCTCTGTAAAAGTGTGCTCAACAAGATTAAGTCCTCAATACCCCCACTAATCAATGAGTTTGAGGTCCTCACCTCCTCAGCGGACAAGGCTGAATGCTTTGCCCGTAGATTCTCGACCAATTCGTGTCTGGATTCGTCTGGAGTCCAGACACTCGATTTCCCATCTAGAACTGAGGCCCAATTGAATGACGTCCACATCATGCCGTCGCTGATTGCTAGCATAATCTCAAAACTTGACCCTTATAAAGCGAGTGGTGGGGACGGAATCCCAATCATAGTCTTGAAGAAATGTGCCCCTGAACTATCCTCTGTCCTTTCTAAGCCCTACAACCTGCCTATCTTCCTCCTGCTTTCCTGCCTATTGTAAGTCTTCTTATGTTGTTCCAATATTCAAGAACACTGGTGAACCCTCGGACCCCGCAAATTACCGCCCTCTCAGCCTTCCTCCGATCTTCGGCAAAGTGTTCGAAGCCATTATCAATGCCGAGGTCGTTCAGCATCTCACGGCCCACGGGCTCCTCTCGGACAAACAGTATGGCTTCTGCTTCACCAGGTCTACTTCTGATATGCTAACGACTATCACGAAGTATATATACCAGGCTCTCGACAAGAATGGTGAAGCCCGAATTGGATATCTCTAAAGCATTCGACAAAGGATGGCATGCCGGCCTTCTACGGAAACTGCGAAACTACGGCATTACTGAACTTTTGTTGGACCTAATCCAGTCATTCCTCTCTAACTGCACACTGAAGGTAGTTTTAAACGGACATGCCTCCCAGAACTACCCTACAAGCGCGGGTGTCCCTCAAGGCTCTATCCTAGGTCCCACGCTCTTTCTAAGCTACATCAATGATCTCCCTCATGCCATAAGATCACAAGTAGGCATGTACGCCGATGATACCACAGTTTACGCTCGCCGTGATCGAAAATCTGGCGTTGATGACAAGGCGAACCTCGCGGCTGAGCTTGAAAAGGACCTCCAATCCGTGGTGGATTGGGGTAGGAAATGGCTCGTAAAATTCAATTCTTCCAAAACGAGGCTGCTGTCAATTAACCACCACAGACAACAGCACCTCCCTCACATTAGAATGGAACAGATTTGCCTCCCAGAGAGTAAAACACTACGCCTGCTTGGCCAGACACTCTCAGCGGACCTCAAGTGGAATGACTACGTCGAATCCATTGCTAAACCCGCTGCTATGAAAATCGGCTCCCTGTGCAGGGCCCGGAAATTCTTTCCGTCTGAATCTATGCTGCACTTATACAAATCTACCATCCGCCCGTGTTTTTCATATTGTTGCCACATCTGGTCGGGTGCCCCTGCTATTCTCCTCGGGCTTCTTGACAAAATATAGCGAAGAATCTGTAATGTGACTGATACCGACTTAGCTGACCGCCTGCAGTCACTCTCTCATCGGCGTGACGTGGCTTCCCTGTGCCTCTTCTATAAATACTTTCATGGCTTCTGCTCTGATGGACTTAAATCACTGGTGCCCCCTAGGTGTGAGTTTGCACGAGATACTAGATTGGCAACTAGGTCACACCCTTTTACAGCGAAGCCGATGAAATGTAACCGCAATTTCTACTCCAACGGCTTCTTTTCTCGCACTTCCCGCCTGTGAAATTCCCTTCCGCATGTTTGCTTCCCCGACGGGTATAACCTCCAGGAGTTTAAATGTAGGGTCAATAGACACCTCCTAACACACTAACTCACACCCATTCTCTCCAACTCTCACCCTATGTACATCTTAACTCGTCTATCACCCTCCTTCTGACATATCCTATACCCAATCCCTCTATGTAACCCCCTGCGCTATAGTGGCAGTGGAATGCCTTACTTGGGGTGACATGATTAATATATATATATATATATATATATATATATATATATATAGTATTTATTTCGAATCTATAACATAAATATGTTGTAATACCACTAAAAAGTAGCCATTTTGTTTCGACATTATCTGTGTCTTATCAAGTCGAAACAAAATGGCTACATTTGTAGTAATATAAATTTTAAACAATTATTATTCGTCCTGTTTTGTATTGAGCACTTTTTAAAGAATAGTATTTCTTTGGATGAGGAATTTCATTCCATTCATACCTACCTTATACTTATATATATATATATAACAAAGGTTGTTTACGGCTAACAAATACATCAACCAGTGGCAAACAGATGTCTGCAAAGCTTTCTTCTTTGTGTAGGACGTTTGCTATCATATCTCTTCACAATTATCTGTCCTGTGTATCTCTTAGTAGATTTTGTCTTTTTCTATCTCTCCTAGAACATGTTCTTCTATTTGTTACGTAGGTCATGCTTTATTTTTTTATTTTTTTTATTTTAATCTACTCTGTATCAACTTCTCTAATTCCACTTACCTCATTATCAGCCCTCGAAATTTTAGCTATTATATATATATATATATATATATATATATATATATATATATATATATATATATATTGTGCAGAAACGTATAAAAACGGGTCATGGTAATTGTATCTGAATTGTAATAATTTCTTACAGGTTGTTTATTTTCTTTTTATGAAAAAACAGATCCAAAGAAATTAAGAGGCTTGTATCGCGTTGAAAACTGTTGTTAGAAATTCTTTTGAAAATAAAAGCAATTAAGGACATTATGATAAACCCACTTGGATAGTTTTCGTCTATTTTATTTGTTTACAACGTTTATGAATGATTAATCTTTTGATGTTAAGAAAATTCCATACTACTAAATAAAGTCAGCTTTCTTTTTCGCTTACAGGAGTATTTATTTTTTGTATATTTATTTTGCCCGTGTTTTTTGTTAACCATTTCATTCCAAGAAGGCACTAATGCCACTCAGACGCAAGGGGCTACTGAAACTGAAAGAGAATGAGGAGACTTTAGAAGAAATCGGATATCAAATCCTAAACAGGGAAAAATGATAAAATTCTACCCCTGTTTAGAAGACAGGAGAGTTATGTGTACCTATCTACTCCTATTATTGTTATTTGACTATTCCCCTTGGTTTTACTTGTTGCTAGTTTTAGTGACAACATTTTGTGTCCATAAACGATGAATTCTGTGATTGAAAGCGATCATAATACCAGCGGAAATATTTAATCTAAAACTTATTTCTTATTTTGTCTACTATGTCTCGTCAGGACATGGACGTTAATGGCTCTCTACAGCTTCCTGTTTTTTGCTCTAAGTAACTTTAACCTCTTTATCAACCGTCTTTGTCTCCAGGTCTAGTATCAGTGAGGTTATTCAGTTTTTTCTTTTTTCTTGTCTTCTATAAAAATTCAAACATAAAACAATGTTTGTTCGCAAGAAGAACAGTTCAAATATGCGAGCTAATAATTAGAGACCAAGCAAGTACAATATATATTTTTTCTTCTATCATTTCACCCCAAACAAAGAAATAAGGCCACTAAGACTCAAGGGGGTTACTGAAAGTGAGAGAATACAAGAAAATATTAAGGAGAGTACAAGAACAGAAATTAAGAAGACAGAAGATAAAAATTCACATTAGATTTAATTTTTTAAAGATTTATTATATAGTTGAACTCATCTTCCATTTATTTCCTTAGATCCACGCTGAATTACCTTTAATTTCAGCTCTAATTCAACACAGAACAAAAAATAAATTTAGAACAAGTATACTGTAAACAATTAAAACTTGAATTGTTGAATATGATAAAGATTTTGTACACAGACTGAACATAGGTAATTGAACAATAAAATGGAGAAAAACCCATTTCACGCTTCATTCAGAAAAAAAAGTTCATTTGAAAGACGAAACGTATTAGATAGGATTATTTCATTTCAGTTAGTCACTTAAGTGTCATACGTGACCTTCTGAGACATGACACTCACAAGGCAGAAGTAGACTGACATTTCTTTCTGCGGTAGACTGGTTGCCAACCAAAGTTATGGAAGAAAATCTGTCCTGCTATTTAAGCTCTAGCTGAAAAGAGAACGGACAAATTCATACTTTTCCCATGTCTATTTACGCGTACGTGGTTGAAACGAATTTAACTGGAATTCGAACTCGGTTCTCCAATTTCCAGATAGACTAAACTATTGGAGTAGATAGACTAAACTATCGCCCGGTTCACACTCCACCCACGTCTATCGAACAGGTGACGAGGCTCATCCATTATTCCCTGGTTAGGATGTGGTTTCCAGCTTTGTCTTTTCCAATCTTTTTACTCTTTTCTTTTTTCTTTTTTTCCACTTGGAGTAGATAGGCTAAACTATTGCCCGGTTCACACTCCACCCACGTCTATCGAACAGGTGACGAGGCTCATCCCTTATTCCCTGTTTAGGATGTGGTTTCCAGCTTTCTCTTTTCCAATATTTTTACTCTTTTCTTTTTCTTTTTTCCACTTGGAGTAGATAGGCTAAACTATTGCCCGGTTCACACTCCACCCACGTCTATCGAACTGGTGACGAGACTCATCCCTTATTCCCTGTTTAGGATGTGGTTTCCAGCTTTCTCTTTTCCAATATTTTTACTCTTTTCTTTTTTCTTTTTTCCACTTGGAGTAGATAGACTAAACTATTGCCCGGTTCACACTCCACCCACGTCTATCGAACTGGTGACGAGACTCATCCCTTATTCCCTGTTTAGGATGTGGTTTCCAGCTTTCTCTTTTCCAATCTTTTTACTCTTTTCTTTTTTCTTTTTTCCACTTGGAGTAGATAGACTAAACTATTGCCCGGTTCACACTCCACCCACGTCTATCGAACAGGTGACGAGGCTCATCCCTTATTCCCTGTTTAGGATGTGGTTTCCAGCTTTCTCTTTTCCAATCTTTTTACTCTTTTCTTTTTTCTTTTTTCCACTTGGAGTAGATAGGCTAAACTATTGCCCGGTTCACACTCCACCCACGTCTATCGAACAGGTGACGAGACTCATCCCTTATTTCCTGTTTAGTATGTGGTTTCCGGCTTTCTCTTTTCCAATCTTTTTACTCTTTTCTTTTTTCTTTTTTTTCCATTTGGAGTAGATAGACTAAACTATTGCCCGGTTCACACTCCACCCACGTCTATCGAACAGGTGACGAGGCTCATCCCTTATTCCCTGTTTAGGATGTGGTTTCCGGCTTTCTTTTTTCCAATTTGATTTCCAATCTTTTCACTCTTACGTAGCCAACTGCGCATCAGTGGCGATACTGCCATGCTTGGGGTGATATGATTAAAAAAATATCCATTGCACCACAACTCACAACCATTTCATTTACTCAGTCAATTGAAATTTGAATCCTAATATTTAAATTCAAATTTTGAACTAAAACTTCAAGGCCACTTCTATGATATCTTTTTCTTTTTCTTCTTTTATGTATATGCCTCCAAGACTTGGTCATTCATGGCTGTCGGCAGTTTTCTATTTTTTGTAGCCCTAAGCAGTATTAATCTCTTTACTACCCATTCCAGTTACTGTTCTGACTTCTGATTACACAGTAACATTACGTAACTTACGCGATGGTTTTCTCTTCATTTCATTCCTTCTGTATTATCCTGCAAATGTCATATTTTCCCAGCCATCTTTCTTTGTATGTGACCTAGAAATTTCAACTGTCTATTCCAAGTGGCTCTTTGCTTTTATATTTCTTTAAACTTAATCGTTACTAATTTGTTCCGTCCATGTTAATCTCATCATTCTTCTGTAGATCCACATAATTGTTGTCTCAAGTCCCCTCTCTATTTATGAGGAAGCTTGTCTAATATGTACGTAAGAAAATTCGATACTAAATAGTAAATTTGTTTTTTTTCTGCTAAATCTTCCCATTTCTTAATACTTTGCTTAGCATCTTCACATTGTGCGTATGCAGATTGAACTCTAAAGTCTCTCTCTATGTTTCCACTTATGTATATTTGATTTATTCTTTCTGTGATACTGTCAATCTTGAAATCGTTTTTTAATTATTTCACCCCAATCAAGGCAACAAAACCCATAAGATGCAGGTAATGAATGAGCGCCAAAAATATTTTTAAAAAATTCAAGAGCGTGAACAATAGAACATAAAAGCAAAACTGAAGGAAACGATTGATATTTTTTCTGAAACTGATTTCTCAGATCTACTGCCTTCGACAAACAAAATATGTGGTATGTGGTTTTCAAAATAATTTCACCACAAACAAAGTAATAACGCCAATAAGATGTAAGGGTTACTGAATGCTAGTGAATATGAGAAAAAAATTATTAAGGCGAGAGAACAATGAGAACAGGAATTTTTTTTAATCATACACCACAAGCAAGGCAGTAACGCCACTGATGTGCAGAGGGCTAGATAAGAGTGAGAAGATTAGAAAAGAGAAAACCGGAAACCGTATCCTAAACAGGGAACAAGAGATGAGCCTCTTCACCTGTTCAATAGATGTGGGTGGAGTGTGAACCGGCGATAGTTTAGTCTATCTACTCCAATTGAAAAAACAAAGTGAGAAGATTAGAAAAGAGAAAACCGCAAACCGCATCCTAAAGAGAAAACAAGGAATGAGCCTCTTCACCTGTTCAATAGACGTGGGTGGAGTGTGAACCGGGCGATAGTTTAGTCTATCTACTCCAATTGAAAAAAACAAAGTGAGAAGATTAGAAAAGAGAAAACCGCAAACCGCATCCTAAAGAGAAAACAAGGAATGAGCCTCTTCACCTGTTCAATAGATGTGGGTGGAGTGTGAACCGGGCGATAGTTTAGTCTATCTACTCCAATTGAAAAAACAAAAAACAAAGTGAGAAGATTAGAAAAGAGAAAACCGGAAACCACATCCTAAACAGGGAACAAGGGATGAACCTCTTAACCTGTTCAATAGACGTGGGTAAGAAAACAAGATAAAGATAAACAGGGCGTTTGAATTTATAAAATCGAAGTTAAAAGAAGCCGGTAGAGATTTCCACAATTGTATTAAAAACTGACATTTTAAAAGTATACACTAATACGTACCAGAAGAGCAAATACCCTCTTTTATGTTGTATGTCCTATGATGAACATGGGTGACCATGGCTCATTTCTCATTCCTTGTGACCATCAACAGTGTTTCATCATTTACTTTTCAAGCCTCCCTCCACCCGTTTCACCCCCATTCACACAATCTTGACAGATAGCAGCTGCACTGCCTTTCTTTTGTCATCAGTATGATCTGTGAGGATTTGTTTTTTAATGTCTTCGGTTCTTATGTGGCCAATAAGTTTGAGCTGTCTCTTTTCGATTCTGAGCCTAAAGATTCTTTTCTTGTTATTTACTTTAAAATGTTTTCGTTCCTTACACGCTCCGCCCATGGAATTTTCAGCAACCTTTTGTAGAACCATATTTCTGTTGCCTATAGTTTTCTTTTCATCTGTTTGGAGATTTGTTTAGCATTTTTTTTCGTATAAGAGGATGGATATCGCATAGAAATTAAGCATTTTCATCTTTGTTTCTAACGAAATTATCTTGCTTGTTATTTTAAAATGCATCTTTTGCTAACCCAATGCGTGTTCAGGTGTCAGTGCCACATTTTTCATCCCCTTTTAAATGATTTCCCAGATATTTAAACTTCTGTACTTGTTTTATGTTTGTTATAGTGCAGTGGCTGTACGCTTGGAACAAGAAATCGGAGAGCCGAGTTCGAATTCTAGTTGAATTCGTTGAATTCACTTACGCACAAACACCCTTGGAAAAGGTATTAATCCGTTTCTTTTCCAGCTATGGGTCTTTCAACGGGTCAGATAGGGTTCTATAGCCTTGGTAGGAAACCAGTATACTGCAGAAATTAACGGCAACCTACTGTGGGAAAATCTTCTGTCCAGTCAGGTATATATCTTTTGAGACATGACGGCCCACGTATGGCACTTAACTAAATGATTTGATTGATGTCATCTTTAATTCGTAATTCCAGTTCGGTATCTTTTTTGTGCTTTTGCAGTTGATGGCTTGTTCTTCTTTCTCGCTTTATTTTTATTATCTTTTTCTGCAGCAAGAAAAGGTAACTCACTGCGAGAAAAGTTTCTGCCAAGCCAGCCATAGCTCTTTCGAGACCTGATCACCCAAACGTGTATCACGTATGGCACATAATTAACTGGCTGACTGACTGAAAGTGGTTTGTTTTAAAATAAACTTTTGGGTTATTCTTACATCTTTTCTGAATAGATCTTGTTTTTCTCGTAGTTCGAATATATTCTTGCGCAGTACCCCCGGACATTATTTTCCTTAAACTGTTAAACTTTTAACATTTATATTGTATTACCGTTCTAATAGTGAATGTCACATATATGGTTCCGTATCTTTGAAACAATATAAGATACGCAGATGACATAGTGCTGGTACCAGACATAGAAAGGAACTGCAAGACCTACAGAAGGTAACTGAAGAAAGCAGAAAAAAAGACTACAAGTATACTAAAGAAAACTGAATGCATGATCATTAGTAAAAAGAGGATCTCAAAATGCCAACTATAGATTGGGATACTAAGATCTATGAGGTGAAAGATTTTAAATACCTGGAAAGTGTTCTAACAGAGGACAGAAAGTGCGACAATGCGATCCAAAGGCGAATTGGCATGGCCTAGGATGCATTCCCAAAGCTGAGTAGAGTATTGAGATAAAGGAAAATTTCGATAGAAACAAAGAAGAGAGTACTGGATTGTTATGTGATGTCTGTTCTTCAATATGGCTGAGAATGAACGACAGTCTCCTTAAACATGAAAAAGAGGCTTGAAGCAACCGAAATATGGTTATACAGAAGAATTTTGAGGATACTAAGGACTGAACATGTGAGCAACGATGAGGTTTTTGAGAGGATGGAACCGAAAAGGAAACTTATACTTAACACCAGGGAAAGGTAGCTGTAGTTCCTGTTACATGTAATGAGGAAGTTAGATAAAGGGAAAAAAAGACAGGGGAAAGTAACGCGTAATATACTTGATGGGCTTGAGCAAATATATGGCAGAAATGCAGGGTTTGCGTGGGGAAAATGCGTGCGTGCTAAGAGCCACTAGGGTAGGGAGATGTGGAAGGCTATGATCACCTACGTTTTGAAGGGAAGAAGAAGAAGAAGAAGAAGAAGAAGAAGAAGAAGAAGAAGAAGAAGAAGAAGAAGAAGAAAATCCTTGACAAAGCCTCCCTCTTTTTTTCTATTTCTGTTTGCCTTCTATTCATCAAGATTCATATTATTAAGTTGGTTATGTTGTTTATTATGTTGCTTGTCCATTGGACCTTGCATTCGGTAATTACTTAAGTAACTCTAGTATACTGCCACCGTAATACATTTCGTTTATTATTTCTCTGATTTTTTAGATACCGAAACCATCATAATGCTGAGAACATTTCTTTTACAATCCCATCTTGTCTTGCTGCTTTGTTCCTGTTTCTTTTCTCTAGTATAAATATCATACTTCAGACTATTTCTGACACTTTCATATTTCATTTGGTGCTAGTTTTCTTCCCCCCCCCTCTGAGTGATAAAAAAGACACATAAATCAATCACAATCATTACTCATTAAGGTGGTGAATCAGAAAAACTAATAAAAAAGAAATCAAAAGAAAAAAAAAAAGAAACCCAAAAACACCGGTTCTCGCTCCTCGTTGTTCAGAGCTCAAACGAGGATAATATATATAAATATAGGCGAAACGACTAAAAAGGGAAAACATATCTAAAATCTGTGATTTATACTGCTAATTTTCTGGTCGTAGTTTACTCCTTTTTTGTCGTTGTGAACATATCTATGTTTTGTCCTCAATTTACCTGTGAAGAGCGATGAATGAAAATTACTTTTTTTTCTTTTGCGTTGTATTTTTAGGTTCACCTTACGGTGAATAATATGCATTTTTATTATTTTTGTTCTTCTTTACTCTTTGATTTAGTGGCGTTAGTATACATTAGTATATATTAGAATATACTTTTAGATTGTACGTTTTTGAAACCATAATAATAAAGAAAATTGTCACTAACCTGCAGATGAGAAATGCAATCTAATCATTTCCAGTAAACCGTTTGTTAAAGATCCCTGAAAAAAATGAACATAAAAATAAACTGAAACTTAACTGCAGAAAAAAACAAATACGATAAACTTTAAATTTTTAAATATAAAAAATATGAAAACATTTTCCTGCAAATCAAATGCCAAAACATTTGTTAACCATTAATGTCATTCGTTGCATATTTTAAGATTTTATATTATCTTCATATTATTTCATGTTACCTTTTAAATAATTGTTTTCATTATGTCAATTTTTCATATAAAAGTTTATTTATTGTATAATAAAAATATAAATAAAGTAAAAATAAGGTTGTTTATTTTCCAGTGAAATGATCAACATTTAAGGACAAATAACATATATTCTGTTGATTTTATGAGCATACTTCTTTAATCAAGGTTGGACTTATGCAAATTTTAATCACCATTCAAATAGCTTTATAAAGAATATAGAACTTGATCATATAATGAGATATGAAAATATTAGCATAATATAATAAATTGCAAAATATAGCCCTTGTAACTCAGGACACTGTCAAAAGTTTACCACAACATTTTGTACATATCTTGTCATAAGAAAGACAAAATTGTTGTCAAATAAAAAAATAACTAAAGACATCCTTTTCTTAAAGGTTTACATTTATGATCAAGATTAAATGGTCTTAACTAATCTTTAAACAAAAGATAAATAGATATATATTTTAGAAGTAGTTTAAAATGTCATATAATTTAGCTTCCTCAATAAAAAAAAACAACTGAGATATTAATATTGGAATTTTGTGACTATTTTTAAAAATTCTCCTTTTTGGCACGGATCAAAGGGTCGTATATCAGAAACCCTTTGACCTAGAGATGTCAAATAGGTAACATTCAGTTTCTATCATAATCTATCAGACGCGTATACTCGGGAAACGCGTATCCAGTTGTCAATGCGGGAAAATACATAGCGCGAGAAGCTATATTGTTCCGAACATCCAATTAGGGCCTTGTCACCTTGGAAGTCAGCTTCTCAAATGGTTGCTTTTATTGAAATACTGATTATGCACCTACTTTAAAAATACAACAGTCTCAACTGAATGCATTCATATATGTTTTGTTATAAAGATCTATATTGAAATGTAGACCGAAACGCATGTTATGCCTTGACGTGATGAATAGAAATATTTTCTGTTTGATTCCTTTATTCTATATTATCAAGTTTTTCTAGTATTTTTAAAGCATCAGTTTTATGGAGACTCATGCTTTTTGTATTTAAATACACCTACACATAATAACGCGTATATATATATATATATATATATAAAATTTGTCTGGCTCTCCGTTAACAATCAAAACATCCAATTATTGCTTTGACCCATTAGGCTAAATTTTCGTGCCGTCAGATTGTATCTTGCGATTGATCAAAAACGTTTGTACAGTTTATTAAGTAAAAAATAATCACTAACTTTATTGGACAATAAATCAAGTGTCTTATATAATGATATTTTGCCATCTTACAGCCAACTTCATAACTGGTTACGACCAAAAATGCACCTTTTCATGCTTTCTAAGTGCCTTTTTTACTTTTTTTCAGGAATGGAAGTTAGTAAAAACTGAGTGAAAATGTTCAAAGCAAACTGAAACGATTTTAACCTGCTCACTAAAGAAACATGCGGTATGTTTTTAAAAATAATTTCACCCCAAGCAAGGATATTATGCCACTAAGAGAGAAAACGATAACTGAGAAGGAAGTAAACTGAAAAACATCGCTGAGGAGAAAGGACAATAAAACAAAAAGGATTCAAAGAGGATTGAAGATGACGATTAACGCTGCCGTTCAAATTGTCAAGATCGTATTTGAAGCCGGAAGCAAACTACACAAGCAGGAAGGAAGAAAGAAATATTCGCTGACATATTTCTTTTAACCATTCCCGCTTCACGCAAGGTGATAAAGCCACTAAGACACAAGAAATAACGGAGAGTAAAAGAAATCTTAAGTGAGGAGGAAGGACAATAAAAACAGGATTACAAAAGACAGATGGTGGTGAAGCAACGTTACATGTTAATTTTTAAAGATCGTAGTTGGTGTCAAAGCAAGAAGCTAGATGGGTTATCCTGAGTCGAGAAATGTGAGAGAAGAAACTTTTAGAACATAAATTACGGTTACTTTTAGCTATTTAAACAGTAAAACGCTGAGATCTTGCTGCCAATCTTGTGCTACGCTTGAATTCTTGAAGTCGAATTACCAAAGAAGAGAGTTCAGCATTGTAATGGGAATATTTATAAAAAAGTGAAAGCTATGGCAATGCAAAAATCATTGAAATCGAAATGCTAGATAAGAACCGATAATATTGTAGATTCCTTTTTGGATTTCGTGAAAAATCTCAAAATACATAGCAGAAGCATCAGACAAGGTGCGGTAACATTATTTAATATACGGATGAATGGCAGACATCTAAAGTTGTTGATTTATAAAGAGAAATCTGAATGCAAAAAAAGTTTACAGTAAACCAACTCTGGACTCTATATTATGCTTTACTATTCCAACCTCATTATTGTCTTCGTGTGAAGTTTAGTCTTTTAACGATCATTCTTTTTGCCCGTCACATCTGGTTTAAAAACGAAAAAAGAAAAAATCAAACAAACAAAAGATTCACAAAATTAAAAAAAGAAGAGAACAAAGAAGTACAAAGAAAAAAAAGAGATCAATTCAATACATTTCAGCTTATTTTATGGCTTAACTTTGGTTGAAGTTTTATCAAAGAATCTAACATAACCTGTAACAAATTATTTCTAAGGCTCTATGTTTACTCACTCTCCTCTTGTACATTGTTAATTCAAGTAACGTTTTAATCTGATCGTAATCATCATAGATGGTCGCTACGACCGTAGAGAGTAGTTCAGACTAATATCTCCTTTGTGAATTTTCGCAAACCACTTCTGATGTATTTTATCATTAACTCGATTAAATGCAAATTTTCATTTGCATTTAATTGTTTTTTTATATTTTATTTATTTATTTATCCTTTGCTAAACTTCAATCAGTTTAACCTAAAATTAATTCCTGATATTGGGTTAATAAATAGAACGTTTAATAAGATGTGTAAGAGTAGAAAGCAAATAGTAAGGATTAGGATAAGGAGGAAAGATAAAATTCGGCATCTTTAATTTGAAGAGATCGATTTTAGTAACACTTTTTAAATTGTTGGCACTATTTCCCTTATCTTTATTGCTATTTTCACAACGTTTCGGCTGTTGTTTGCTCTGGCCTTCTTAAGGTGTTAGAAAGTTTTAACTGAACCCTTTATTATGATCACTGGGGTATATCATTCGCATTCTATGTGTGATGCCACTTCTGGTAGCACTGTATTTATCTCCATTTAACTTAACTCTTCTAAGTTATTTGTTCACCACTACCGTAGCTTGGTATTTAACTCACAACTCTTTGGGTCAAGTCATTTGAATTAACCAACGTCTATATCCACTGGGCAATGCGTCCTTAAGGACAAGACCAACTAATTCACAGCATATGAAGAATACCGGAGTGTACAACGACCGAAACGTCGTAAACATGGCAATAAGATGAGGACAATAGTTCGAACAATGTGAATAGTGAAAATAATATTTAATCTCAGAAGTGTAGACAAATATCGATTTTAGTGTTAAAAGAGCATAATCGCAGAAAGCTGTGCAAGAAAGTAGCAGTTCTTGGGAAAAAGATGTTTGAGGCGGAATAGAGGACATGACAATGATTCGACTCCGTGTATGTAGCATGGCGTATCCGAACTGTAAAGATGTGAACTGGTGAAGATAATGTGAGAAATCTATCTGAACATTTGCCATGGCGATAGATCTGCAATGAAGCGGATGCTGAAAAGAGATTGTGGAGAGTAAGGTAAGACATTCGCCACAAGGCTGTATAAACGAGTTGGAAGTCCATCAAGTGAAGATTGAGTAGCTTTAGCCGTGCTGTTAGTAATATTCTATTTTGTGTTTAATCTTACCTGTAATGGTAAAGCATGGCTGAATGAGTTAAGTAATTCCAGGAGTCATAACAAAATTTCCAGCATCTGTAGAAATGAATCATATACATATATAAATTCTACTTAAGGACAATCAATCGACGTTTGAAGCGTGGCATCTCATTGATATCGGTTTAAAATGGCGTAGTAATTTTCCTGATTTGCCTCAGATGATTAGTAAAAATACAGGGTGTTTCAGAAAAGAAAAATATTTTGCGGTTCCCATAAAACAGACACCAAAGCTATTTTGCCGGTGAATATGAATAGCGTTTTAGAATTTATTGTCAGCGCAGTGGTTGTGTGAGCTGTGTAGGCAGGACATGGAAATGAATTATGTCCTCTCTAACTGTTCTCTTTAGTGGGTGCACTTGAAGTATATTAGAGAATCATGCCCAAGGGCAAGTTTTAGATTTGTAGAGATTTCTATGCTTAAAGTGCTTAATGTATTCAAGAACTCTATATTTATTTTAATTGTTAATGAACAAATGATGTTAACTTATGTTTTAAAAAGTGATGCTGGAATTTTTAAAAAATGGTCTCAACAATTGATGCTAAAAAATAAACCTTTGTGCTAAATGTATGCGTTATTATTTCCACCTACCTTCTTAATAATTAGAATATTTACTGGAAAAAAACCTGGGTGTCTATTTTACTGAGACTGGTAAAATAAGCTTAAAAGCATGTATGTCTATTTTACCGGGACTGCAAAAATAGCCTCTTCTTTCAGAAAAACTAATAACATTTCATAATGTAATAACTTGACCAATTCTCGTTCAAATCGTCTTAAATTTTAACAGTATACTTGGAAAAAATCAAAATTTGATCTATAGTTTTATGTTTTTTTTTTAGGTATATAAATGTCATTCACTGGAAAAGAAAAGGCGTTTTTTCTGCTCAAAACAAGACTGCGAAGATTGCACAAAAGGTTCAGAGGAAAGCAAAGAGGAAACCTTTTTTCGAAGCTCTAGAAAGAAGAACAAGTCTGGGTATCAAGTCCTCCGCACAAGAGACTTATTTAAGACATGCTGCAGAGTGTTCAGCAGAACCATGGCTACCGACTTGGTGTGTGCGGTGTCACAGGCGGTGCGCTTATTGAAAACTTGGGAAGATTCATGAAATCGTTCATGATATACACGTTGCGTGAATAAATCTTATTTTGCTTCACAATAAGCATGTTTTTTTATAATCATTTCGCCCCAAGAAAGGCAGTACTGCCTCTGGTGCGCAGGGGGTTACATAAGAGGAGAGTCATGAGAAAAGGGAATAAGTTATAAGGAACTGTCAGAGAATGTGTAAAGGAAGGATGAGAACACTGGTGTGAAGAGAGCTGATGAGAGTAAAGTGAACGAGGAAAAGAACATGAGGGAACAGATTCGAGTCAAATAGATAAGAGAAGGCAATTGACCTTACATTTAAATTAGTAGAGATTGTAGCTGTCAGGGAATTCCACAGGGGGGAAGTGAGAGAAAAGAAGCTGTTCGAGTAGAGGTTGGGGTTACATTTTATTGGTTTCACTGTAAAAGGGTGAGACCTAATTGCTAGTCTAGTAGCTCGAGTAAATTCATGCAGAGGAGGCACCAGGGAGCTAAGCTCATTGGAGCAGAAACCGAGGAAGTATTTGTAAAAGAGACAGAGGGAAGCCACATTATGCCGGTGAGAAAGTGACTGGAGCTGAGCTACTAAGTCGAGATTGATCACATTGCAAATTCTTTCATTGGAATTTGTCAAGAAGCCCAAAATGAATAGCAAGGGCACCCGACTAGATGTAACAGCAGTATTTAATACACGGGCAAATGGTAGATTTATATATGTGCAGGATGGAGTCAGATGGGAAAAAGCTTCTTGACAATACACATTGAAACAACCTTCCTTACAGCAGATTTAGCTATGTATTCGATGTAGCCATTCCACTTGAGGTCAGATGAGAGAGTTAGGCCGAGTAGGCACATTGATTTGCTTTCAGGGATTTGCTTTAATTTCCTGACCCATGCTAATGGAGGGTAGGAACGATTGTCTATGGTGGTTAACAGATAGCAGCTTCGTTTTGGGAGCATTCAAATTCACCAGCCATATTTACATCTTAAATAATATCAAATTGTTTGAGACACCGTGTTATAAAAGGGAGACAATAAACAGAAAAAAGAAAAACACGAAGAATTTTAATAAAGATAAAATACAAATTAACTTATTAAATACTTCTTTGTGCTCTTATTCATCGTCTCATGCCTTGGTATTTGCTTTACATTTTAAACTACGAAAGATATTAACTTTAGTGCGGCGTTTAAGAGTGACAAAACTGCATTTTCCTCCAATATCTCACAGAAGAACTTACACTAGCCTACGTTTCGTTTGTATGCACCTAGAGTAGCAGTTAGTGGCATGGAAAGTGGGATCAGTGTATTAACCCGATAACACTAAACATGGAAAGATAGTACCCAGCGCAAAGGATGTCATTTTAATTAAAATTTAATTAAATTTTCAGTACCTGATTTTCTTACCTAGATAATATGTTTTTCATTTCCTATTAATGTTAACTCAAAGTACAAATTTTGAAGTGCCTACATGTAAAATATTTAAATTTAATATTTTTTAATATCTTTATATGGTTAGTAGTGGTGTAACTTTAATTGATGGCTAGTGTTCCGGGGTTAAGTTCAAATTCCATCTGTACTCGTTGTATATGCTTTTGCACTAACACTCACAGGAAAGGTATGAATTCATTACTTCCACCTCCCCAGCTAGAGGTTAATTTGTTGAGCAGAATTGGGTCTTTAGCATTGCTTAACAACCAGTCTATGATAAGTATAATTATGAAGTAAAAATTATATAATATTTTCGAGAATCTTTCAATTATTTCTTTGAAAGTTTTCGTGAAAATTTCAATGCAATTCTTTGAATTAAGGTATTTCCTCTGTTTTCCTACTGGCAACGTAAACTCATCTTTGCTTTCAATACTGTTTTAGTTCTTTGACATCTTAATTTTTCCTCGTGTGTTTAATGTTTTGGTCTATTGTTAATTTTTTATTTTTTGTTGCTGTTTTTCTTTCGTTTACTTTAATATTTTGCTTTCAGATGAGTTATTTTTTCGATTGTTTCTAACATTAATCCTTTCCTGAACCAATAATGGAACTCCTGATTTCTAGTTTAGATGGACGAAATTTTCATTTTATTTTACAATCGTTCCGTACTTAGTCCGTCCTCATTCTCCATTGCCCAACAGCATTACCACCAAAGCTACTTACTTCGTTTACTTGAATATTTTGCTTTCAGATAAATTATCATTATTATTTTTATTGTTTCTAGCCTAAATCATTTACTGAACCAGTAAAGAAATTCATTGCCTTAAGTAAGTTTATTGTTTCTAGCCTAAATCATTTACTGAACCAGTAAAGAAATTCATTACCTTAAGTAAGTTTATTGTTTCTAGCCTAAATCATTTACTGAACCAGTAAAGAAATTCATTGCCTTAAGTAAGTTTATTGTTTCTAGCCTAAATCATTTACTGAACCAGTAAAGAAATTCATTGCCTTAAGTAAGTTTATTGTTTCTAGCCTAAATCATTTACTGAACCAGTAAAGAAATTCATTACCTTAAGTAAGTTTATTGTTTCTAGCCTAAATCATTTACTGAACCAGTAAAGAAATTCATTACCTTAAGTAAGTTAAAACTTAGTGAATTTACTTTCACTAAGTTTAAAACTTGTTTTTTTTTTTAAATACAATTTCTATGCGTACCACCTTCTGCGCGAAAAGTCCCCCGACATCTTTGCACTTTGCGAAACCAATCTTAACGCCTCAATTCCATCCACTGATTTCTCGGTTCCTGGGTGGGGGGGGGGGTTATGTTGGCGAAGATCTCCTCTCGCTAGAGTGATTTCTTTTGAATCTCCTGACCATTCATACATGTGTTTCCGTTTTTCATTTCTAAAATTAGTTAGCTATAGAACAGGCTTCTCTGCTAGATCTCTAATTCACTCTATCCTTGACTGCTGCCAAGCCATGCAGTTTTGCCCTCTTGGAAACGCTGATAATATTGTATTTTCTGTTAATTTATCTCTTCACTCACCCTCCTTCAGGAAACTCCTACCAACAGAATTTTTACTGCCAAACAGCGATTTTCTGTGTGACATCTCTTGGGAAAGAGTGTTTAGACTCTCTGTTGAGAACTGCCCCTCGAGGTCTCCCGCTTGGTGATAGCTGGCATCGATGATTTCATCCCAGCTAGGAAGTCCCATCTTAAACCTCAATCGTCTCACCGGTTCTCTACCGCTGTTGCTCACAGGAATCACTTCTTCCGGCTTTATCGGAGCCACGCATCACACCACAATAGACGCCTTTTTTTTATCCTGTCCGTAATGAGTGCAAGAGGATATTAAATGATGCTAAGCTGCAGTTTGCTGATAGAATGAAGCTGAGTATAGCAGCTAGCAAGTTCAGCTCTAAAGAATACTGGGGACTCTGCAAAAGTGTGCTGAACAATAGCAAACCCTCCATGTCTCCTTTAATCAATAAATCTGAGGTCCTCAGTCACGGCGGACAAGGTCGAGTGCTTTGTTCGCAAATTATCCTTCAACTTCACATTTAACTCGTCTGGGGTATCAGCACCCGACTTCCCAATTAGAAGTGAGGCCCAACTGAGGGATATTTACAGAGCCCTCTCTCTAGTCTCCAACGTAATTTCAAAGCTTGACACCCATAAAGCGAACGGAGGGGACGGTAATAAAGAAATGTGTCTCTGAACTCTCCTCTGTCCTCTCTAAACTCTACCGTATCTGCTTTTTTTCTGCCTGCTGGAAATCCTCCTCGATGGTTCCCGTATTTAAAAACTCTAGAAAACCACCGAACCTCTCCAATTACGCCCTACCAGCCTCCTTCCAGTTTTTGGCAAAGTGTTCGAGGCTATCATCAATGCTGAATTTGGTCAACATCTCAGCGCCCAAACCTATTCTTAGACAAACAGTACAGCTTCCGCTTCGCCAGGTGAACCGCGGATATGCTAATGACAATTACCAAATTCATATACCAGCCCCACAATATGAACGGTGAAGCCAGAGATGTTGCCTTGGATATCTCCAAACCATTTGACAGCTTGGCACGCTGAAATCCTGTGTAAGCTACATGGCTACAGCATAACTGGTCCCTTGTTTGATTTGATCCATCATTCCTATCAAACTGCCTAATGAATTTCATGTTGAACTGGCATGCCTACAGATACTATCATACAAACGTCGGTGTCCCCAGTGCTCTACCGTAGGTCCGACGCCTCTTCTGATCTTCATCAACGATATCCCTGATGTGATCAGATCCCAAGTAGGCATTTACGCTGACGACATCACTATTTACTCCCGTCTCTGTAAGAAATATGCCAAGGCTGACAAAACTAACCCTGCTGCTGATCTTGAATCGGACCTCTAAGCTGTGGTGAAGAAATGGCTTATAAATTTTAATGCTTCCAAAGCTAAGCTGTTATCCTTTAATCACCATAGACAATTTTTCCTACCTCCATCAGCATGGGTCAGACTAGTCTCCCGGAAAGCAATGCATTGTATCTCCTCGTGATGCGACTACATTGAATCAATAGCTAAATCTGCTGCTAGGAAGGTTGGTTCACTGTGTCGGACGTGAATGCTTTTTTTGTCTGAATCCATCTTACGCATATATAAATAAACCATTCGCTCATGCATTAAATACTACTGTCATATATTGTCAGGCGCCCCTGCTATTCATCTCAGGGCTCTCGACAAAATCCAAAGGAGAATGTGCAATGTAATCGATCCCGACCTGGCAACTCGGCTCCAATCATTTTCTCACCGACATGGTGTGGCTTTCATCTGTCTTTTCTATAAATATTTTCACAAATTCTTCTCCAACGAGCTTATCTTCTTGGTGCCTTCTCTGCACGAATTTACTCGAGCAACTATACTGGCAACAACGTCACACCATTTCACTATCAAAATAGTTAAATGTAACCGCCTCTTATACCATAATAACTTTTCTTGCACTTCCTGTTTGTGGATTTCCCTTCCGTATACTTGCTTTCTTGATGGCTATAATCTCCAAAGATTTAAATGCGACGTCAACTGCCATCTTTTATCTGAATCTTGCTCCTCTCACTTTATTTTCGCGTAAAATTACTCTTACTCATTCTATATTGACATTTTGCTCTCTTCTTATGTAGCCCTCCCCCCCGTACGCACCAGTTGCATTAACGCTTTCCTTGGGATAAAACAGTTAAAAAAATCATTTAGTTCTAAAATGATGCAGTAATTTCCCGGATCTTTCTAAGCTAAGGGAAAATATTAAATAAGAAACAGCAAACGGAAAAGAATAGAAAAACAGAAACAGTTATAATAACAATAAACAGATGGAAATCTACTCAGTAAAGTCTTGTTTATGCTTCTTTTTATTATCTCTTGCTATGATATTTGCTTTTTGATTTACCGTCACTCAGTAGGGTCATACCTGGGCGATCATATCTTTTTCGAATCATGACTGAAGATTTTTCTACAGTAGTTTGCTATTTTTTGCGGTAGGTTGCTTGCCAAACGAGGATATGGAACCCAATCTGTCCTATTTGTTACGAGGATGCATTTATATATATATATATATATATATATATATATATATATATATATAAAATAATATTAATAATGTTTAAAAAGTTATAGTAAGAGATTCTGTTGTGTCCTACTTGTTATTACAAAAAGGTTTTAATTCTTGAAGTAGTTGTTAAGTAGAGAAATTAGAAATAAAACTTTTGGAAGCTTCTAGAATATTCCAGTATAATCTAGATAATTGTAGATTATTCGAGAAATATACAAATTAGGTGTTAGCCCCTATAAAATAGGTTTTGGAAAGAGAGTAGTTACTTGTTAAAAAGATTTGCTGACATTATCAACTCTGGTCCGGTTCAGGATTTGTATATCCATCAGAAAGAGTCTCTACGAAAAGTAGCCGACAAACAAAAACCTGAAAGAGAACCTCATGGAACTAAATGGGTAAATAGATTGTTTTTACTCTTTCACTGAACAAACAAAAAAATTATTTTTTATATTCACATTTGATGATTTTCAAAAAGTATAGCACTTAAACTACTTCTCTAGCTTAACTGGGTAAAGATACTTGATACCTTTCTTTCCCTTCGTAACACTTACCCGTAACTTTCCAGTAGTAAACTGTTTTCTATTTGAATGCAAAAATTGTATATTTGTAGTGTAAATAATTTTCTTTTTTGTTTTTTGTAAATTAAATATTTGTCTGTGATTTAGCTCTGTGTTTTGGAAAATCAGTTTTTCTTTTACTACAACTTTTAACACGTAACATATTTAATTCATAGTTGTGAAAAAAAGAAGATATAAATTCATACCTTTCCCAAGAGTATTTGTGCATAAGGGAAAGCAACGAATTCAACTGGAAATCGAACTCAGTGATAGTGCTTACGAAAGTAGTGCTTAATTTGTTAAGACATTTTACAGAAGATTTTCATTAAATACGAGTATTCACTATAATAACATTTGAAGTAACAAAAAATTCGGAAAAAAGAAAACACAAATCCATTTCTTTGTTTTCATTCCGGATACGAAACTGTTCAGATATGTGCTTTCGAGAAAAAATATCTTAGTGTGCTTTTTTTAGAAAGGGAAGACAAAGACCTTCTTTGTTGTGGTGCTTTAAGTAGCCGATTTGTAAGGCCTGTCGCATTAAACTGGCATTTGTTTCCAACAAATGTGGACGCACGTTTGATCCCTACTGGAAGAACACATATGAAATATTTTTTGAATACGAACGCCGATCTGTGTAAGTCAGTGTTTAAAATAAAAACGGAACGTTGACTTATGAGTACCCAAAATAACAAGTAAACTTCCTCATTGTATTTGAACCATGATACACAGACACATCTCCTGGGATTATGGTCAAGGGGGCTATAAATTACAACCGTTTTTTCGCCGTTGTATGTTTTGAAGGAATGTGCGTTGTGGTGCATTGGATATCGGCTCGGAACGAGAAATCGGGGAGCCGAGTTCGAATTCCAGCTGAATTCATTACAAATGAATACTCAAATACTCTTGGGAAAGGTATTAATCCGTCTCTTCCTTCCAGTTATGGGTTAAATAACAGGACAGATTGGGTTCTATAGCCTTGGTCGGCAACCAAACTACCGCAGAAAGCAATGGCAACCTACTGCGGGATAATCTTCTGCCCAGTCAGTCATGTCTCTTTCGAGACATCATCGCCCAAGCGTGTATCACGTATGGCACTTAACTAACTGACTGATGTTTTGAGGACTTAAAGTTGACCAACGCCATGCACAACCAAAATACTACGCAACGCTATTTTGCTATCGTTTTTGGAATATTCTTCTATGTGCCGTGTTTTTTCAGGATGTAGGTGACCATGGCTCTCCGCAACTTCCTATCAACTGTAAAGTTTTTATTTTCACCATCACCACCAGTGATCCTTTTGCCATACATTTACAAAAGATAGGTTATATGATGTCTTTTTCTGCTCATCTTACCTTCAATGTGTATGCCAAACTGGCCAAGTCCCTTTTCCTCATTGAGTCCTATAAATTTAAATTTCTTTTTCTGATTCCAAGTATAAGCTTTTATTTTGGTTCCAGTTTCCTTAAGACTCCTTCGTTAGTTACACGTTCCGTCCATGGTATGCTCATCATGCTTCTGCGGAACCATATTTCCTTGGCCTCAGATTTCTTTATTTGTCCTGTCTTCATTACCATATATGAATACCGACTCTCTTTTCATTGTTTCTAACAAAATTTTCCTGCTTTAGTTTTAATTTGCTTGAAGGCATCTTTTGCTATTCCAATCCGCTTTCGGAATCCCATTTTCCGTCCATCTTTAAAACACTTCCCAGGTTAACATTTTTTACCTGCTTGTTTGATTTGTAATTCGCTTTGGAGGTTTTCCTCTTGTTGACAGCTTTACATTTTAGTATTTGTCTATTTTTTCTGAGATGAGGATTTATTTACAGTATTTACATTAATCGGAATATTGTCATCATATTTGTTGACAGTTGTACTAAGTTTCGGCCCTGTAAGTTACATGTTCACCACTGTTGTAGCCTGGTATTGAAATCACAACTCTTTGGGTCAAGTCACAGGAACTAACCAACGTCTATATCGACTGGGCCATGGTCCTTAAGAGCAACTAATATACAGGGTTAGAGGAGATAACTCATCAGTTCCAAAAGAGGCACTACTACTAAGCAAAGAATGAAGTTCATATACGCAAGCGAATGTAATAAAGGGTACGGTTCGAAATTCCCAGCACCTGAAGAAGAAACGACCGAAACGCTGTATAAATGGCTACATTTTGTTTTCTTATAATTAATTTTTACTTTCCTCTGCTACCTTCTGAAGGAGTTTTCTCAGTTTTCTTTCTGTGTCTGCTCTCAACACTGTGTTATCAACAGATATCTGTGTCTGTCAATAATAAATCATGGTCGGTGTCCCAGTCCTTTCAAGATAGCTTCGCTGAAACGGCGGACTAAGTTTAGTAAGAATTCAAATTAATGTCCTACGTCTCTTTATATTTTTGTGTATTTACGGAATTAATTTCCAGTTATGCGATGATCCTTTTCTGTATTATACTAACCCACTTGTTATCCGTGACCACCATCATACGTTTTAGCGCGTTAAACAATTTCTTAAGTCGACATGAACGCTAGTAATCTGCCTTCTTAAACAACGTTTGGTTTATGATGGGACGATAACTGACACATTTAATTAGATGATGCATTGTTTTAAGAACTCCCAAGATGTTTATAAACATAAAGAAACCCAGGAGGAGAAACAAAGAACCATATCTAGATTCGGGGAATGTATTTTTAAACCGTAAAATGTACCCAATTGCCAACTGAGTGATATGTAACCTAACAGTGAAATGTAAAACATCCAAGAATAAAAGGTAGCACACAAATTGCAATATAACTGACTCTTGAATAACCGAATTTGAAATTGATGTATACGGGCAGCTTTAATTCTGCTGGCAGATGATTTGGGCATTGACAAAATTACCGAAATAATAAATGAAATAACCAACAGTGGTGATATCCCGGAAGACCTAAGTAGATAAACTTTCAAAGGGCTGTCTAAGAAGCCAGGTGCAAACGAATGCGAATTATATTGGACAGTGAGCAACATAATGAAACTTATCATCAGGATTCTGAGGGATTGGGTGCGTCAAAAATAGACCGAAAATAGGATAAGAAAAGTATCGCTTTGCAAAGGACACTGAAACACAGAATTTATGCTCAGAATAGCGATATAAATGCCAAAGGATTTATATCTATATTTTATGGGTTTTACAAAAGTATTTTATAAAGCAGTTATTAAAGAACTGTTTGAACTGCGAAATAAGCTTGATCAGTTTGGGTATAAGAATAATCCAGAACGCACACCGTGAGAAAACTGCCTGCATTCGAATAGAAATGAATTCAGTTAATATAATAACTTGTAAGCCAAGGGATGTCTTCTTACCAGACTTATTCATACTTTACAGTGAAGCGGTAGTGATAAAATTAGAAATCATAAAATGTAGGGACACTCTGTATAAGGAAACATTATATTTTTGTTAGAAAAAGGGCTTAAATAGTAATCTGATATCATCCTATATGAAAATGAATTGTTGCATGTTTTTCACAAAGATAAAGAGAAGTTCTAGAGAAGTATGCTAGGAATAACATGGCCGGATATTGTGAGCAATGAGGAAGTTTTAAAGAAAATGCTAGTAAAGATACTTGTACTTAGACTCAGAAATATTAGACAGATTAAATTTCTGGGGTAAAATTAGACCTGAAATAGGAGAAGAAAAGTAACGTTTTGCGAAAATACTAAAAACAAGAAATACAGAATTAATGCTCAGAAAAGTGATATAACAGCCAGAGGATGTTTATCTATATTTTATGGATTATAAAAAAGTATTTGATAAAGCAGCTAATAAATAACTGTTTTAACTGCAAGATAAGCTTTGGGGACTATCCGATCTACTATAACAAAGACACTTGTATATTGAGGACCGAGCACGTGAGCAAAGAAGAGTTGTTGGATAGGATAAAAACAAGAAGAAGACATACTTAACACCAGGAAGAGACAACTGAACTTCCTGGGATACGTAATGAGGAAAGAGGGTCTAGAGAATCTAATACCGACAGGACTGATAGAAAGAAAGAGAAACATAAGAAAAGAGCGCAAGACATATTAAGTGAGCTTAAACAAATGAATGGCGGAGATGGGTTTGGGAGAGACACCAAGAAGAAAAATATTAAGAGCGACAACGGACGGGGCAAATGGTCCGTGATGGCCTATGTCCTGAAGAGACACGACACACGAAAAAGATATATTTCCCTCCTGTCACGCTCATGAAACGAGACAAAAAGCGAGGTAGTGTCGGATCAGTTCATTCTCTTTACTACCAGTAAATTCCAGTTATCAAAGCACTTTCTGCGTGTTTGCTCCGTAACAGGGTCTTATTATTTTAATTTTTTGCAATAATTGTCGAGTAGTAAAGAAGATATATATATATATATATACTAGCATTATAGCCGAGCGTTACTCCGGTGTAATGAAAGCTTTTAAGCTTAGACTCAGCCTAAAGAATATTTGTGTGAAGTTAGTTTTATTTATGTTTTTTTATTTTATTTTACTTTATTTATTTATTTATTTTTTCTTTATTTTTCTTTCTTTTTCTTTTTTTTATTATTTTTGGGAGTAGATAGACCAAACTACCGCCCGGTTCATACTCCACCCACGTTTATTGAACAGGTGTAGAGGCTCATCCATTGTTCCCTGTTTTGGATGTGGTTTCTGGCTTTCTCTTTTCTCTCCTCAGTATTGGAGCTTCCGTGATTTTCCGGCGATATGTTTTGTGGGTGGCAACGTCTCGTCATTGTGAGGGTACCGCGTTGGCAGTTTCCTAGTTGTTGCTTTCGACTGGTAGTTAGGGGGCCTAACTCTTGCGTAGCGTCAAGAGCGGCTGCTCTCATCAACAGTTGCATAATATCGGGGTTCTTGTAGTGCCATATCACGCATGGATAGGTGTCCCTGCAAATGCTTTCGGCGGGAAACCCCGAAGCCAAACTTCAGCTCGAGCCAGTTTCCCTCCCAGCGTATATCGTGGATAATGACCGCCTGCATCCTCTACTCAAGGTCCCTCAATACTAACAAACCTTAATATGAAAAACAAAATTAGAAAAAATCCTGAACCAGTCAAACTCAAATCAACAATATCGCTTAACATTTCTTTTAGTAACACAGGGCATTCGTACTAACTTTTTTAGTGTAGAGCTTTCCTCCACGAAAGGTTCCCTGACATCCTAGCGCTCTGTGAGACTAACCTCAACTCATCAATTACCTCCTCTAACTTCTTGATCCCTGGTTATCTTCCCCTCTTAAGGAAAGATTCCATTGTCCATATGCATGGACTGGGAGTCTACGTAAGTGAACGCCTCCCTGTAGCTAGGGTGACATTGCTCGAAACCTCTGACCACCAATATGTATGTCTCCGTCTGTCACTTCTCAGTTCGGTTAGCTACCATTTCTTCCTTTACCGATCTAACTCCCGTCCTCTCCCGACTGCTCCCTTTTAGACAGCATTTCTGACAATATAGATAAGGCTACTTCCTTCCACCCATTCGGTCACATATTTGTATTCAAAGATCTTAACGCTCATCATGCTGAGTGGCTTAAAGAAACTGTTACTGATTCAGCTTGCATCCACGCCATGAACTTTGCCATTTTCTAATCCCTTACGCAAGTAGTGGACTTTCCAAGCACTCCCTCTAGACACGCCTCCCTACCAGATCTATGCATTGGGACCACGAAATGATAACTCAAAACACGGTGGTAAGGTTAACAACATATATTAAGTCAAAAATAGATACAAGAGAACAGAGTAAATATAAGCTTGGCTTACTAGTGACTGACAGATAGACAGGTTGTGCTGAGTTGAACTGAAGCCACGAGAGTGATTAACTCTCAGTAAATATACAGGTAGGAAGAGTCCATAGTTAAGTGGGTAACGCCCCATAAAACACACACACACACACACACACACACACAGACATATATATATATATATATATATATATATATATATATATATATATATAGATAGATAGATAGGGTGTCCATAAAGTTCTTGTGCACTTAAAAAAAATGATAACTGTATTTGTACTGCAAATTTTTTAAAGTGCACACGGACTGTATGGAAATCATATATATATATATATATATATATATATATTCTAGTAAAGAGAACCAACAGTTTTAGAATTATGAGTTCTCCGGCATTTACTTTTTTTAAAAAAGTGCTCAATACAACATTTATATTATTAAACATGGCACACATGCATATAAAGAATCATGCGATTCTTACATTTAAAAAAATCATCTATTGCCTTATTTCACGTGACACGTATCGGAACAAATAAATCAACCCTCAGTCAACATTCTAAAATACCGTCTCTTTAATATTTTAAATAAAAACAAAGATTTAAATCCGTGTTTTAATAACAAATCTCTGAAGAAACTTAATAAAGTGAAGCATGTTAGATTAAAGACACTTTGTTTAACTGGTCTTTACTCATTCTATTATCTTGTCATAATTTAATCTATATATTTAACTCACTATTCAGACTGACACAGCAGATGTTATAGTTGCCTTATTTAGTGACCATATCCGCACATTCATGTCATACATCAATTCTTTATTCTAACCATCTTATTGGGCTCAAATTGTCCAAAATTACCCCTGATGATCATTTTGAAAACTTTCATAAAAGAGGTGGCCTCTACGAATCCCCTGACACAAGTATTTCTGAAACGTGGGCTTGATGTCTATTCATATGTCAAAGCCATCACCTATAACTATCAGTGAGCTATGATAGCTATCGAAACAGCATGACCATACATCTCTCCAGAGGTTTTCGGACCATTGTTGAAACGATGCCACGTCAAGTAGCTACACCCCGCGGAGCTAAATACCCCTACCCTATACTATTCTATTCTATGACTTTTAGCCAGTTTCTGAATATTATTGCATAAAATAAAGTTTTGTCTGTCATGCAATATTTAAAAACATCTCCTATCATTATTCTATGAAAAATTGATCACATCTCTCACCCGGTAAATTAGATTGTTTTTCTTTTTTAGTGTTTATATACAATAGAGACAGAATCTTTTTGCGTAGGAAGCAAGTTATTAATTTTCGGCGGTGTTATGTCTGGCACACCATTCCATATTTAAAAGATTTACAGCATATTTTGAATTAATGTTTTCTTTTCTCGGAAGGTAGAGAAGCCTGTTGTTTAATAAATCGATGTCCAACTTTGCATTGCTATTATTACATATTTAATGCTTTGAATCGCAAAAACACTGAAAGTGTTTCACATATTTATGAGCAAAACTCTATGAAAATCTTTGGATCAAAATGATTTATAAATAGGTACTGTTGTTTATTCATACAAATAAAAACACGTCGTAAGGAATTAGGGGGCTTTGTTTGAAGGTAAGGTGAAGGGGAAAATCAAGCTGGATAGAAAAACAAAAGAATCGGAAAACGAAAAAAAAAGTGAGAATGAAGAAAAACGAAGAAAGGAATCAGAAAAAACGAATGAAAGGGAAAAGAACCGAGAAAGAAAAAACTGAAACCAAACGAGCAAGAATAAAAGAAAGAAAGAAAGAAAGAAAGAAAGAAAGAAAGAAATGATGACTAGGACTCTGAAAGGAAAGAAAGACAGAAAGGATGAGCACGAAACTAGAAAGAAAGAAAGAAACAAAGAAAGAAAGAAATGCAAAAGGGAAAGTTAAAAATAAAACAAGCAAGGAAATTACGATGATGTTTGCCTTGTACAAGACTCACAAGCAACTCGAGGTAGAGTGTTATAGAGTGTGGAAGATAACGGTTAATTCAACACTTGAACAGGTTAATAGTGCAGTTAAGTTTCTGAACATGACGATAAATTGCATCCGGCAGCAAGGCCTTTGATTGGGAGGTTGTGAGGATCACGAAACAATCTTTTAATTGCTGTTGTTTCTAGGTTCACCTTGACACGGAGTGGTAGAACTTGTTAGAGTCCAAGCTATGGGCAAATAGTTTATTCCTAAATTGGGGTCAAAACAGTATGAAGGTATAAAAATACAGTTTTAGAGAAATATATATATAACAATAAATTTTTATAGAAAAATATACATTTTTGAAGGAAAAATATTACCAACAATACATTTTTGAAGAACAAATTATTACCATAATACATCTTTAAAGGAAAAAAATTATTTTAAACATAACATTTTGGAATACAAACCTAGAAGACATATTTAGTTTTCTAAAATAAAAAAGAATAAAGACAAAAAATTTTCATTGAAATCTAACTTTGATCAACCCAACCTTTGGCATTAAATAACCCACAGAGATTGATATGCCGTTAAATAAAAATAGTGTAGTTATCGTTAAAGTATCTTTACGGGAATGCTTTCCACAAAAGAGGCAGTTCGTGGAAAGAAGCTGCTCAAGGGGCACTTACGTCACACCAATTGAATACGAAGGGAATGGGCGTGATTCGCTACAATGGGTGTGGCATGGTCGGACTTAGCCGTGAAAGTTAGAACTAAGGAATGTAATTCGTTTGAACATTTTCTATGGAAATAGTGACAGACCAGCGAGAAGTGAAAAAGGGATTGTATGGTGGAAAAATAATGTGTCACACACAAAAACGCAGATGCCCTTTTAGTCTTTATCGGGACGGGGACATTAAAACTGGGCAGCTACTGCCATATATGGTAGTAGTACTCTATTTTCAGCCTGAGCTGTATCTTGTAAAGTTAGAAAATAGTAGGAGGTGTCGGATACTTACTGGAGTGGCAAAAAGAACGGGTCATTTTTCTAGCATCTTGAGCGGTGGATCATATGTACGAGTTTCACTTGAAGTTTGAGTTTAATTTAAGTTCTAATAGGCGCTAAAGTCACGTCTGTTGCGATTAATGAAACTTATGAGCGCAAGCGGTGATGACTGAATGTCACTAGTTTGGTTTTCAAGATATTAAATATGACAAGCCAGTTTTCCCTCAATAAGCATTTGAAAGAGATCAGTTGAAAAGCTCTGGTCATCTAGAGTTTGGTAGGTGCACCCATTTACCATTGGGTCATCAGCATAGATATTCATAAATGATCGGATCATATTTTTCGGCAGAGCATTTACGCAAAGGAAAAAGAGGGTTGGACTGAAAAGCGAGACTTGGCGGTCGTGATCGCGTGAACCTCGGTACACTGGCCATTAACAACTAATTTCACGGACCTACTCATTAGTAAGGACTTTATAATTAAGAAAAGACTTCAAGTGATTCACATCTAAAGAGCTTGTTTGGTAAACATTTATGCAACACTTGTCAAAGGCATTTGAAATACCTCATGGAATCGTCCTGTAGATGCAATTGCTGTGGAAGAGAAAGCGGAAAAAAAAGAAATAGACAGAAAAGCGTGAAAGAAAGAAAAATAAGAAAGAAAGCGGAAATAAACAAGAACGAAAGAAAAAGAAAAGAAATGCGAAAGAAAAAAGAAATAAAGGAAACGGAAACGCGTGAGAAAGAAAGAAAGCAAGTAAGAAAGAAAAAAGAGAAAAAAAGGAAAACAAGCAAGAAATAAAAGATAAAAAAGCAAGTGAGAAAGAAAAAGAAAATGCAAAACAAAGAAAAAAGAAATTAAATGCTAAAGAAAGAAAAAGAAAAGATTCCAGAAAGTAAAAGAAAAGCGAAAAATAAAGAAAAGAAATGAGAAAGAGAACAAGGCAAGTAAGAAAAGAAAGATAACGAGAGAAAAAAAGAAAGCCAGATAAAAGCAAAAGAAAGCAAATGAAAAAGAAAAAACTAAACAGCTAGATAGAAAGAAAAAGGAAAGAAATCAGAAAGAAAGAAGAAATAAAATGACAATGAAAGGAGAAATAAGATAGAAAGAAAAAAATAAAGAAATTAGAATAAAAGGATAAATCATTTCGAAAGAAAGAAAAAATCAAATAAGCCAGAAAGAAAAAGAAACAAAAGAGATGAGAAACAAAGATGAAATATGCTAAAAAGAAAAGAAGAACAGCAATGATAAAGATAGAAGAAAAGAAGATATAAAAAGAAATGAAAGGAGAAAAAAAGAAGGAAACCAGAAAGAAAGAAAAAGAAAGGAAATAAGACAGAAAGGGGAAATAATTTTGAAAAAAGAAAGAGGAAACAATAGAAAGATGGAACTGTGAAAGGATGACGAAATAATCTAGAAAGAAAAAAGTAAAGCAATAAGAAAGAAATTCGTAATAAGCTAGAAAAAAAAAATGAAACGAGAAAAAGTAAAAATATGATAGAAAAATATGACAGAAAGAAAACGAAATGAAATAAGGAGATAAGATATAAGCCAAAAAGAAAGAAAACAACAATGTGATGGAAAGAAGAAAAACGCTATAAGAAGAAAAGAAATGAGAAAGAAAAGAAAAATAATCCAGAAAAAAAGAAAAAAAATGAAATGAGAAAGAAAGAAGAAATAATTCAGAAAGAAAAAAGGAAGAAATAAGAAAGAAAGAACAAATATACCACATAAAAATGAAATGAAAGGAGAAAGAAAGAGGAAATAAAATATAAAGTAAGACAAAGAAAACCAAAGAGAGAGATAGAGGAAATAAAAAAAAGATCAAGAAAAGGAATGAGAAAGAAAGAAAAACTAATCTAGAAAGAAAGAAAAATAAATGAAATAAAAAAGAAATAGAAAATAATCCAGAAAGAAAGTAAAAGAAGACAAATGATAAAGAAAGAAAAAAGAAACAAAGAAAAAAAGAAAAGCATCGATAAAGGAAAAAGAAGGAAGGAAAGAAAGAAAAAGAAAGGAAATGAGAAAGAAAGAGGAAATAAGCTAGAAAAAGAGTAGAGAGCGAGAGAGAAAGACAAGGGAAGAACGTAAACGATTAAGAAAAAAAAATTATCAAGAAAGAAAAAAAAGAAAGTAAGTAAAAAATATTAAGAAATAAAAGGGAGAAAATCGTAAGCAAGTGATGTCTTTTTCCCCTCCAGAATTAAGAAAAAAAATACAACAAAGACGACAGCAACAATTTAATCTGCAAAGTGCACAATTCACCTTCATCAGTATCCATTTTCACAAAATTTCAATCGAATTCGTACGGCGAATTTGAAAATTACTTCTATTTTTTTAACTTGTAATTCCAATAAATCTTTCCCTAAGTAAAAGTATTAGACATTCATTCTGTCCAATTTGCAGCGAAGAACCGAAAAGCAATTGTTTTATTGTTGATATATCATTGTCCACTTGGTACTAAATACTGGCAAATAGGAAAAAGAAGTCAATATAATAATGATCAATTAATACTTGTTGTGTCAGAGGATGCCAATATATAATACAGTAAAAATTCTCATTTGAAAATGCAAGACGTACTATATGCGTTGTCGTGCAGTGGATTCTCCGAGAGCCGAGTTTGAATTCCAGTTGAATTAGTTGCATCCATTTCAGCACAAATACGCTTCCTCCATCTATGGATTAAATACCAGTACAGATTGTATTCTCTAGGCTTGGTTGGCAACCAGTCTACCGCAGAAAATAATGGCAACCAACAGTGGTAAATTCTTCTACCCAGTCAGTCATGTCTCTTTCGAGACATAATTACTCAAGCGTGTATTACGTATGGTACTTGACTGACTATAATATGATTTCAAAAGTTCGTGCCTGATTAGAAACTTAAAAACAAAATTTACATACTCGCAAAATCATTTATTAGTTAAGCACACAGCCTTCATTGTTTTTAACAAATATCTCTTATCGTTCTAAAAACTCGTGGATTGTATTTTCTGACAAACTGAGGAAATTGTTTTAACTGAGTTTCTAATTTTTTGTTATTTAAATTCTTCTGTAAAAACCAGAACAAATGAAAATCAGAAAGAGTCTTGTCAGAAGAATACGGTGGTGCTGGGGCTTTTCCCATTTCAACTCTTCATGTTTTTGTAAACTCTGCTTTGCAAAATTTTATCTAACGTTGTTGGCTGTTTTTCTCGAATAGCCGGTATGAGATTAGTGAGTTGGTTGCAGTTATTGCTTCACCAGCTGGAGGAAGAAGTAAATTAAGCCGATCTAGCAGACGAGTGTGCTTCGATTCCGAGACTTCGTAAATATGAGCGTAATCATAGATTGGCGGAAATGACTTCGTACTTTTACGATTAGAATGGTCAGATGCAACTGTAAGTTCTATGCTAATAGTTTCTTCCATCGAACTTCACTTCTAGCTTCTTCTTTTCCAGTCAAATTTGATCTTCAGTATCAGTCGTGGTCTTCTTTCTAAATTCCTTGTCATTTATTGTTCATTGACCTTAACAGGGTTTTCTTTTGTATATTCTCTCCCCCAGTACCGCCTTGTGTCTTAGTGGCCTTATTGCGTTAAAATCTGTCACTAGGCTGATTGATGCTATGTTCGTCAAATCAACTCCGTATTTTGGTAGACGTACACTCAGTAATTGTTAAGAGTAATCGTGAGGAGATTTCAGAAAGAAAATGACATTTTCCTAAATTTTCCATATTTTTAAAGTAAATTTGATTTAATTGGTTATTTTAACGATATGCCTTTCTACCAGTAAACATGAAAAACAGCAATTTGGGCACTGAAAATCATTATAATTTATCAATATATATATATATATATATATATATATATATATATATATATATATATATATATATATATAAAATGTTGATGTTTGATAGTTTTTGGCATCAAGATTGTTGCTTTTTCAGTAGATTTACGAATAAAAATGTACTTTGACATGCAAGTTTTATGGCATAGTCCACAATATTGGGGTGGAGATAAAACATTGATAGTTTTAGTGCAAAGCATTTGTCACTTATACTGAGAATGTTCATGCCGAATTTGAAGTTCCGCCAGGAAATCAATTTCATGTCTTCATTCATCGTGGCTGTTTCTTTCTTCAGGAAATCTGGACGAGTAAACAAATGATAACGATGTTCACACAAAACATTGAAGTTGGCATAAAGCTGCTCGGTTAAAGTGACAAATTATTTGCACTATATATATATTAATTGATGCTTAAATGACAAATATAATATTTGTTTATATGTAATATAACAATCTGGCCCCACCCGAGGAAGGTTGATGCAAGCGATGGTGTTTCCCGTCGGTGAAGGGGTCGGCGAACGACAAGACAGGTGTTTGAGAAATACATCCTGTCGGGGCCTGGAGCGGATGTCGTTTGACCTTATTTCCGACAGCGGCGGAAATGACTACGAAGGCAAACAGAACATGTGTCTCTTGGCATTACGTGGGCGTTGCGTGGGCGAGGCAAAACCGGAAGGAAAGTCCCGGTTCTAGAAGACTATAAAAAGACCTCGACACACGGATTCGCCAGCAGAGAACGGCCAGTGGAAGCAGAGGGACACCACAGGCAAAAACTACACTCCCGTCGACCCATTCTATGTGCGCTCTCACTCTTCCATTCTCTGTTCCACACGGGCTCGTCGTCAAGAATAAAAATATAACCTTATATTTTTATATATGCGTGTTCTCGTTATTTTGTCGTCGTACGGCGATATATAACATATATGTCTGAGCTTTACCAGTTATATCTTCTTTTTTATGTGCCATGTTCTCTCATGGCTTTCCACATCTCCCTGTACTTGGTGGCTCTTAGCACGCGTTTTCCTGTTACACCATGCAACCATCGTTCCGTCATCCACTAGATCAGGTCATTCAAATACGTTATCCACTGCTTTCCTCTGTCTCTTTTTCTCTCTATCTGGCCTGTTAGTATCAGGTTCTCCAAGCCCTCCTTCCTCATTGCATGTCCCAGATGTCACTTCCTGATGCTCAGTATTAATTTCCTTTTCGTCTGCATCCTTTTCAAAACCTCGTCTTTGCTCACATGCTCGGTTCATGATATCCGCAGCATCCTTCTGTTGATCCACATTTCAGCTGCTTCAAGTTTTTCCTTCATCTTCGGAGATATTGTCCAACGTTCACTGGCATATAGAAGAACCGACATCACATAGCAATCCAGTACTCTCCTCTTTTTCTAGTGAAATCGTCCTGTTTCTTCATATTTTACTCAATTTCTGGAATGTTTCTTCGCCATGCAAATTCGCATTTGGATCTCGGTGTCGCACTTTCCGTCTTCTGTTAGTACCTTTCCTAGGTATTTAAATTTATGTACCTGCTTGATTTTATAGTCCCTCATCTGTAATTGGAATTTTGGGCTACCCTTTTTGGGGATGACCAGTTATATCATTTCTCTTATTTATTAGTCTTTTCATTTGGCTTGGCCGTATCTTAATTTAAAGCTATTTATTATGAAAGATTATGTTTTATAACTGTATTTTTGGTGAATGTTGGATGCAACGTACAGTTGGGGAAGAAGGAAAAATTCTGGGATGTTAGAATCAAAGATGAAGATGCTAGTGTCAATTATTCATGAAATATTAAGATGTGTACTTTTTCAATGCTTTATGCAGTAGTTCTCATGATTCTCTGTTGTTTTTAATACTTCAGTTTCTTTTTTTCCTTGGTGAAATCCTTTTTCTCATTGAGATTTGCTTGATGATACTTAATAAGATCTTAAGATATTTAAGCCCCCAGATACAAGAGAATACATGCCGTGTTTAATAACACTAATCAAAATCAACAATTTTGTTTGCTTCCAGATAGCATGTTCGAAAGCTATACCTTCTGTGTTTTAAAGCAAGCAAAAACGCCACTAAGTCACAAGTGGTTACTGAATGAGAAAGTATATGATAAAAAAATCTGTTAAAGAGAGGATGCATTTCAAAAGCTAAGGATGACATTAAGAGACAGAAAAAATTCGCTGGAAACAAAGAAGGGAATACTGGATTGTTATGCGATGTTTGTCTATCGGTATGCCAGAAAATGCTGAACAATCTCATTAAAGATGTAGGAAAGACTTGAAGACACAAAAATGTGGTTCTACAGAAGGATGATGAGGATACCATTGAAAGTACAAGTGAGCAACGACGAAGTTTTGGACGGACACGAAAAAGAAACTAATGCTCAACATCAAGAAAAGACAGCTGACGTTTCTTGAATATGTAATGAGGAAAGAAGGGTTAGAGAACTTGATGCTGGCGAGACGGATCGAGGAAATGAGACATGAGAAAGCAACGCGTGACAACTTGATGGACTTAAGGAGATGGATGGTGGAGCGGAGGTTGAGTGGGATAGCAGGAAAAGGGGTGTTAAAAGCTACAAAGGATAGGAAGATGTGGAAGGATATGTTCACCTATGTCCTGAAGAGACACGACACATAGAAGAACTTTAAGAAGAGAAAACAATAAAAGAAACACTATTTAAAACAAACGATTACGATTGCCATACATTTCAATTTTTGAAGATAAAAGTTGACTGGAAAAGAATAATTAAAAAAAGATTTGCATAAGCAATAGGTGCAAACTAAGAAACTGTTAACATGAGATTGACTGCTACTTCTAACCACTTGTCAGTTAAGTGCCATACGTGATACACGCTTGGGCCATCATGTCTCGAAATAAACATGACTGATTGGGCAAAAGATTTTCCCGCAGAAGTTTGCCATTACTTTCTGCACGTTGCCAACCAAGGCTATAAAATCCAATCTGTCCTGCTATTTAAGCCATAGTCGGAAGGAGAAGTGACGGATAAGCCCCTTTTCCTAAGGTATTAGTGCGTAAGGGAATGCAACAAATTCAACTGGAATTCGAATACAATTATCCGATTTCTTGTTCCGAGCTGATATCCACTGCACCACAACACACATCCAACCAATTCATTTAATCTAGTCAGTCAGTTAAATGCCGTACATTATACACGCTTGGGCGATCAAGTCTTGAAAGAGACGTGACTGACTGGGCAGAAGATTATCCTGCATTAGGTTGCCATTACATTCTGCAGTAGACTGGTTGCCAACCAAGGCTTTATAACCCAATCTGTCCTATTATTTAACCCATACCTGGAGGGAAGAGACGAATTAATACCTTTCCCAAGGGTATTTGCACGTAAGGAATTCAACTGGCATTCGAACTCGGCTCCTTGATTGGAATTTTAATCTAGTGCTGCACTTAAATTCATAAAATTTAGGCACCAAATATTAAAGAAATACTATGAAAAAAATCAAAATGACGTAGGGAATTTATGTTTAGCTGGTGGAAATGGTACTTTATGTAATATGAGTGTCACACAAAATTTTATCTATTTTACTCAGGGTTATGATCTAATAATTAATGGTACGTTTAAATGTATACGGTTCCTAGTAAAGCGGTTTTTTATATCCTTTCCCAATTGCAAACGGCGTCAAGTCGGCGTTCATCGCTCCCCAAGAGTTACCTTTTCTTTCTCAGACATTAGTTGCCCTTCATTCTTAAGAAAAATAGTTGTTGTTTCATTCATGATTTGAAATTAAGAGTTCTCTTTTTCTTAGACTGGTTGCTATACAAGGCTAGAGAGCACAGTCTACATTGCTATATAACCTATAGCTACATGATTAACACCTATCGTGAGGTTACCGAGGTATGCACAGGTAGAATCAGTACGTCAGGGATTACTGTCCTTTTTGCTAATTCAGTTCAATTTTAATATCGTATGACGCAATATTTCTTTTTTATTTAATGTTCACCCAATTCAAAGTTTCATGCTAGTCAATGTAGAAAGTTGTTGATTGAGAACGTTGTGTGAACGTTGTGCTGATTATTATGATATAGAAGACATAAAAAGTTGATCCCAGATGTGAAAAGATTAAGTTTATTATGAGTGGCGTCCTCTCAGGAGTCTGTTTCACTTAGTAGCAGTTATTGGGAAGAAAATATCCGAGTGGATTTTCCTGGTCACGAATGAAATACAGAGATGAGGATGATTCGACCCGGTTATGTGACATGGTGAGTTTTAGCTCTAAAGGTTTGATCTGGTGGAATTAATGAATGTAGCTCGTTTGAACATTTGCAATAGAAATAAGGACTAGTTTAAGATGTTCTGTTAAAAAGGAGCCGTAAAGTGGAAAATAATTACACACTCTCAAGGCTGTAAGCGCTTCCAAACTATGTCCAATGCTGAAAAGTGAAAATCGAGCAGCTCTGGCAGAAATATGAAAGCAATGTGACTGACTTTCGCGACAATAAAGTATAAAAGAACACATATCCACATCCAGTAGATATAGACGTTGGTTAGTTCCTGTGACTTGACCCAGAGATTTGTGAGTTCAATACCAGGTTACAGCAGTGGTGAACAAGTAACTTGCAGCGTTAGAGGGAGATAAGTCATGACTTCCAAAAGTTATGAGAATGACATACCCCAATGATTGTAATGAAGGGTTCGGTTCGAAATTCAAAGTTGACGAAGGCCGGAGCGTACAACGGCCGAAACGTCGTACAAATCGCAACAAAGATGAAGACAATAGTCCGAATAATATAAATAATGTAAATACTACCTCAACTCAGAAATATAGACAAATATGAAAGAAGACGTTAGTTAATTTCAAGAGCTGTACAAGTGGCCGATCAGGCATTGTTGGAGAAAAATGGTTACGCTTTTTGTCTAGCATCTACATCTCTTTTTACTATAATTCCTATTCAATAAGTTTTTTAGTATTTTCAGTATCCAGTGCCCCTTCTATTCTCCTCGGAGTTCTTGACAAAATACAGCGAAGAATCTGTAATGTGATTGATACCGACTTGGCTGACCGCTTGCAGTATCTCTCTCACCGGCGTGACGTGGTCCCTGTACCTCTTCTATAAATACTTTCATGGCTTCTGCTCTGACGAACTTAAATCACTGGTGTCCCCCCAGATGTGAATTTACACGAGATACTAGATTGGCAACTAGGTCCCACCCTTTTACAGTGAAACCGATGAAATGTAACCGCAATTTCTACTCCAACAGCTTCTTTCCTCGCACTTCCCGCCTGTGGAATTCCCTACCGCATGCTTGCTTCCCCGACGGCTACAACCTCCAGGAGTTTAAATGTAAGGTCAATAGACACCTCCTAACACACTAACTCACACCCACTCTCTCTAACTCTCTTCCTATGTACATCCTAAGTCGTCTATCACCCTCCTTCTGACATTTCCTATACATGTAACTCTATGTAACCCCCTGCGCAATAGTGGCAGTGGAATGTCTTGCTTGGGGTGACACGATTAAAAAAAAAAGTATTCTTCTGTATTCAAGAAGATAAAAACTTCAGCCAAAATTGTCATGATATATTGAAGGACAATAATAAATCAATTAAAACAAAAGTGATTCCAGCGTTGGTTAGTGAATTTGCTGGCATAGTTACTGTGAGTTCAATACCAGTGCTGGATCGTACAAATGGACTCAGACTTAGTGGAAACAGGACTAGAAGTAAGTATGCCCTCGCAAATAGGATATTAAACAAAGACGAGATATCATCATCGTAATGAGAATAATCTAGCCCCGTCATAAATTGTTGAATTAGAAAATCCCTGGAGGCTATTCAGATCAATAGACACGTGAAGACCGCCGGAGGACACAAAGTCTGAACCGTTGTGACAGTAACAGCAATTGACTGATTTCATTTTTTGACGGATCATCAACACTTTGTGTTTTATTTTTTAAAGCTAGAACATGTTTTGGTGAGTAAAGATAATCATTTTTGTTTGCAAGTGAATATTGCATAAACAATAAAAATATGCAACCATAAACAATGAAAGGTAGATAAACATTAAAGAGTGATGTAGGGCTTTTTAAACATTATCCACAGGTAAAGAAAAGCCTGAAGAAAGAACTAACTGTCAAATGTAAGGAGACAGAATATATGGCTGTCAGTAAAAGACACAGCTCAAGACGAGAATTTCAAATTGGAGAGGTCAAATTCATGCAAGTACAGAAATTTAAATATTTTATAGAAATATTTTATCAGACAACAGAAATATGACACGGAAACTCAAAGGCCCAATAGAATAGCAGGAGATGCCTTTTTAAAGATAAACGAAATTTTAACAAGGCAAAACAGAAAAGAATATTGAATTGTTGTGTAACATTTATCCTCGACCACGAATGCTGAAAAATTTCTTCACTGATGAAAAAAAAGTTTAAGATAACAAAAGATGCTGGTTGTTTTGTTGTAATGGCATATCAATCTCGGCGGGTCATTTATTGCCAACTAAATTTTATTTATTTATTGCTGGTAATACCTTTTTCTTTCAACAATTTATTGTTGGTTTTATATAAGTTTTAATACTTTTTTCGTATCAAGATTCATTGGGATTTGCTTTTAAGGGCAGAGTCCCCAAGTCCTACCCTCTTATTTAACACATAACCGGGGGGGAAGGGACGGATTAATACCTTTCCCAAGGGTACCAGTGCTGAAGTGAATGCATGGTATTCAAGTGGATTGCGAACTCGGCTCACCGATCTCTCTTTCTGAGCCGATATCCACTGCTTACAGCACCTGGCATACCCAAACGGTCACCCATCTAAGTATTAAACAGGCTCAACGTTGCTTAACTTCAATGATCGAGCGAGAACCGGTGTATTCAATGTGATATTGCCGTAAGCCACCATGTTGAGACTACCATTGACTATAAACAACGAGTAAGCCTTGTGAAATTTACATTCTAGTGAACAACTTGGAAAGTTGAAATATCGCTTAACCGATCTAAACATGTATATCTGGATGGCAGAAGAGGAACTGGGAAAGAGAGAGAGAGAGAGAGCGAGAGAGAGAGAGAGAGAGAGAGAGTAAATAAATAAACTTACAAAGTGCTACAAAAGATATTAAGTTGTAGAGAGGGATGATCAGCTACACCGGGAAAGGATTGTCACACGAGAGAAGAACATTGAACAAGAAAGGGCTTTGCTAACAAGACAACAGTTTGCATATTTTGACACTTACAAGAAAGTAATGATGACAGTTGATTGGATGGAGAGAGTTAATAACCAAAGTATCCCCCTTGTGTGAATCGGGAAGTGTCATGAAGTGTCGTGTTGAACGAGCATGCTTCCAAATCCTTTCACACGAACGCTGGTGCCCCTCAAGGCTCTATTCTAGGTCCTACGTTGATCTTCCTGATGTAATCAGTTCCCAATTAGGAAATCTGCCAAGGTTGACAAAGAAAACCTGGATGCCGCTCTTGAAACAGACCCCCAATCAGTGGTTAATTAGAGTCAGTGAATGGCTTGGAAATTTGAATGTTTTCTAAACAAATCTGCTCTCTTTTAAACATCATAGAGAAACATTCCTGTCCACTATCAGCACAGCTGATGCTGATCCCTTGGATAGCAACGCAATGCGCTTCCTGAGCCTCACTTTTTCAACCAACCTGAAGTGGTACGACTCTTTCGAATCTAAGGCGGTATCTACTGCTAGGAAGGTTGTGTCACTGTGTTTGACCAGAAAGTTTTTCAAGTCAGAATCCAACTTGCACATTGATAAAGTTACTATTCGTCCGTGCATTAAATACAGTTACCCTATCTGGTCGGTTGGTCCCGATAATCACCTTGAGGTTCTAAGGAATTGATCTGCAATATAATCAATCCTGACTTGGCATCTAGAATTCAGTCACTTTCTAACCAACGTTATGCGACTTCTCTCTGTCTTTTCTACAAACATTTTCATGACAACAGCTATGACGAGCTTCTTTCCTTGGTGTCTCGACCAGATGAATTTAAGCGTGCTACTAGATTGGCATCTAGGTCCCACGCTTTTACTGTTGAAATAGTTAAATGTAACCTTCACTTCTACTCCAACAGTGTCTCGCACTATGAAATTTCTCCCCCGTTTACTTGCTTCCCTGATATCTGCAGTAACCAACAAATGAAATGCAATGCCACTTGTCATCTCCTATCTTCTTGAATCCCGTTCGTTTTTATCCTTTCTTCAATACAGCATGTACCCAGTCTTTTCTGTAACTGCAACACCCTGCGCTGTAGTAGCGGTCCCATCTTGCTGAAGTGATTAAAAAGAAAAAATCCACCCAGTACAGTATTTGATGCCTGCTCTGAGGTTTGTAATGTATTGAAAGTTATGTATTGAAAAATAATAAGACCGGCTTTACTCAATAATCTTTTAAAATAAATGATAACAGGGCGTTTTATCAGACTGTATATTGGCGCCCGATTATACATATTTTGATTCATTAATATCTGAAGTTTGAGACATAAATGATTTCTGTTCTTTTCTTTTGTTTTCGTTGATTTTGTTTAGTGCTATATCAACAACTATGGGTTAATTAATGCCAAAATCTGAATATGCTGAACACCATTGCATGTTTTCAACTATAGATAATTTGTATTGCTCGTAATTTTTACTATAAATATGTATTATTGTTAATTTTTACTTTAAGTATGTATCACTGATAATTTTTACTATAATATGCATTGCTTGTAATTTTACTATAAATATGTATTGCTGCTAATTTTTGCTATGCATATATATTGTTGGTAATTTTTACTATAAACATGTATTGCTGGTAATTTTAGTATAAATATATATTGTTACTATGAATATGTATTGTTGGTAAGTTTTGCAATAAGTATGTATTATGGTGAAGGATGTGCATTGTAGTGCAGTAAATATCGACTCGGAACGACAAATCGGGGAGCCGAGTTTGAATTCCAGTTGAATTTCTTGCATTCTACTTACGCACAAATACCCTTGGGAAAAGTATTAATGCGTCTCTTCCCTCCAGTTATGGGTTAAATAATAGGACAGATTGAGTTCTATAGCCATGGCTGACAACCAGACTACCGCAGAAAGCAATGACACCCTACTGTGGGATAATCTTCTGCCAATTCAGTCATGTCTCTTTCGATTCATGATCGCCCAAAGCGTGTATCACGTATGGCACTTAACTGACTGACTGATGTATTGCTGGTAATTTTTACTATAAATACATATTGTTGGTAATTTTTACTATAAATACATATTGCTGGTAATTTTTACTATAAATACATATTGTTGGTAATTTTTACTATAAATACATATTGTTGGTAATTTTTATTATAAATACATATTGTTGGTAATTTTTACTATAATATACATATTGTTGGTAATTTTTACTATAAATACATATTGTTGGTAATTTTTACTATAAATACATATTGTTGGTAATTTTTACTATAATATACATATTGTTGATAATTTTTACTATAAATACATATTGTTGGTAATTTTTACTATAATATACATATTGTTGGTAATTTTTACTATAAATACATATTGTTGGTAATTTTTACTATAAATACATATTGTTGGTAATTTTTACTATAAATACATATTGTTGGTAACTTTTACTATAATATACATATTGTTGGTAATTTTTACTATAATATACATATTGTTGGTAATTTTTACTATAATATACATATTATTGGTAATTTTTACTATAAATACATATTGTTTGTAATTTTTACTATAAATACATATTGTTGGTAATTTTTACTATAATATACATATTGTTGGTAATTTTTACTATAAATACATATTGTTGGTAATTTTACTATAATATACATCATTAGTAATTTTTACTATAAAATGTATTGTTGGTAAGTTTGATTATAAATATGTATTGCTCGTAATTTTTACTATAAGTATTTATTTTTTACACTTGCATAGTTTTGTGTTTTTTTTGAGATTCAATATTTGGAGGTTCACTTTTTGTCAATAGTTGGAACACTAACAAGTGCTGCGACTCCGGGTCAGTGTAGACCTGGGAACAATAGCTATTAAGACGAGGTCCAATGCTCCACAAAACTTCAAAGAAGGCTGGATATATTTTATCATCGTTTTTGTTTGTTTTTTTTAGAATAAAGTCGACAAAGTACAGTTATATTTTGCTCAATTATATATTAACTATTATTTACAATTTATATACACTTCAAATAAAACTTCCCTGCTTTTGATGCGAAAACGTTTTCAATGAATACTTGAGCATGGTCTTCATTAGAGTAATATTTCTCTTTCAGAACGATCTGCAGTGATCAAAAAAGATAATATTTGTTTGATGCAAAGTTAGATGATAATGGTGGTTGTGATAAAACAACTTTTTCTGCTTAATACTTTCAGTATAGGCCTTGCCTTGGAAGTGAACAATTCATTTTAAAGCGATGCTCAGGTCAGACCAGGAGGTTGTTCTCGTCAGAATTTATCTTGCACATTTTTTAAATCGTTTCATCCCAAGCAAGGCGGCACCGCCATTAATGCGCAGGAGGCTAAATAAGAGTAAACGTTTAGACAGGAGAAGAGTGAAGAGAAAGACGACCAGTTACAGGGGGTGTTAGAGAAAGGGCAAGAGAAGGATGAGAACACAGGTGTGAAGACAGTTGCGAAGGTAGCGAGGAAGGAAAAGAACAAGATATAGTATGACGTAGAAAGAACTGGAGTCAAGTGGATAAGAGATGGGCATTGATATTGCATTTAAATTCCTGGAGGTTGTAGCCGTCATGAAAGATAAATCTATCATTTGTCTATGCACTGAATACTGTTGTTCTATATGGTCGTATGCTCCCGCTATTCACCTCGACATAATCCAAAGAACGATCGGCAATATAATCGATCATGATATGGCAGCTTGAACTCAGTCACTTTATCACTGACAAAATTCGGCTTCTCTCTGTCTTTTTTACACATATTATCAAAGCTTCTGCTTTGACGGACCTCTTTTCTTTGTGTCTCGACCACCCGAATATACCTGTTCTACTAGATTGGCAACTAGGTCCCACTCTTTTACCGTTAAAATAGTAAAATATAACCACCACTTCTACTCTAAACTTTCTTTACCCACGTGTTGAACAACGTTCTGAATACTTGTTTTCCTGATAGCTACAATCTGTAAAAGTTTAAGTGTAATATCAATTGCCATTTTTTATCTTTTTGATTCAACTTACTCTTGTACTTTCTTAGACAGCCTTGGTAACTTGTTCCCTGTTTCGTTTTTTATCCCTTCTCTCACTGAAATCCCTGCACACAAGTGGCGGTATTGCCTTGCTTGGCGTGAAACATTTATAAACAAATATAAAAATATATAAAGGGGCTCTTATATTTTGTTCAGTGCAATACTTGAGCTTCACAGGCGGTTTAAGGATACGTACTGAAAAGTAACAGTAACATGACTTAATATAGGGAAGAAATATTTTTAAAACAAGCGATAACGGAACTTTTAACTTTATTTTAAATGCTGATGAGTTTTCATGAATTTCTTTATCCATTAATATATAATTTTGAATAGATACGCAAATAATAATTCAAGTGTCTTATATAAAGTTTGCAAAAAGGTTGTGGCCTTTGGTTTTATTTGAAATGTTCATTAGACAGTCACGACTGACTTTTTTTAAAAAATAAAATGCAATTCAAAAAGATGCTTAATAATTGATAAAAGCATCACGTTGCTTAAATCTGTAAATTCAACAAAACGTAACACGAGTCTCAATTATAATTACAAATTTAAATTTCAGAACACTGTTCTGATGAGGCGTTTCTTTAGAAAAAAAAGCCGCAAACATTAATTTAAAATTGTGATTTCCAGCAAAACATTAAAGCCTTGGCCTTTATGTTGCGAATTCTGTCTTTTCATGCGACATAAAATAAAACCCAGTCGTTCTTGAAGCAAACATATGGCAGTGACATGTTCCCGGCCAAATCATACATCTGTTGAAATAAAATAAATTGTTTTTAGGGCATTTTTTTTAGAAAGTCTCGGGCAATATTAATTCGAGAATGGGATCGAACAAAGGCAACGGGAATAAATTATTGTTTATTAATGTCTACGAATTATTCAACAGAGTTATTTTATCGTTATAAAAATTTTCCCACCCAAGGTCTCAGAAAAAAACAAAACAAAAAAAAACTACCGAACATTTAATAAAAATGTAAAAAACAAAATGCTCAAAGGCGTTGAATATTGAGGAATGTCGCTCTTTCGTTCAAACAGGAAGAAAAAAAATGATGTCTTTTCCTTCCAGGTACGATTTCTATTCGAACTGTTGTCTCTGATAATGTCCTTAGGTAAAACTGTTTTAAAATTTAATGAATTACTTTACAGATTATATATCCTGGTGTGAGACTTGTATATTTTATACTTAATAGATGGAAATCTAAATTTGGAAGGATGTAACTTTATGTCCACCGGCATATTTTACAAGTACACACACACATACACATTCATACACACATACGAACATATTTCTAATTTATTTGTTTAAACAGCATTTTTAATGGATACTCGAATTTGAGTAACTTGTATTTTTTTTTATATAATTAAACAGTATATATATATTTACATTAACTGGCCTGAATAATCCTGTTAGGAAAATACGCGTCCTCCACCAGGATTCAAACCTGCGTCTCCCAAGGGAAACCGTCACTAGATCTTGCTGGAGGACGAATATTTTCCTTAGGAGATTTCTCTATTATTCAGGCCAGTTGATGTAAATAAATATACTGTTTAATAATAACAAATACACTGTTTAGTAATAATAAATATACTGTTTAATAATAATAAATATACTGTTCAATGACAATAGATATAGTTTAATAATAATAATAAATATACTGTATAATAAAAAAATATATTGTTTAATAATAATAAATATACTGTTTAATAATAAAAATGTACTGTTTAATAATAATAAATATACTGTTTAATAATAAAAATATACTGCTTAATAATAATAAATATACTGTTTAGTAATAATAAATATACTGTTTATCCGAGGCATTTGTACTAACTTTCCTAGTGTAGAAGCGTTCTTGCATGAAAAGTCCCCTGACATCCTTGCGCTCTGCGAAACTAACCTCAACTCAGCTATTCCCTCCTCTGACCTCTTCATCCCTGGTTATCTTCCCCTTTTAAGGAAGGATTCCACTTTCCACATGCATGGGCTGGGTGTTTATGTCAGCGAACACCTCCCCATAGCTAGGGTGACTTCACTCGAATCTATTGACCACCAATACATATGTCTCCGCCTGTCTCTCCTCAGTTCGGTTAGTTACCTATTCTATCTTTACCGTTCTCTCTCCTCTCCTGACTGCTCCCTACTAGATAGCATTGCTGACGACATAGATAAGGCTATTTTCTATCACCCATTCACCAACATATTTGTATTTGGAGACCTCAATGCCCATCACTCTGAGTGGCTTGAAAACGCTGTTACTGATCCAGCGGGCATTCACGCCATGAACTTTGCTATTTCCCAATCCCTTACGCAAGTGGTGGACTTCCCCACTCGCTTCCCAAGCACTCCCTCGGGTCATTCCTCACTGCTAGATATATGTTTCACCTCTGCGCCTGACGCGTGTCAAGTCTCGCAGCTTTGCCCTCTCGGCAACTCTGACCACGCTGTAGTCACTCTCAGTATTTCTTTCCAATCTCACTCCCCCCAGGAGCCCCCTACCTATAGGACCTCCTACCTCTACCAAAAAGCTGACTGCGATGCCTTTCGCGATTTCCTCTGCGACGTCTCTTGGGGAAAAGTTTTCGACCTATCAGTTGATGACTGTGCCTCTGAGGTCTCGTCATGTGTGAAAGCTGGCATTGATGCCTTCATACCCACCAGGAAATATTGCTTAAAACCTCATTCCTCTCCGTGGTTCTCTCCGGCCTGCTCAGCCGCCATTGCCCACAGGAACCATTATTTCCGTCTATTCCGGAGACAGTCAACTGATCACAATAGGCGCCTGTTCACATCTGCTCGCAATGGGTGCAAGAGAACCCTAAATGACGCCAAACAGTTGTTTGCTGAGAGAATGCGACAGCACATAGCTGACCGCAAGTTCGGCTCCAAGAACTATTGGAGGATTTGTAAACGAGTGCTCAACAATAGGAAATCTCCAATACCTCCTTTAATCCATGGATTTGAGGTTCTCACGTCATCTGCGGACAAAGCTGAGTGCTTTGCCCACAGATTCTTATCCAACTCCACATTCGACTCGTACGGAGTAAACCCACCCGACTTCCCTATTATAACTGAGGCCAAAATGCACGACGTATATATTACCCCGACAGTAGTAGACAGAGTAATTTCAAAACTCGACCCCCATAAGGCGTGTGGAGACGATGGAATCCCGGTGATAGTCCTTAAGAGGTGTGCTCCTGAACTTTCCCCTGTCCTCTCTAAACTATTTAACTACTGCCTTTCTGTTTCCTGCTTTCCTGCATGCTGGAGGTTCTCTTCAGTCGTTCCTGTATTTAAGAATTGTGGTGAACCCTCGGACCCATCCAATTATCGCCCTATCAGTCTTCTACCGATATTCGGGAAAGTATTCGAAGCCATAATCAATGCTGAAATAGTTCATCATCTCACTGCCCACAAACTTTTCTCTGACAGGCAATATGGCTTTCGCTTTGCCAGGTCCACGGCCGACCTGCTAACAACCGTGACGGAGTACATGCTACAGGCCCTTGATGAGTCTGACGAGGCTCGCGCGGTTGCTGTAGACATCTCCAAGGCTTTCGACAGGGTTTGACACTCTGGTCTCTTATGCAAACTACGCGGTTATGGTATTACCGGTCGCCTGCTTGACCTAATCCAATCTTTCTTAAATAACCGCAAAATGAAGGTCGTTCTGAATGGGCCTGCCACTTCGTCCTACAGCACGAATGCTGGTGTCCCACAGGGCTCTATCCTGGGCCCGACGCTCTTCCTTATTTTCATCAACGACCTCCCAGAGGAGATCAAGTCCCAAGTAGGCATCTACGCAGATGACACTACAATATACTCCCGCACCAGTAAGAAACCTTTGGTGGCAGACAGACATAATCTCGCTGCTGACCTTGAGCGGGATCTACACTCTGTGGTGAACTGGGGCAAGAAGTGGCTTGTCAACTTCAATTCATCTAAGACCAAGCTGTTGTCTGTCAACCATTACAGGCAACCTCTCCTGCCTCCCATAAGCATGGACCAAGCGATTCTCCCGGAGAGTAATACACTACGCCTCCTCGGACTTACCCTGTCCCCAGACCTCAAATGGAACCACTATATTGAATCCATAGCAAAATCTACTGCTAAGAAGGTTGGGTCACTATGTCGATCCAGGATGTTTTTTCCACCTGAATCCATCCTGCATATATACAAGTCAACCATCCGTCCGTGCATGGAGTACTGCTGCCATTTATGGTCAGGTGCCCCTACCGTTCTTCTCAGTGTTCTTGACAGGCTCCAAAGGAGAGTCTGTAATCTGATAGGTACTGATCTGGCGGCTCGACTGCAGCCACTTCCCCATCGTCGAAATGTGGCCTCCCTTTGTCTGTTCTATAAATACTTTCATGGCTTCTGCTCAGACGAACTTAAGTCACCGATGCCTCCTCAACAGGTGTTTACTCGTGCAACCAGACTGGCAACTGGGTCCCACCCATTCACAGTCAGGTTAGCCAAATGCAGACGACAATTCTACTCCTGCAGCTTCTTCTCTCGCACTTCCCGCCTGTGGAACTCGCTCCCGTATTCTTGCTTTAATGACGGCTACAACCTTCAGAAATTTGAATGCAAAGTCAATACTTAGCTACTAACCACTGGACTCTAGCTCTCTTCCCACCCCTGTATAACCCTCCCTTTCTCTCCACCTATGTATCTGTCATCGCACCTGCTTTCTCAGCTTTCTATTGTTCCTTTCTAACTAGTTTGTACTCCTCACTCTTTTCTAATTAATCTTTTTACATTTATGTAGCCCCCTGCACATCAGTGGCGTTTCCGCCTTGCTCGGGGTGAAATGATTAAAAAATAATAATAATAAATATACTCTTTAATAATAATAATAATAATAATAATAATAAATATACTGTTTGATAATAAAAATATACTGTTTAATAATAATAAATATTCTGTTTAATAATGATAAATATACTGTTTAATAATAATAAACAAATCAAATAAACTAAAACTAAGAGTATTTACCTAAATACGAGTTTTCATTAAAAGTAATGTTTAAACAAATAAATTAAAAATATTTGAAGTTAAACGTTTCGGCCGTTATAAGCACCGGCCTTCTTCATGTGATTAAAACGTAAAACCAAACCTTTTATTTCGATCACTGGCGTATATTTTCCTCGTTCCATTTAATACTATGTAAAAAACTTATTTTAATGTTTTCACTCCTCGGGTTTATTTGCTCTTTTCTGTTATTGTAAATGCTATAGTAACCCTGAAAACAAGACATTACAATAATGCTTTCACTTCGAATTCGGGATGATTGAAATAACTATACTCAGTCAAGTGACAATGTCTTCTACATTAATCTATTAACACTCTCTCCTTATCTTGATATTGAGTACTTCATGAGAAAAATCTGCTTGCCTAAAATGCTTTTCTAATCTTCGAATCTTACAATAATATACTATATATATGGGGATGTGCGTTGTGGTGCAGTGGGTTTCAGCACGGAACGACAAATCGGAGAGCAGTTTTCGAATTCCAGTTGAATATTTTTACACGAAAATACCCATCTGTTAATTCTCCCTCTAGCTGTGGATTAAATAGCAGGACAGATTGGGTTCTGTAGCCTTGGTTGGTAACTAGTCTACCACAGAAACTAATGGCAACCTGACTGCGAAAAAATTTTCTGTTCAGTCAATCATGTCTCGAAAGAGACATGATCGCCAAACCTGTTTCATGTATAGCACTCAACTGATATATACATATGTGTGTGTGTGTGTCTATGTGCACAGTCTCTTGGATATATTTAAGCTTTTTCTAGGAGTTTAATTTTAGCGCGAGAAATCAGTTCAGATGAATAAAAACGTTTTCAATTTTCAAAATGCTTATATTAGTCGAGAATTAAAACCTCTAGGCTTTATGTTATGGTTTTATCGATGAACGACAACTGAAAAATTACCTACTATACTAGAATAGTGTTTATTCCTTTGTTTTAAGTTTTAAGACCAGAAAGATTCAATATGGTTTGTCGCAACACTTTCTCTAACTGTTCTTTCTTCATAGGAAAATTTTGCTGGAAACAAAGAAGAGAGTTATACTTGTTATGTGATGTCTGTCCTTCAATATGGAAGCGAATGATGGACAATTTCATCAAAACGACACTTGTACTTAGCATCAGAAAAATACAATTAAAATTTTTAGAGCATCTAATGAAAAAAGAGGGCTTAGAAATTATGATTCTCACAAAGCAGATTGAGCGCAAGAGAGACAGTAAGAAACGAATAATCTACCAAGCGAGCTTGGGTAAATGAATGGGAGAAAACATTTCAGGAGAGAAAACAAAAGAAAATATATTAATAGTTACAAATAATAGGAAGTTTTTGAGAGCCATGATCACCAACATCACAAAGTGACACAAAACATAAAGAACAATCGTCAATGCTGAAAGGTTGTAAGCTCCTCTTTGGACAGCAAATTTTAGGTTGTTAGAAAACTGTATTCATTGAGAAACAGACTAAAAAGTACAACTCGGCCAAGTATATGTCAATTTTCTGTGTAACTCTGGAAATATTTTCCGATTTAGCAGATGACATAAATTAATTTGTAAGTTATATGTATCTATTTATTTTATTATGGTCTTTCGAAATGCCACGAAGATGTTTAAAAATTTAATATAGTTGTTATTACTAACGCCGGTTATTTAGGTCACATTTTTACACAAAATTTTAACTCTAGTGTTTTAAAAATATCAATTAGACAAATGAGCGCAATCCATTTTTTATTCTCTCTGATTTTATTCAAGTTCTCATCAGTTGTTTTAGTTTTCCAACGTGTTTATTGTTCTGTATTTCAATATCTCTTTTGCTCTCTTTTTTGTTACGTGCTCTCTTAATGACATTCTGTTTTTCACATTTTCTCTCACACTCTCTTCTGCAGATATTTTCTCTGTCATTTTTTCTTCTGTTTTTAATTTATTCCCCACTAATATTCTCTTCCTTCGCCAGTTTCTTTCTTCTTTTTCTTTCATTATTCACATCCTTTTCTTCCTTATATAATTCTTTATGAGTCCCATTCTTCGTTGCTTCCTTTTCCTCACCTTGTATCAATCAGTTGTTTGTATTGACGTACGTTTTTCTTCTTAACGTTTCTTTCCTTGAGAGAAACAAAATATTAGACAAAATCATATATATCTTCCTGTCTAGTCTCATTAAAACGAAATAAATCATTCTACAATTTCCAGAGCGCATGATACAGTTAAATAAAATCGTATCTGTTATATTATACGAGTAAACGACTTTGATTACCTGTAAAAATATCTCGAGCTGTCATACAAAATGTGTTACAAAATTAATTCAAAATGAAACTATCGCCAGTAATACACAGAGAGTTGAACACATTTATACACAATGAAACATGTGATTACATAAACACAGTATATTCCGATATACCAGGTTACACTCATAGATAAATGACTCAACCTATAGACACAACAACATTTGTATATCTGTCTGACTGTCTCTCTGCAAAAGCGAAGGAGACTCGAAATGTAAGGTACAGATCGAATGGAATTAAAACAATGTCAAAACTGTAATCACAAACAGTGTTTATACACTGTTTCATCTAACAGCTGGAAAAGCCTAATAAGATTTGTTGTCAATATAAGAGAGATGTCCGGAAAGTAAGGTACAGATATCGATCTGAATGAAGTCATTGTGAAAACTGTAAACAAAATGTAATGGAGCGTATAAGATACTACTTGTAAAATCTAGAACAGCCCAATAAAAATTGTTGTTAATATAAGACAAATGAAAGTAAGGTACAGATCAGTATAAGTCACTAGAACATAAATAATTTTGAAAACTCTAAGCAGAAAGCAAAGGGCGTAGACAATACGACTTGTAATATCTCGAATAACCATAATATTGGCTATACGCGTATGTGACCTTATGACAATGATGGTTGCTACAATAAAACAGCGAGAAACAATAGATATATTATGACTTTTGCAAGTTAACGTTACAAATCTAACAGAAATTCTTCGTGGACTTGAGGTGTATGCCAGAAAGAAAATATTAGTTTCCTCTAGTACGTTCATAGAGAAACATAAATATGCAGGGCCTACCTAGTGAGGTGTGTCTTCATCTATCGACAAAAGTTAATATCACTACTTAAATTGATGTTCTGATTGGAGATATTAAATCTGTGAGGTCTTGATCTTGGCTCCAGAAATCGTTGCAAAGTTAAGCTATCAGAAAGTTATTTCGTTGGACCTCGAAGAAATAAAACATTCCACATTTCTTTCAGATTTTAGAACGGACGGTCTGGGAGGGACTTTGGATCATGTAGTCACCAATGATGAGACCTGGGTCTAGCTAGTTACGTCAGAGAAAAATGTTGATTCCATCACCGACTTACTAAACTTTTATAAATCAAAATTCAGTAAATTAAGTAAAAGCAACTGTTTTCTAAGTTGCAAAAGGTAGTCTGCTTATAAACGTCATACAATCAATGCAGTCAGATACTGTAAAATTAGGTCAGACGGTATTCACTGAAGGTGATTATGACTTTTGTGCAAGGGCGACATGACAACGCCGTCTCACAAACGGCCAAATTGTAACTCCAGAGGCATGGATAGGATGTTTTATTGAATTTAACACATAGTCTCTTATCAGAATAGTTGTCGAGGTAAAAATAGAGCTACAGTTAGTTGATGTTTTTATCTATACATATGCCGACGGGACGACTGCACCGATATCGACGGCGATCTACTCCCAAAAAGTAGCATAGCAGTGCTGGTAAGAGATATAATATTTTAATCTATAGTAATAAACATAAATGGACAGTGGTGTAAGACAAGGACGTGTGTTCTCATCAGATCTATTCAATCTATAAAGGAAGGCAATTCTGAAAGAAGAATAATCCCTAGAAGTATTTCTAGGATTCGTCATATATAAGAAAATGAAAGAACAGGTAGATTAAAACCCACTGTTTCATAAAGAAAACAGAAAGAAAGGACTAAACATAAACCATAAGAAAACTGAATGCATGGTTACCGGTAAAAAAGGAAGGTCAAAATACCAAGCAGTTGTGCCATACGTGATACACGTTTAGGCGATCATGTCTTGAAAGAGACATGAATTTCTGGGCAAAAGATTTTCCCATAGTAGGTTGCCATTAATTTCTGCGTTAGACTGGGAGCCAGTCAAGGCTATAGAACGCAATCAGTCCTTCTATTTAACCCATAGTTAGCGGGAGAAGAGACGGATTTACAAGTCGAAAATGATTCAATGGATGTTTCTCCTTGAAGTGGTGTAAACCATACCGCTTTAATAGTTAGCCACAGTCTCCTCTATGATATCTTCCGACCAAACGAAAACTTTGTCTGAAGCACATTGTCCCTTCAAAATTTTTCTTCCTTCTATCAAGCCATTTTCGTTCGAAGGTATTCGAGAGCCGCTGTCGCCATTGAAATTTGATCTTGAACAACTTCGAATCCCATAGAAAATATCCAACCTTCTGTCATGTTTCTCATTTTCCTTCATCTTCTTCTTGGCGTTATCAATGATTTTCCTGGTACGTTTTGAACAGTTCCTTCTTGCAATTTTATTTAGTGAGGCTGTTTGCGCAGCTTGAAACTTTTTCCACATATTAAAACAGTTTAACTGCAAACATTCAACACTTTTATCACTTCACATTTCTTGATAGCAGCCATTTTCAATGCGACAATTTGATTACTTCGTTTTCAGCTGCCATATTTAATTAAACTTAAAAAAATGCCTTTTACAAAATTTGAAAACTACTGACTTGGCCAATTGAGAGTACTAATACCATTATTTTCCAACCATTCCTTTGTAAGTTTTGCGGTATGTTTGGGATCATTGTCGTGTTGAATCACGAAATTCCGACCATGTCCTAAAGAATTTGCAGGTTCTTCTCTAAAATCTCCCTGTATTTGCTACCATTCATTCTATCATGGATAACTTGTAACTCACCAGGACCTTTGGATGAAAAGCATCCCCATATCATAATGGAGCCAACCCAGAACTTAACTGTGGGGATGGGATTGTGCTTATTGAAGGCAGTGCCATTTTTTCGCCAAACACTTATCGCTGTGTTCCTTCCGAATATAGGGTAATTTTGAACTTTGGTCAAAAAAGGGATTCAACCATGATTTTTAATTTTCCTTCCACATACAACTAAAACAAATTTACGAGATATTACTTACCAAATATCAGGTAAAATGGTGAACATAAACTAGAGTTATAACAGAAAATAACATGTATCCAATACTTATGTGTGTCACTGTATATATACATATTAAAGACATATTACATTAAATTGTAAAAGCTGTTTCTTTTACTTAGAGATGACGGAATGTATTGATTAGCATTATTGTAACTCTGTTTGGTACCCCGACACTTTCATCGGCTTATTACTATATATATATATATATATATATATATATATATATATATATATATATATTGATGATTGTGCGATTTTTTTTATTAATCCATTTAAACGCTAAATAATGCCAACTCGTTAGCTTCCGGGAATTTCCATTTTGACTACCTTCTTATTTTCCACTCTTTCTGTTTTTCTTTTCCCATTATATTGCTTTTAATATACCTGCTTTTTTGTAAGTGATATTAATACTCTCATTTCTTAAGCTATCTATCGTATCCTGTATTCCTGGGAAATTTAATGATGTCTCAAGAATCCCCCCCCCAAAAAAAAATATATATGTTATGCCGTTTAACGAATACAGGACGCGCATGAAACAGCTTGAAGCTTTGGTTAGCATATTGATGATAATAGTGATAAACAGTTTCCTTATATGGAAACATTCGGCATTTCACTGATCAAACAGTTTCTATACAAATCAATTGAAATTCATAAATTCTTTAAAATTGTTGATTTTTTAAATTTATAATTTAATTTACTTATAAACTTTTCTTTATCAAACCTAAAAACGTCATAAATAATCCTTTCTTTCTTTTAAGTATTTAATCTCAAGTAAGGCAATAAAACCACTACGACTCAATAGAGTTATTGTGCGTAAAAGAATATGAGAAAAATATTATTAATAGTGAGAGAAAAATAAAATAACAGGAAACATGAAAAAACAAATGATAACGATTGGTGTTGCATTTAAAATTTTGAAGTTCAAAGTTGACTTGTAAGCAAGAGAAATGCAATAGGATAAACTAAGAATATATATATCAATCTTTCCAGTGTTGATAGAGGCTTCCTTTTTAACCTAATTCGAAAATGTTCGTAATTGTGTAGGATTGGCTCTAGTTTTTAAGATATTGATCATCAATAAATTTCAATGATTTAATTCTCTGAAAATACGGGATTTGCCCTCTCTATTCGCGCCTTTATTTATATTAGGGGAGATAAATCTATCAAAGGAAGATAATTTTTTACTTTGTGTATTAAAAATTACTTTCGAACAGAATACTTCCGGACAGGGATAGAAACAAGATGGCTGCCGTTTAAAGACACGGGCGTGAGTTGATTTTAAACCATTTTTCATTCACATGCATTAAGTAAGGTCAGACAAAAAATAAATATTGTTTGTATCACCTCGAGCAAGGCGGTAACGCCACTGATGTGCAGGGGGCTACGTAATAGTGAAAAAATTGGAAAAGAGAAGGCCGGAAACCACATCCTAAACAGGGAACAAGGGATGAGCCTCTTAACCTGTTCAATAGACATGGGTGGAGTGTGAACCGGGCGATAGATAGATCTATCTACTCCAATTGAAAAAAACAAAAAAAAACCAACAGTGAGAAGATTGGAAAAGAGAAAGCCGGAAACCACATCCTAAACAGGGAACAAGGGATGAGCCTCTTAACCTGTTCAATAGACATGGGTGGAGTGTGAACCGGGCGATAGATAGATCTATCTACTCCAATTGAAAAAAAAACAACAGTGAGAAGATTGGAAAAGAGAAAGCTATATAGAATAGGATTAACACAAATATAAAATTTTACACTTGACTGATTGATGTTACCTTTAGCATCTTGACCCTAAAAAGGCAATACCAATCAGCCAAGTGACAAATTTCATATTTGTGTTAACCCTATCAATGGTCTATCTCAAACATCAAGCACTTTATTGCTAAGTTTGCTTGCCTTAAATTTTTTTTTCAGTATTCCACTGACAGCAGTTATGGCTTCACATTATCTTTGTTATCAAGAGAATTATCTATATATCTTTTCACTATTAGAATGGCCTGAAAGCAAGAAAGTTGTAGATGGAATAGTTTTAGACAGATCTTTCTAAAATTAATTTAAGATATCCTAATTTAATCCTTCGAAAGTAATAATTGAATTTTATTTTATATTCTTTGTTTATCATATCAGCATGAGATTTAAGTTTACATCCCTGAAAATAGTTTAGTAGTTTGGATATTAAGGAACAACTCGTAAAACCATTGTTCTTGTTATAGATACGAATCCTGAATTCTAAGCGTAAAGGTTGCCACAATGAATCTGACATCTTCGCTTACATATATGGGGAATTCGTAAAAGAACATCGTTTTAATGTTAAGATTTCTCCAAGCCTAATTTTGTGTGAAGATTGGAAATCAATATAAGTCACGGGCTTCTCACAAAGTGTGTAAGAATTGTACTGAAAACTTTCGCTTGTGAAACCAAGACAAAGTCAAGTCAATGAAGTTTCATATAACAATGGTGTGGCGTGAGCCAAAAAATCCTCCTGATATTTGCTACTTCTGTATGGTGAACATGTCCATATGACCGCCAAGAGAAGAAGACGTGACACAATCTAGCTATTGAATCTGCAAAAAAGTTAGTTTCATATTGTAATATTGCTCTGTTCCAAATATTTACTTCCCCGGTTGATCTTGGTACTGATGATGACATTATGAATATTGCAAAAAACCATAGGTGAAGCTTCTGATTGCAGCATGGACAACAGAGCCGATATTTATCATTTGTATTTGGGGGAGTTTTAGACTGCAAAAAGTTATAAGCTATTTGCATAAGAAGGGTTGAATGATTTGGTTCAAAGTTTAAATATGCAACTGAGATTTTTGGCTTCCGTTGCGGTGAAACGTGTCCTTAACTCTGAAGATAGCATAACATTTTATTGTAACAGGGACGAGAAATGGTTTCATTATGTTAATGATAAAGTTGACTTTGTATTTTTGCAACAATATCTAAGGCCTTCTTTTAACGATGGGACTGTCTAAATACAATCCAGCTGATTAACGTTTATGTATTAGCAGATCTAATCGGGAATTGAAGTGTTTTTTTTTGCTTAAGTTTACATGAATCTCAACTGGACATTCAGTGATCTTGAAAGAGCACTGCAAGAGTGTGAAGATTGTTCTACAAAAACAGTTCTATAATGAACATAAGTGGGTGATATGTGTGGAATTTTAAATGGTTAATTTTATGTTAAGGCAGCAAAGTCATTTTACAAATTACCGATGTTTCCCATGTCTATCAGACAGCAGAACCAACGATTAGCACCGAGAAAAGAATTGGTTTATTCTTGAAGAGCTTGTTGTGGGGTTGAAAGATGTCATAAATGAACTGCTGGTTAACTGTGATCGCATCATTCTGTCACACTACATATCTAATTGCACCAAAGAAAACAATTTGTCAAAGCATTAGATTAGGATGGGAGAATACTTCAGTAATATTTACTGAGAATTTCCTTGTCTGGGTAATGAGAAAATAAAGACTGGCATTTTTGATGGGTCACAAATAGGAATATTGATTAACAATAAACATTTCGTTTCCAACAGGAATGAGATTGAGACTGCTGCGTGAACTTTTCTTACAATTTTTAAATGTTCTCTGGGCAAAAAGAATGCGAATAACTACCAAAACCTAGGCGAAGTGACACTAAAAACCTTCCGAGTTCTTGGAACAAGAATTAATATAAAATCCATTTGGACAGATTCCCTGAAAACCTTAGTGACGTAAGCAAAGAACAGAAATAGATTTTCCCCCAATATATCAAAACTATACAAGAGTGGGACCAAGGCGAATGGAATGCCCTTACAATGTCCGATTACTATTGAAGCCGTATGCGTGAATGCATTCAGAAAATTCCCAAAAGGAAGTCATATAAGAGAAGCTTCCTTCCAGTGCAGTAACGTACAATAATCTGGACAGCTTGTGATATTAGCCTTGTAAGATATTATGTTGAATAATTTAAATTAAATGCTTTGCTAGTTTACTTTTGGTAAGAACTTTGATTGAAGATCATATTTTTATTTTATAATTTTTCATGAATTACTTGCAATAAATGGGGATACTACTGGTAGACGCTCTGGTTCTGATTTGTTCATTATTAAAATAGTTGCATGCTGTAAGTTAATATCATATTTTAATTGTACAAATAAGGTAATTTAAATAAAGATGATGCTTTTATTCAACATTGCTTAATTAGTAAATGATATCCTAAATAGCAGAGCTTACAGCCTATCATATTGAATACACCGGTTCTCGCTCGATCACCGAAGTTAAGCAACGTTGAGCCTTTTCAGTACTTAGATGGGTGATTGCTTGGGAATACAAGGTGCTGTAATCGTTTAGTGACGGATATGCGTTGTGGTGCAGTGGATATCGGCTCAGAAAGAGAAATCGGTGAGCCGAGTTCGATATTCCAGTTGAATACCCTGCATTCACTTAAGCACTGGTACCCTTGCGAAATATATTAATCTGTCCCTTGCCTCCAGTTATGCGTTAAATAACAAGGGTAGGACTAGGGGACCCTGCCCTTAAAAACAAATCCCAATGAATCTTGATACTAGGAAAAGAAAAAGTATTACTAGACACAAAAACTTATATAAACACAACAATAAATTGAAAGAAAAAGGTATTACCAGAAATAAATAAAATTTTGTTGGCAATAAATGACCCGCCGAGGTTGATATGCCATAAAAACAAACAACTTAAATAGCATAATATATGTGGTTTTGTTGAAATATTCATGTAACAATGACACAGTAATCTAATTAGTATTATTGTTTACAATTTCGCAGACACGAAAAACGAATTTTAGGAAAATCTTAAAAATTAGAGTCGACTAGCCAAAACCAATATTCTCCTCGAAATCAGAGATCCGAATATACGTAAAACAGTCTCACTTAATATGACAAAAACGTTTTGTAGACCAATATTATACAGGGTGGTCCTAAAATCTGGACACATAGAAAAGCCCATTAACTGTATTTATTTACCTACATAGATTAAACATGCCGTTTTTGAAAGGACTAAAAATTGACTTTTTTCTGTCGTATGCTAAAGAAGAAGGTGTACTCAATAAAAATCGCAGATGAAATACACTTGAGTGATCGCATAAAGAGTGACTGTGTTAAAATGTGATAGATACCGACTTGGCAGACCGCCTGCAGTCTCTCTCCCACCGGTGCGACGTGGCTTCCCTGTGTCTCTTCTATAAATACTTTCACGGCTTTTGCTCCGATGAACTTAGATCACTAGTGCCCCCTAAATACGAATTTGAACGAGATACTAGATTAGCAACTAGATTCCACCCTTTTACAGTGAAACCGATAAAATGCAGCCGTAACTTCTACTCCAACAGTTTCTTTCCTCGCACTTCCCGACTGTGGAATTCTCTTCCAAACGATTGCTTCCCCGACGGCTACAATCTCCAGGAGTTTAAATGTAAGGTCAATAGACACCTCCTAACACACTAACCTGCTCCCATTCTATCAAGCACTCTTCCCAACCCTCATCCTTGCTATCCTTACTCATCTGTCACCTTCCTCCTGACATTCCCTATGTCTAACCACTCCTTCTCTTTACCTTCCCCTATGTAGCCCCATGCGCAATAGTGGCAGTGGAATGCCTTGCTTGGGGTGAGATGGTTAAAAAAAATAAAAAAATTGACGGCAATGTGGATTGCATCGAGTTCATGTGACTCAAAAGCACATCAACCTTTGCATCAATAATGATGGAAATCATACTGAAGATATTAATTGTTAAGATTCCAGTTGAACAAAATTTTGAAAATTTAATTTTTTGAAAACATGCTGAGGCGTCCAGATCTTAAGACACTGTTTTTATTTTATTGATTTAATCAATAATTCACCGAAAGGCAAACATTTAAGAACATTCTAAGAATTTAACTTTTAGATTTGAAATAAAGAATTATGCATTTTCTAAGAAAAAAATATTATATTATTAAATATTCCATGTTTATATATGTCTCATGTCTTCTAAACGATGGTGAGTATGGGGCTCTACAGATATCTTTTTAGTAATTTAGACACACACAATACTACCAAGGAAAACGTAACATTACGCAAATCACTTTTTGGTGTTGAAAAACATTTAATTAAAAATTCTTGCAAATATTAACTAATTGTATGATTTTAAATTATATATATATATATATATATATATATATATATATATATATATATATATATATATATTTTCAAACGGTCGAACAGGGATATTTTAGGAACGCGCGACTGGAAATTTCAAACAACCGAAAAATTTTCCAACTTATGTAGGAGTTATTTAAGGATCTTAGAACACTTTCATACAGGTTTGTATGATCCTAGTAAGTATTTATGGGAATGATTAGATTGGATATAATTTCTGATCTTCAATTTAGTAATTTATTTTTATTTGTGGGAACAACATAATAGCTTATTTTTCCTCCTAGCACAATCTGCATATGTTGCCACTGTTGTATAGTTTTACTATTCTCACTATGCTCCATGTTATATTAGGGTTTTTTTCCATAATTCATTTTTAATATCCACACCTGGCTAGCCAGTTTGGTGCAATATAAATTTGTGATTATTATAATGATAATTTATGAAATTTATCGGTTGTTTGAGAATTCTAGTCGCACGTTCGTAAAGATCTTTGTTCAAGCGTTCAAAGAACCAGTAAAATCAGTTATTGTAAATCGCCCGAAGATACCGAAAGTTTGAAACCAAAGTTGCAGTAATAAGTCATTTCCAAATATTCAAAAGTTCTATAATATAATTGTATTCCAGACTTTTAATACAACTGTGTACTGGTCTAATTTAATTATAACCAAACATTAATATATATAACACGATAAAATTCCCCTTGTCTCTTTCCATGGCTTAGGGATAAGAGACTCCGACTGAAAACAAATTAGTCGAGTCCCAATCTCGAATGGAAGCAAGTAGATGTCTAGCCACACTGATGAACTGTGATACATCGAAATAGGCTTGTATGTGGTAGACTTATATATATATATATATATATATATATATATATATATACAACATTATAAAAGATGCTTAACTTGTACTCTGAGCTATTCAGAGAAGCTATTGACCAGGACTTCCTGAAGTGTTTGGTGAAGCTAGGTTTCACTCATGAATTTTTCTGAAATTCTAGTATCTGTTCTGATCATTTAAACATTGTTTTGTATTTTATATTTTACATTAGACACTTCTTTTTTATTAGACATGACCGACAAGGAAAGGTTTATTAATTTTTATTCAATTTTTCCAGCATTCTTAATTTTTTTCCTTTTGGTTGTAGTGAGGGAGTACAAAAACGCGTCTATGTCTGTGTAAACCAAATTACCGAAAGTATCTCAATATAAGAAAGACATTGTACAACAACAAATTTTCACATTATCAATATCATATTGTTTAACAATTTTAAATCTAGACAACGCCAAATTTTATAAAAAAACAAAAACAAAAAACAAATATAGTATCTACATGTAGTATCTACAGACAAAACATTAATATTCATATCCGGTCTGTTTTCATATCCTACTGTAAACAAACACAATTTACAGGGTGTTGCAGCAGAATCCTACACTTGAAAAAAGAAAACGAAATAGGCAATAAAAACGAACGTTTTATATGCAGAGACCCTACAGTTTATTTAGCAACAGTTAGAGTTACATACTACATTATTTTTCAATGTAACCGCGTGTGATATCATTTCGCGTCCGCCTTGAGATGGTGGCTGTCGCCGGCTTTTTGCTGCAACACACTGTATTTACGAAATCCGTTACGAAATAGATTAACTCCGGCATATTTCTTTTTAATTTAATGGATACTTGTATTTAATATACTCTGTATTTTATAATTAAATATTATTTTTCAATCAAGATAATCTCAATATTGAGATAATCGAGAAATTATGTGAGGAAAATATGCGTCCTCTAGCAAATTTCGAACCTGTATCACCGTGGGAAAACCGTCAAGTGGTCTAACGTATCTTGACGACTCGACCACAAAAAAAAAAAAAAAAAAAAAAAAAAAAAATTACAGTTAAAGAAAGTACGGAATAGTGCTTTTAAAATATTTCTTCAAATTCAAGCATCAATTAAAAATAATGATTAAACAAATAAATTAAAAAAATATATGTGTATTTCGCAACGGGTTTCGTAAATAATTTATCTTTATTTACATTAGGATACGAAAACAAAGCAGATATAAATATTACGAAAAATCATGAAAATAAGTGTAACTCGAATTCTTGTCAAGATTTTTACCTTCACTAAGTCGCAAATAACCGTCAGTACAGTATGTACTCATCAAATTATTCTCACAATCCTAAAAATATGTTTCGGCTTTAAACAACATCAAATACGACAACGCCCATAGCTCAGAGGTAGAATCGCCGACTGACACCAATCGGTCGGGTTTCAATCCTGGAGAGGTAGAACCGTCGACTGACACCAGTTCGGTCGCGTTTCAATCCTGGGTTAAAAGCAATCAGATGTCTAACCGTACTGATGAGCTGTGACGCAGATAAACAGATATGTCTGCGGATGACTATATATATGTATATACTCGCGTATGATACATTAATTTTATATCTCGCATGCAGTACATACGATAATATATTAACTTGTGTATAATGCAACCTCTTTAACATTACCTTCAAAATAAGGTCTTCAAAATCATATTATACGCGAGCAAATATATATATATATATATATATATATATATATATATATATAACATAGTACACTTGGTATGTAATCCGGGTAAATTCCAAAAGAGACGAACTCGAGAGAATTCAATGTTAAATTCATTTATTTAACAGAGTAATATTTTATAAATGATTTTCGATTATTAGCTTGGATGGTACATATTTCACCGCTTTGATGTTCTTAACGCGGCTCGTCAGATCCAAAGATTTGGATCTGACGAGCCGCTTTAAGAACATCAAAGCGGTGAAATATGTATCATCCAAGCTAATAATCGAAAATCATTTATAATATATATATATATATATATATATATATATATATATATATATATATATGTGTGGGGGGGCGGGGTGATAAAAATTCAGTTTTAAGTATCTTATATATATGGGTAAAAGTATTCAATATTAAAGATAGAGCGTATGTAAATAACGCATAAATAGTTGACAAATAACCGCGTTCGGATCCTCAATTAGGTTTAACAGTAGTTAATTTTTGTGCCTATGGGAGAAGGAGAAGTCTCCCACTCATGGCTATTCCAACCCTGCAGCAGTACGTTCCTCATCGGGTAGGGTCGGTATAATACCGATGCCAAAGTGACAGGGACTGGACTGGACAAAAAATGTTTCTCCCTAGCCTATACACATACGTATATTTATGGTGCTTTACAGTTAAAATGAGCTTGTGTCCGATCCTGCCTTAGTCGGGCGGCAGGGTAAATAGCCTATAGATTTATTTAAAACATAACTGTCATTGCCTGCCCAGTAACCGTTATTACCTGCCCAGTAACCGTTAAAATAATACAGTAAACCTTGCTATATAATGCACCGTCGACAAGCAGACATAAATCCTTCTCCTTTTATGCAAAGTGTTCCCTTCAGAACATAGGTGATCATAACCATCTACAACTTTCTATCACTTGTAGCTCTTAACAACTTTTCTTCTGCGCCATCCACTTGCTAAAGACCATTAATTATGTGACACGTTGCTTTCTCCTGTCTCGCTTTACTTTTATCCGTCCCGTGTGTATTAGATTCTCCAAGCCATCCTTCCTCATTACGTGTCCCAAAAACATCAGCTGTCTCTTCCTGCTGCTGAGTTTCAGTTCTATCCTCTCCAGAACCTTGTCGTTGCTGACATAAGCCCAAACGCAGTACATGATTGCCTTCTAGCATGAAGGAAAAGGAGACTGTCACTCCTTGGTGTTGTCCTCAGTGTCCACTTTTATATCTTATGAGATAATATATTTTTATATCTCATAGACAATATTGGGAAATTGTCAGGAATCGTGAAATGTAAGAGTCAGCGTGAAAATTTACTGTAGATGACCTTACAATCAAGGCACACTCGTGACATTTATGACGTACTGATTTCACATCACGCACACACAGACACACACACACACATATTTACACGCACGCACACACGCACATGCACACACACATACACACACACACATATATATATAATTAAAAGAGAAACTGCATGTGTTTTTTGAGAAAATATAGAATAAAAGTGTGTTCTATTTTTGTTTTATATTTTTTATTTACTCTTCTGAAAATAGAATAGAAAAAAATAAAAGTTAAAAATTAAACACACTATATATATTTTCTAAAACAACACTTGCGGTTTCTCTTTTTATTAAAATATGCACTTTTTTCTTGTTGGAACCACGTTAACATCACTTATACATATATATATATATATATATATATATATATATATATATATATATATATATACGAAATTGTGCATGTACATAAATTCACGCACAAATACATATTATTTACACATATAGTTTACACTATTTACATTGTTCATACTATTTTTTTCATTTTTGTTGCTAAGGTCACATAATCTGGGGAATAAAAGCGTAGGTTGAATTCAGTGACTTCAAAACCTAACTTGAGCAGAGATGAACAGAAGGTACAGGGCATATCGTAGAAAGCATAAGAGATGGATGAGAACCAAGGAAATAGAAGATAACAACTGACGTTGCATTTGAACTTTCAGAGAAGTTGTAGCTATCAGGAAAGCAAGAAAACGGAAGGAAGTGCGACAAAAGAAACTGATGAAGTGGCAGTTAGATCTTACTAAAAGTGTGGGGCCTTGATGCTAATCTAGTAGCACACGTAAATACATGTGGTCAGGGAATCAGGAAAAAAGCTCGTCAAATCAGTTGCCATGAAAATACTTGTAGAAAAGACATAGGGAAGCTACATCATGTCGGTGGAAAGTGACTGAAAGCTGGCTACCAAGTCAGGATTGGTTATATTGCAGATCCGTATTTGGATTTTTCTGAAGTTAATGGGAGTCAAATGACAGTGAGACATCTGGAAGTCGTATGAATCATGGAACTAGAAAAATCAACCCCGGTTGGCAAAATAAAATGTTCAGTTCGAAATTACAATCACCTGAAGAAGGTTGGAGTGCATAACAGCTGAAAGGTCGTGAATATAGCAACAAAGATGTGGAAGCGAGGACATTTAGACTTTATTTTATCTAGTAACGATCTATATGGATAGCGATACATTGGTGTAAACGTTCGTGGCCTTTTAATGAAAAAGAATAATAACCACATTGGGGAAAACCGAATTTTTTTTCATGCTAAAAGAACATCATTATTTGCTTCAGAAGCTAAACCCTATTTACCAGAAACGGACGTCGACATATCCGGCATAGAATCCAGCTTGAATCGTAATTTGCTTCATGTTAAAAAAAAAAATTTTTTTCTCAGAAACAAGCCGATTTTCATGCCAGCTTAACATATTCCTCAATTATTTCGCAATTATCTGAAATCTTTAAGCTGATAATTTTTTAATATAATTTTTTTTTAGCTTTCAATGCTCGGGGTATTTTACTCAAAATGTATATAATGATCTCCTACAGAAGTTAAAGAGAATTTGGGCAAATTATAAATTATTCTTTAACGTATGATATATTCTTTTGGGGAGTTAAAATAAAAGAAAAAATATGACAATGGAAAAATGACTATAAGTCAGGGTATATCTGGTTTCAGAGTGCAATGAGGTCCTAGCTCTGCTATTGTCCTCTCTACGTACACAGAACAATTTGAACAGTCAAGAGGATAAAAACCTTTCCACAATTTCAGACACTATAATAGCGTTATGGTTTGTTTGCTGCTGCTTCTAACTTGCTTTTCCCCTTATATTTTTTTTATATCATTTCTATTTTATTTTTAAAGATAACTTATTGTTTCGTGCATTATTCTTTGCCAAGCATAACGATGAAGAGATCGGAAGAGAATTGCTTTATAACAATGGTTGTCTGCTGTCATTCTTTGCCTCGGAGCTTTAGACTTCAAATTGACAGAGAAAATAAGAAAATAATTTTTCCATTATGAAAACAGAAAAAAAGCATTCCTTATATTTCATACGTACGTAAATTTAGAACTTTTGACATGAATGTGTTTTCTTAGAATCGAAGGTCTAAAAATACTGAAGAACTTTAAGCATAGAAACTTGTGGAAAAAGTTCTAGAAGCTAGCATTCTTTACTACCAAATTATTAAAAGTTGAAGCAATTCGAGAATTTTTTTTAAAAACTGAAACAGCTGCAGAAATTCATCCGCATTTTTAGAGAAATTAAATTTTATGTATATATATATAGTTACGTGAATTACTAAATATACATTTGCGGGTACTCACAGGTGTTAATAAATCAATGCTCAATATAGTATGACAGAGCTACTTTATAAATATTAATGAATATACATATTGTCTTACGTTTCTGGCACGACTCGGAGTTTTATAAGTGAAGCAAACATCAGGTTCATATTACGAACTGACTATTTAATAAATTTGAATTTAAATTTACTTGAGTGAAATTAAATTAAAATCTATGAAACTGTCTGTTTGTAGCATGAAACAGGTGACTGCTTAACGCATGGAACACCGGTTCATGTATATATCTATATACTAAAACTGTTTATACAGACAAGTTCTAACTTGTCTAGGGAGTACTTATATTAAAAAACATAAAATTTCGGGTCGTATATATATATATATATATATATATATATATATATACACAAAAATTTAAATAACAGGGAAGTGTTCTAACAGGAGACGTAAAGTGCGACCGATACAGAGATCCGAAGGCGAATTGGCATGGCGAAAGACGCGTTCCAGAAGCTAAGTAAAGACACAGGAAACTTTCACTAGAAACAAAGAAAAGAGTACTAGATTGCTATGTGATGTCAATTCTTCAATATGACAGTGAATGTTGAACAATATCATCAAAGATGAAGGAAAACTTGAAGCAACTGAAATGTAGTTCTACAGAAGGATACTGCCGATATCATGGATCGAGCATGTGAGCAATGATGAGGTGTTGGAAAGAATAGTAACGAAAAGGAAATTAATATTGAACATCAGGAAGAGACAACTGCGACATGCGGAAGGAGGGCTTGGAAAACCTGATACTAACAGGCCAGACTGAGGGGAAAAGAGACAGGGGAAAGCAGCGGATAACATATTTGAAGGGCCTGATCAGGTGGATGATAGAACGGGGGTTGCGAGATGTTACAGGGCAAAGCGTGCTAAGACATGGAAGGCCATGATTGCCTACGCCCTGAAAAGGCACATAGCAGAGGAAAAAATGAAAAGAAGTTGCATAGGAAAAATTTTTTTTAGATGATATTAAATTTTGCGTTTAAGTTCACACACTCACCCATCACATGAAAAATTATATAAAGAGCTTAACAATAACACCTTGTCAGTTATTTTTAACGAAACTTGCATATATATATATATATGTGTGTGTGTGTGTGTGTGTGTGTGTGTGCTGTTGTGCAAGTTCAGTTAAAAATGAATTGAATAGGTTCAAATCTATTGTTACCTATCTCAGATACTGAGCACTCTAGAAGGAAAACCGTAAGATGCTTTGATTTATGCAACACACACACACACACACGCGCGTGCGCACTCATATATATATATATATATACATATATATAACTTGTAAGCCTATGTATAGGATTTCACCAACCTTCCAAGAAACACTCCCAAATATATGTAGCCTTATACTTCACTAATACAGATATGTTTATCCACTACCAATTCCTCTCTCTTCTTAGCCCATCCTCTCCTACTCCCTCCTACCCCATATACATTTTCTTACTTTTTTGTCTTTGTTAAACCCAAAGGCCTGATCATAAAATGCTTTAATGACCTTATTTTCTAACCTGTCTCTAAAATTTTCAACGTCCATTAACCACCTCCCTCCTAACCCTAACTCTAACCATATATATATATATATATATATATATATATATATATATATATATATATTATTTACAATGTTCAGACTGTTGTCCTCATCTTTATTGCCACATTCATGACGTTTCGACCGTTGTACGTTCCGTCCTTTTTCAGGTGATTGGTATTTATAACCGAACAATTTACTATGACCATAAATAAAAAAAGATGTGATATCAAGTGAACCTGCTTCTGCTCTAATTTTTTTATATCTATTAAATCACTGTCATCATGTTATTATGTAAGTACAGCATCTTTTAGAATGTTTCTTGTTCACGAAAGTCTTCTGGAGATTTGGGGGTGGAAAGCAGTGGTTTTTCCAGTATTTTTCATCTGTATTTTGAAAAAACGTGGTTTTCAATATCTGGAATTAAAAAATCAAAATGGCAAGACAGAATACGAGAAGCTATTTTCATTATTGTTGGATTTGTTAACAAATATCTATCATTTTTATTTCATTTTGATTTGCTTCTATGTTTTATTAAAATGTGGAAGTTATTTTATTTTCACCTGACATAGTCTGTCCAAAAATATGGAACTATATGAAAAATATTAAAGGAAAAGACACAAGAATGATTTATTAATTCTCAATTATCAATTTATCACTTGCAGTGAAAGTACAAAAAGAAATGTATTAAATTCTATATATTAAATATTTGTTATATCAATGTTAAATAAAATGGATAGTGTCAGATGCGGGTCGAATAGAAGCAGATTTTAAAGAAAACCTGTACGCATAAATACATATATATTGTGATTTTCTGAACGTATCTTAAATGTAGCGCAATACTTAAAGTATGGCGGACCGTGTCAGGATAGAACTCACTACTCAGATTAAATTGTTTTAGCGGATGTGTTTTGTGGTACAGTGGATATCGGCTCGGAACGAGAAATCGGGGAGCCTAGTTCGAATTCCAGCTGAATCCATTGTATTCACTTACGCGCAAATATCCTTGGGAAAGGTATTAATCCGTCTCTTCCTTCCAGTTATGGGTTAAATAGCTGGACAGATTGGGTTCTGTAGCATTGGTCGGCAACCAGTCTACCGCAGAAAGCAATGGCAACCTACTGCGGGATAATCTTCTACCCAGTCAGTCATGTCTCTTTCGAGCGTGTATCACGTATGGCACTTAACAAACTGACTGGACCATTAGATCCCGTCGAGGTTTTCCGTGATTTTCTAAGAGTATATCTATCTTTCTCTCTCTCTCTCTCTATATATATATATATATATATATGGGCAGCAATCTCAATCTCTCTTTATGACAGATAAGGTACTTTTGTTAAGTCTAGTGATCGTATAAGATGACATGAAAAATTACATAAACACTTAACCATAGCACCTTATCTTTCATCTTCAATGAAATTGCACATATATATAATCGTTATAATTCCTTGTAATTTTAAAAATTGCGCGTTCAAAACTTCTCTGCTACGTGAGCGTTAAAAAACCCGTCCGTAAGCGTTCTTAAAATGAAGAAGGTAAACGGTAAAATCCGTTATTGCAAGTCACCTGAAGACACCACTCAAGGTAGAAACTTAGGTTGCATTATAACTCGTTTACAAAATGAAAAATATTCAAAAGTTGTACAATATAATTGCATTGAACACTTTTAATACAAATGTGCACTGGTCTAATCTTATTATGACCAGAAACTAAGAATCAATCAATCAATCAATCAATCAATCAATCAATCAATCAATATATATATATATATATATATATATATATATATATATTAAGGAAAGTTCGGAGGATTTACGAAATAGATGACATAATTAATGTATTTGTTTG